>CM032881.1:35240358-35280165 GCA_019176425.1 Megalops atlanticus
CAAACACAGGCCTCCGCATGTGTGGTGTTGTCCTCGCGGCCTTTACGTTTAGAGCTCACCCGTGCTCTACCGCAGACAAACGAGGGCTTTCCAACAAACGGTCTGGATAGTTTCTTGCCCCCTCCGCTGCGGCGACTTAAACCCGGTGTGACTGGGGGCAATGGATCGACCAAATTTTGCAAAGCCGCTAAAAAAACGTATTCAGCAGTGTCATTACAGTTTATCGCTGAAAACGACTAATCTTGAAAAAATGTGGTGAACTGTAGCTAGATGTAGGCCTAATGTTTCTTACCGATAGGTTGCTCAGACGTGCTATGACCACGCGATGCGGGCGGCCGTAAGAATTTCGCCTGACACTAAAAGGGTGTAATAACAACATTTATTTAATGGAAATGATAACCGTGGTCAAACCTTTATTTTTCATAGAAACAAATTAAGTATGGTAAATTATAGACACTAACCAAGCTGCGAGAGTCCTTGAATCTCGCTGATGGCATCGATGCAATCGTGTTCTGCAGCACCTAGACCAAATAAATACCTGTTAAACGAAACAAATCAAACAATATCACTCAAGAAAACGTTGTAACACAACACACGTAAAATCTAGATAAAAGCAAAATTCTGTAAGTACAAATAATTCAACCAGAGTAAAGGAGTCCATATTAGTCTTCTCAAGAGTTTCTTCGACAAACCGTTTGGCTCGATAAAACGAAAACGTTGGCCTCCACAGATTCACGACCCGACTTCATACTACCGCTAAGAGGTCGGCACATTTTATAACCATCAGGACAAGTCAACATGTGTCACAACATGATTGGGTGGCACCGCCTATACAATCACACGTTTTTTCTTTTGTAAGAAAATCCTAAGTCATAAATCTAAAAACGTGTGACAATCACCCGTCAAACACAAATTATAGCCATTAGGACTGGTCAACACATTTCGCACATGTCCGGGGCAACACACCGTCCGATCACATCTTTTTTTTCTTTTTATGCCCACTGTGAACGACACCCCCAGACCTCTTCTGAAAAAGTTTTACTTTTATGTCACTGTAAACGTCTCCCCAAACCTCGTCTGGAAAAAGTTTTACTTTATCTTTATCACAATATCTGTCCAAATCATTTGCATCACAGCATTTGAACAGCCTGTCCATCTTCTTGAATACATCATGTAGAGCAGGTATGTCTTTCCGAAGAAACATAACTTTAAGGTCACATTTAATCCTCTCAACAAACCCCCCTCTCAACACCCTCTCAACATCCACTCACGCTTTGCGAAGCGTGTGATCTTCACACGCCTTCACGTTTGTGTATTCACCACTACGCATATAATCGTAATCATCAGGATCCATTTTAAGCTGATTAGCAAACACATAGTAGCTTTTTGCGGTGTCACACTGTTCCACGCTGCGTTGTAGACGCTGTCCAAACCAGGACCTCAAGGTCTCTCCAAACTTTGTTTCTAAACAAACTCCAGTCTTTAGCAGGGAATGAAACGTGCAACACGTCCTCTGTAAACGACTCCCAGATTCGATGGTATACAGTTTCACACAACGACAACTTTGTCAAAAACATACCCAACACGACCATCAGACAACAGCCATTCGTATTCCAGAGCTTCCTTCTCGCTTTGCAGAAACCCGATCAAACCCACGGAATTCTTCTTCTTTTTGGTGCAAAGTCATTTTGTCGACCCCAACAGTGTCGGAAATAGTAGTGAGTGGTACCCTCTTTACACTCTTTGTCACTGCGGATGCCGACATTTTTTAAAGAGCTAACTAGTTAGACTTAGTCGCACAACAAAACGCGCAGAATACCATCCCACGGTCAAACGCTATTTATAAACGCCAGGACAGGTCAAACACATGGCGCAAACATGTCCTGGGGGAACACACAACCTACAATCACGCCTTTTTTCTTTTGTAATAAAATCCTAAGATAAATTTAAACCGTGAAACACTGACAAATATAGATAGACAGCAAACAGCTCCTCCCACCGTCAAACCAACCTCTCACTCAAAACGACCTGTCACTCATAACGTGATGTCAATCAAACCACACTGTCAATCAAATCGACCTGTCAATCAATCAGGCTGACAAGGAGGGGGTCATTAATCATTTTTGACAGAAAGTGCAGGATATATACTACTAATATAGTTAATGCTTATTAACAACCATCAAATGCAATCAGACTACCTTGTTCACTAATCAAACATTAGCCACGTGGCTGTTAGTGGAGTCTTCTACTCCTGCACTTTCATATTAGAGTCTATTTGATCCTTTACTTTGAAATTCAAAGAATATAATCCTAGATGACCTTGCCTGCATTTCATTTGGATGACTACGCAAAGTACGCAATATAAGACCAATTGTTTAAAATATTTACACCAAAATAATGAATAAATAAAATCCACAGAAAACACTCACATGTTTACTTCTCAAATGGGGCACCACAAATGGTTTTTAGGCTTTGCAACTTGCAGCAGTACACAGTCAGACAGACGTAGACAATGATGAGTTTTTTAATCACATTTGTGCCACCCCCACCCCACCCCCAAAAAAAAAAATAGAAACTGAGAACTGAAAGCAATTTTCTAATAGAACTATTTAATAAGTTGTGCACTGTAATTAAAGGCAGAGTCTTCGGGGCATGCCATTAAATTATGCAATTAATTTCTTTTAAGGAAGAAACACTGTCAACTTGCAATGTGCCAGAAAAAGATAGCCAGTTACAAGTATAGACAGAAGTCTGTGTTGACACTAGAGGTGAAATAATACTTATAACTGTAGCTAGGATATTATGGATCTTATAGAGGATTTTATACAACTAAAACATGACCATACAAACCCGAGGTTGAAAATGCAAAAGTATCTGCACTGAATGTATCTTCAAATTCTTGAAGATAAATTATTTGACACCTTAAGTGTAGTTGCAGTGTCAGAGTAAAATTAGCAGCCATGTTTGGCTTCTGCTGGCCCTTGTGTGGTTGTGCATGGTGAAAACCGGTGGTCATTTGTGTGTGTTGAAGCCTCTGTCTCTGCTGCCTCTTTCTGTCTCCTCCATCTTGATTCCCAGCCATGGAAGATGTAACAAAAATCAATCCATGAACCACTGGTGAATCAACACACCACAACCTGTGATCGACCCAATAGCGTTTTTTTGTTTTTCATCATGTCTGAAAAGGAAAGGTTTGTTGGAGGGTAATCCTCCCAGGCTGTCAAGATCCACCTGTCTCCTTCATACTTGTATGATGCTGTACAGTGGACGCCACAGCTATACCACGTCAAATCTCACTACGCAGCAATAACTGGTGGCTATCATCTTCATTTAGTGCTGGGTCCAGAGGAATCAGCAGCAGCAGGCGTCTCAGGTGTCTGTCTGATGAAATGTGACAATACCTTAGAAAAACCTTGGGTATGGCACATTAGATAAGGAACTCAGCTCTCAGGAGTAAAGATGTGACCGTGCTGAGGTGACAGGGGACCTGAGGGAATACAGTGAAGAATACTATCACTCTACAAGACTGAAGTGTTCCTAGCTCATTATTATTATAACTATTATTATTGTTTATGGGTGCTAATGTGGATTTTAAAATTCATTCATTTATTTTTTTGGCAGGTGCTTTCATGCCCACAACTTCCTGAGCATGCAAATATTACAGTCTAGAGTGAAAAAAATAATAATAAAATAAAAAAGGCAAACAGAGTGATACAACTTGTAAACAGAAAGCAGTTAAAAGGGAAAAATGCATGCTATTCAGCTGCTGCACAAACTCCTTATTGTGACAGCAGCAACATAAAACATATAGCATGCGAGTGTAATTAATGGCTGCCATCCATCAGGACCATCAGGTCAGCTACACTGAGGTGTGCCTCTAGACAGCCGAAGGTGAGGCCAGATCCAAACTGGCTTCCCCACTACCACAAACATCAATATGGTGATAGACACAGGGCATGTGAGCACTGTGACTGTGTTTTTCTCTTTTTTATGTAACCAGGCAGGGGGCTGGGGAGGTTCGATCAAGGCTATTGCAGACACCTCTCCCTCCTCCATCCCACCCAGGGCAATGAATCAGTGGCCATCTTCTTACTGCCTCACCATGGCAGATGGATGGCTGTTAGCACTTACCCACTGATGATGCATGCCAGTGTCAGGCATTTGTGATGTTACGAGAAGCATGGCACACAAAGCAATAAAGGAGTCTGTGACGGGTAGCTGTGACATGGTCCTCTGATTCTGTGTGACACATAGGACACCCTTTCATTTTTTATGTTCACACACACACACACACACACACACACACCCAGGCATGCCCACACAGACACACACGCATACAGGAAGCACACATGCTCACACACACATACACACTCACACAACCAACCATACAGAATGACCTCTCACTGCTAGTTGCATATGTCATGTGTTGCATGGATGAAGGCCATTATTTCAGAATGTAAAGCATCAAAGCAAAATATTGGGGTTGTGCAACATTCATACATAGTTCTCTCCTGTCCTCAGTTGCACAGGTAATAACTCTCTTCTCATATTGGCGTCTGTGTTGTCACAGATGTCATTCTCGCTCTGCTAAAGATGCCATAACTGCCTACACATGTGATAACAATAACAATAATAAAGAATAATCTGTCTGAACCTGTGGAAAGAAGCCTGGGGAGACTAATAATAATAGGTGCTTTTCATGCAGTTTCTGCTAGGTAAACATGTTTTATGGGGAAAAGCATACAGCTAATCAACAGAATGAAATTAAATGAAAGAAATGTTCTTGCTAAAGCACTGTGCAAATGATTGTGAAGTCATGTTAAAAATAAAATAATTAGGATGCCGAATTACATTTATTTGCAATGTGCTTAGTAACATTTTCATCATTGTCAGTGTGAGCTTACTTCCTTTACTGTTGAGCAAGTTGTTTGAAGTGCAAAAATCATTCAGTTAAAAAATGCAAACGCAGAGCATACAGTGTGTTACTGGCTCTCACCCTCTGAAGTGGCGGTTTGGAGAGGTGTTCCAGTTTTCCTCTGGAGCGCTTCACATATCAGAGTTTGTGCTGAGCCAGTTTCTCCACAGCCAGAGGGACAATATATCAGAGAGGAACAGATTGTGAACTAACATTTTTGTAGAGTCATCACTTCCAGGAACAGAAGAATTTGGCCAAACAGGGTGCAATTCTCTAGCCTGATATATTTTTTTTTGTTTTTGGTTTTTTTTTAAGCCAGTTTTGTGTTGAGGAAAATGATTAATTGGTTACAGTTTAGAGAACCTCCCTATTATGTTGAGTAAGTATAAAAGAGCTAGCAATGCTCATACATTCCTGAATTAGACAGTGCCTTTTTATTACGGTGTACTGCACAAGCAGATGAGGGAAACGCATGCTTAGCATGCACACTAAAGTGCAAGATAGAGTGAGCAGATCATTAACACACCCATATGATTCCCCCCACCCCACTACTTTTTTCTTTTTTTTAATTTTTCCCCCCATCTGAAAAACTTTTCCCTTACTTCCTGTTTGAAGCTGTAACTGGTTATCAGCTGCTGTGCATAACTCCAGCTTTCTTCTGGGTGAAATCATTATTTGAAATGGCTGAATCTTTAGTGTTTGTTGACACTCCATGTATTATCACCTCTCCTTGAGGTCTCACAAGATCATGAGATGATTGGACAACTACTGTTATTCTAGCTTCTCAGCGTTGTGTGTTTTAGGTGGTTCTGTTAACTGAGACATGCTACCCTCACAGTCTAACCAACAGTTTAAACTTTGACTTAAACACATAAATACAATTGTTACTTTTTTCCCCAAGTAAAGACATTTAATGTCATTTTGATGTTCCTCTGAACTTATCGAACTTTACTTAGGGAATAATAAAGTAACACTTGTGTGGCAGAAGAGCGGGCAGGGCCAATGTGCTCATAGACCTGTCCACATGGAACACGTGGGCAATCCCACAAATAAGCAGGTGTTTCAAATCCAGTCGTAACAGACAGCAGCATTTAAGGGCCACAGCTTGAGAGCATTAATTTCACCCGCCCTTTTCTTTTTGTTTTTCAGGTTGTGATTCCAGCCACAGGTCTGAGACTTCCTTAAGACTGCCATCTCTTGTGGAGGCCTGGCTCCAGCTGCTGCTGTAGCCAACCTGCCCAGCATCGCAGCCAGACGTCATTATCTTCTGATGACATTAGCCATTGACATATAAAGTTTGGCCCCTGCTGTAAGCTAGATAAAACTAAGTTAAATAAAAACTAAATAAAAACCCTCCTGCTGCCTCTGTCTCATGCTCTTCTTATACATCACAAACTCCTACCTCGGTGTATGGAGAGCTTGCTTTTTGTGAGTCAAAATTAACAACAGATGTTGATAAAATATAGATATAATATAAGTAAGTATCTATTAAATATACTGTGTATATACATTTATGTGAAAAATAGCCATGTAGTATTTATAAATTTTGAGTATCTCCGATACATAAACCAATAACAAATACCAGGAAGAAGTATTACTAGGTAATATTACTGCATGTCATTGATCATTACTAATTAAAGGCAGGGATATCACTGATAGGATATCTCTCCAGGTCTGGAGCAGTAAATAAAAGACAATGTAGCAACAGTTTTCTATATTCTGCCATATTTACCATGGATATACAGCAACAGTTGCAGTGAACTGATAATGCTTGCTGGATAGTGGCTAGCAGTGTACAATAATGCTGCATATCCTTTGCAGCCTTCCCAGGCTGTGATGCAAGCAAATGTAATGCTCCACTAGCCCATTGTTGCTGAGGGCCCATGCATCGCTTTTCACATGTTGTATATCTAGCACTATTTTCAGCTACTAGCGTAGAGATCAGCTGGCCTCTATCTTTACACGTTGGGTTGTATAGTTATTGAACCCAGTGTGATTTATCTTCAGTGCACTCTATTATTCTCAGTGCCATCAGCATCTCATCCACATCTAACAATTCGCTAGGTATGATTTTTATATACAGTAAGAGGCATTGTTTTCAACGAGGATACATAGATACAGTTCTTCGGCTGGGAATCCAAGGAAGTGCTCGCATCTTGCTGTGGGCTGAGGTTGCTGATCCTCCCATTAGAGGTCATACATAGGAATAGTAATAAGGAGTAGATGGGATGGAGGAGGGATGCTGTAAACAGTTGAAATGAAAAAGAAGTGGTGAGTGGGATTTTTGTGCTTGATGATGGCACAAGTTTGTTGATTGAATAGGGATTGTCAAAAATTCTCCTCCCGGATCTTCAGTTGAACTTCATTTAACTACAATCATGTTATTTCCTGAGCCCTCACTACATGGTGATGTATCAAGGATGGTCTTTTCCTTATCTTTCTTCCAAACATGTTGTTTTAGGAAGAGGAAAGCACAGTGTTGACTGAAGCAATTCAGATAAAAAAAATGTGCTTTCTGGACAAGCGAGTTCAGTAAGTTCACTTATAAATGTAAAACATTTCAACAACATTAACAAAGGAGCAATCTGTTGTGAGTACACTCATTACACACAGACACACGCACAAAAACACTATGTATATGAGTAATCCTCCCTTTCTGTATGCTAATAGTTGATCAGTTTCTTAAGTAACTTTTCTTGGACAAGATTTTTTTCTGGTTTAATAACATATAATGGCTGTGTGAGCCACTACATATTATTATGTATGCATGTATACACATATGCACAGATAAGAGAAAAGCATCCTTTAATAGCTTTTTTAATCTTGTGGAGTGACTCTGTTAAACATCACCTGAGGGATGCTGTGATTTTGAAGCAGACCTCCTCTGATGAGGATCTAAGGGTGGCACATGGTGTCCTGGCTAAATTCCCAATGAGACTTGTTCAGTCTGGCTATCAAACAATCCCCTAGGTGATTTGATTAAATAATTCCCTCTCCCAAGTCATCTTTATTTTATGCATTTTTGCACAAAAACCTATTGGAGGTATGAAACATGTCCTTTTTTTGAAGAGAACTGTAAGTCACTAATTTAAAGCCCCCCCCCCCCCTTTTATGCAAATGCAGAGTGTGAAAACACCATTAGAGCAGACTGACACACAATGAATGCCAAAGTGGTTTGAGGGCTGAGGGAGTGCCATCTTTCATTTAATTAAACAATTGTCACTGATTGCACGTGGAAAAAGTTACATAATATTTAGGCTTATGATCATAAATTTAGTAAAATTGAATATATCTCTGATGGCACACATTTGTTTGCAGAGTGAATCTGATTGGTGTTAATGGAAATGAGCTGGGGGTAGGGCATTCTTTTCCATGGAAGGGTTTTTTTTTCTATAAATGGAGCTGTCACAATCCCATTAAAATGATCACATTCATTTTTATCTCATTACGGAATCCTAAAATGGAATTTGCCATAGATATTACCAGTACTGACTGCAGATGAAAATAAAAAGCCAGTGAGCAGAGCATGTGAACATACATGCTATGCACTACCCAGAGCAGTGTAGATGCTTGTAGCTGCAGTTATTACAGTAGAATAACAATCAGCTAAAAGAGCTGAGCCTCATCACATGGCCAAAGTTGTTTGAACAAAAAGTAGAAATAATCATTCTTTTTTTTGTGATCAAAGATTTTTATTGATTTTCAAACAAACCATGGGAAGGGGGCACACATATCATTCCAAAGTCGCTGGTTATAGCAATGGTAAAGAGAGTAAAAACAGAGATAATGATGATCCCTATTATTACAACAGTAATAATACAAATAGATCGACAGGTGTATGTACATAGTGTCCTGCAAGCTTTTAGTCATTGCCCCTTGTCCAGGAAATTATATTTGACAAAAAGGATTTCCAGGCTTCCACAGTTGCTGGTCGAGCCTCATTGAGTTGTGCAGTAGTAAGTACAAGGTTTACAATGTTGACAAGGCTGTGGGTTCAGAATGACATCATACATATTTCAGGTGTAAACCAATGTTTTATAATTGTTTTCTTTGCAGAGGTAAAACCAGCAAATATCATTTTGTTTTGAATTTGTTTTAAATTGAGATCTGAATTATCATTAATAAGGCACAAACCTGGATTAGGAACATATGAAATTTCAAGTAAATCAGATAAAACAGAGTTCACATGGGTCCAAAAATTAAAAATAATTGGACAGTTCCAAAACATGTGGAGAAAAGTTCCAGGTGAGGTAGTGCTGCATATGTGACAGTCATAAGCAGGTTGTAGTTTCATTTGGAACCTCTTATAGGGTGTTGTATATGCTCTGTGAATGGTTTTAAAATGAATTAGCTGGTGTGCTAGATTCTTAGAAGTCATATTCAAATTGGACCACACCCTACTCCAGTTTAGATTTATATTCAAAGTTCCCAACTCCCCACTCCAAATGGATTCAACCGGTAGAGGCTTAGAACTGTAATCAATTAATTTTCTATATATCGTAGACACAGACGTTCGGACATTTAGTGGTGCAATCCAGTCCAACATGGGATGTGAGGGGAGAGGAGAGTTCCAGGGAACTCCATAAGCTTTTAAGGCTGATCTTAGCTGAAAGTATATGAAATCTGAAGATGCAGGAAGGGAGAACCTTGTCCTTAAGTCTTGAATGGAACAAAGACCTGCACCATCGTAAATGCCACCACACGTATTTATTCCAAGAGATGACTAGGATTGTTGAATGAATGGTTGGCTACCACACAATAAATTTAAGTTATGCCATAATGGCGTGCTGTGACAAAATTTAAATGGGCCACCCATCCACCGTTCAACCTTCTTCCACACCTGTAGAGAGTTGAAATGATGGGTCCAAATTTATTGTTAATTGTTCTGTTCGTTATACTAGAAAACAGAATGTCTTGCAGTCTGTGCGATGTCACTTTAGCAGATTCAGTCATTTCCATGTTGTTATAGACTCTGGGTTAACCCATGTGCTGAGAGCTTTAATTTGAAATGACCAATAATAGAATTCAAAATTTGGTACAGCCAAACCACCCAACATTTTGGCCTGCTGCAGTGTAGTCAATCCTGGGGCGTCTGCCATCCCAGATGAATCTGGAAACCATAGAGTGAATGTCTTTGAAGTAATTTGAAGGGGGAAAGAGTGGTAACATAGAGAAAAGAGAATTAAGACAAGGCAATACGTTCATTTTAATTGTATTAATTCTGCCTTGAAGAGATGTCTTTAGATTGTCCCACCTTTGAAAGTCGGTCTTTATCTTGTTCAGAATAATGCTGAAGTTTTCTCTACCTTTTTTATTTATATTTTTATGAATTATAATACCCAGATATGTAAATGAGTTTTTAATCTGAATACATGAGGGGATAGAAGTATTTATACTGATAATATTAAGGGGCATCAGAGCTGACTTTTTCCAATTTATTTTTTAGCCTGATAGGTTACTAAAGTGATCAAATTTCTTGATTATTGGGTAAATGGAGGTGTCAAAGTTGTCTAAAAATAATATAATATCAGAATACAATGATATGATATGATTATGATCACCAATTTTAATGGGGGAGACTGTAGATTGCCTAATGGCTTGTGCGAGAGGTTTGAGGGATAGACAAAATAATAGTGGTGAAAGTGGACATCCCTGTCTCATTCCACATTGCAAAGGAAATGGGGAAGAGATGATGTCATCTGTTAGGACACTTGCAAAAGGTGAGTGGTATAGTGTCTTGATCACTATGCCCAAATCTAAAACGTTGTAATACTGGCCACATGTATTTCCACTCTAGCCTATCAAAGACTTTCTCCACGTCGAGTGAGAATACTGCACATGCATTTGGGTGAGTGTCTGCGGCTTCTATTATATGCAGCAGCCTTTGCATGTTATCAGATGCAAGGTGTCCCTTGATAAAGCCTGTTTGGTCTTCATTGATTAGAGTATGAATAACACTTTTGAGCCATAGAGCAAGAGTGTTGGCATATACCTTAAGGGCGCTCGTGATCAAGGATATTGGCCTGAAACTGGAGCATTCAAGGGGATCCTTTCCTTTTTTCAAGAGCAGTGATTAGTGCTGTTTTTTGATCTCTATGAAAGGTCCCGGTCTTGATTGCAAAATTAAAAGCATAAATGTACTGACCAAGTCCCAAAATTCTAAATATAGCTCGGGTGGAAGGCCATCTAAGCCAGGTGATTGGCCTTTGTTTAGACATTTTAGAGCTCTGTGCAGCTCATCCAACTCTAGTGGGGCTTCCAAATAAACTTGGTCCGCCTGCGAGATACAGGGTAGCTGTAATTCATCAAAAAAATTTGTGCAAATGGAATCATTGAGATCAGTTTTAGATTTATATCCACCTTATTCCTGGGGGCACTACTGTGGAAACGATTATGGGTGGAACTTCCGGTGAAGCAGCGGAAGTAGCCATAAGCGGCAACAACTTATTATGCTACCGAGTGGCTAGCCACCAACGGCGGTCCGTTCAAACGCATCTAACGTTTTTTTGAGAAATATATTTCTTTCTGAGTCATTAGCGTTGCCTGAAATGGCATTACGGAACTCAGGTACATGTTGCGCCGTTCGCGGATGTACTAATAACCAGGCTAAGCTAAATGTGTGGCTTCAACAAAAATGCTTTGATCATGTGCCAAAAACAAAGAGGGACTGTAGCTGTCATCAGTTGTACACTTTCCATCGCCTGCCAAAAGATGAAGAATCGAGACGACATTGGCTGAAGAATCTAAACTTAAAGAGACCACCGAAAACGCTCTATGTATGTTCATGTCACTTTGTTGACAAGAAACCAACAGAGGCAAACCCACATCCTACTTTGTGGTTGGGCTACGAACGACCACCAGTGAAAAAATGTCGGGTCCTCAAAAGGCTTGACAACAGTGACGGAAGGAAATCAGGTATGATTTAAGGTGTATGTAGAAAACAACATTGTAGTTTGTCCGGTGTGGATGAGCTGGTTAGTTTTACTATTTTCAGCAGAGTCCGAAATGTAGGGCAGACTAATCGTCCCTGTGTCTTTTGAGCATGTTGACAGTTTGAGGTGTTTTATATGCATTTGTTGACAATTTAGAGGGCCTGGACATGTAAACAGCTACATAAAAAGTGCAGAAACATTGACACAAAGTGTGTAAATGCAGAGTAATTTGGGAGAAGTTATTTATCATGCCTTAAAAGTTTCATCATCATTTAAAGTCCAGAAGCCTTTTTTGTCAACAAAAAATACTTACGTGGTGCGGTTTTTATTCTCCCCAAAACTTTCAAATAGTCTCTGAAAACAAACATTGTAAAACATGTTGTCAAAGCCAAATAGTGTTTCAAGTGCAATTCATCAATTTAATTTACAGCTATAATAATGCCACGCCAATAATTGTTAACTGTATTTTTACCATCAGTTGAGCCTGATGACATGGATGGAAATGAGGAGCCATGCTCTACATCAAAGCCCACCTGTGATGCCCAAACTCAGTGGTCAGACCCAAGGATGGAGGACCACACTTATTCAAAACCGCCTATCATCATGTGTAGGATCAGTACACCATCCCCTGAACTGCAACCTGCAGCAAACAGTATTCTGAAGTGTGATGCAGATTCTCTCTTGTATACTGGGATTCCACTCCTTGAGTTTCATACCCTTGTATCCTGCCTACAACCATTTGCTCCTCCATCATCATCAGTGCCTGTTGTGGACCAAATTCTAATAACCTTAATGAAATTGAGACAAAACTTTGTCATGGCAGATTTAGCGCAACAATTTAAAATGTCACAAGGCCAGGTCAGCAACCCCATTGGAATGTGGATAGACATAATATCTGAACATACCAAAGATCTTATTCCATGGTTGCCCCGTGACACAATCAAGGCTACCTTGCCACAGGCTTTTAAAGATCACTTCCCAAACACAACCTGTGTAATTGACTGCACAGAGACTGTCTTACAGAAAGCAAAAAACCTGGACTCCAGAAGTGAATCATACAGTCACTACTATGCCAACAACACTGTGAAATATTTAGTTGCAATTTCTCCCTCTGGAATTATTATGTTTATATCGGATGCTTACGGTGGTAAATGTAGTGACAGGTACATTACACAAAACTCTGGGTTTTTAAGACTATTTGCGTGCTGGAGATGAGGTGATGGGTGACCAAGGTTTCACAGTTAGGGACTTACTAGAGGAGCACAGGGTGAACTTGATCATACCAGCATTCACTCACAAGGGATACCAGCTCACCAATGAGGAGGTCAATTACACACGGCGCATTGCTTATGCCCACATTCATGTGGAACGAGCAATAAGGTGTCTAAAGGTGTACAGGATTCTTTCCCAACCTTACCCACCTTGGCCCCTAAAATAGATAAAATTCTGAAGATTTGTGCTGGTCTAGTGAATTTAAGAGGTTAACTAATTGTGAGTGGATATCAGGAAGAGATTTAATGTTTATAATGTTTATTTAATAATTTATTTAATAATTTAATATTTAATTTAATTGATATACTGCATATTTAATATTAATATGTATGTCTAATTCATAGTAAAATAAAAACAATGTTTGTAACAATGAAATGAATTTGTAACAATGTTTGTAACAATGAAAATGAGTCTGTTTAAAAAAAAAAAAAATGTCTGTCACCTTGTGTTCTTGGCATTTGTTTTGTGTGTAAAACACAATAATTTATTTGCTATTTATTTGCTTCATGTAACTTTTAAAAGATTGAGGTATCTGGGGCAGAACTTCATCTTCTTGGCCACAAAATCATCTACTAATCTAGGAAGCATGTGTGAAAAATAGAATTTTTTGAGGTGAAGCATTTGTTCATCTGTGTACTCTTTGTTACATGCAATGTCCAATTCCAGGTGCTCAGTTGTGGTCCAGATAACGAGCTGGACCTGGAAAAAGATATGTAAAATGAAATGGTTTACAATTTTTTTCAATGGAGGTTCACAATTATTTATCATATTAGTTCAAACATAACCAAATTAACCCTTTTGTGCGTACGGTCACACCGGTGTGATTAGCTGTTTAGCACGTATGCTAAAACTGTTGCGATTAGAAAACTAGATTGGAAAAATTCTAGCTAATTTTATCTTTGAGGAAACAGTGAATTAACTCTAAAAAATATAGCACGTGCTGGCTGAAAACAATGAGAAGTTTAATAACGCTATTGAAAACATAACGAACCATGTAATGTAACACTCGCGCTACATAGCATAAAAAAATAAGTTATGTGAGAAAGGGTCAAGTCACAGTATTTTCCCCCTACCTGGAGGTAGTATCCACTTTGCCCATTGGGAAGTATGACATATTGCCCATCACTCAAGCGTTGGATGTCACCATTTGGCCGACGAAGAAACTCTGTCAGTGACATGGCACTCTTTAGTGGACACTTAATTTCAAGGACCTGTGTGGAGTCCAAAATGCCATCTGGGCTGGCTCCAAACCAGGGTTGCTCAGGACACACCACCAAGCCTATCCTCTCTACAGTGTGTCCTTGAGCCTCCATGAGATGTATGGCTTTGTCCTCATTTTCTTTTCCATATTTTGTTGCACTATTGCCTTTGAAAGTAGGGTGCAAGTGATCAGTCAGGAATTTTTGAGGGTTTGTAGTGCTCCTTTTGGGGACTCTCTTGGCTATGCTGGCAGTCAGGCGCAGCTTCCTCGCATCATGCCACAGATGAGATTCACTTTGTAACTGGGTCTCTTCAGTCAACTTCTCCATTTGTACTAGGCTTAGTTTCTGACACTTCTGACAAGTAACTGTTGTGCCGTGCTCTGTATGAGGTGTTTGTAGATCACACTGGCTATGATAGGAGTCACTGTTTTCTAAATCTATCCTGTAACACTGCTGAAGGAGACCATTTGTCTGAAGCTGAAATAGTGGTGCCATCGCAGAGGAACTGATGTAAGTTTTAAATTCTGAGTCTGAGTAAATATGGTCAGGTTTATGACGCTTGAAATTGATATGTTTCACCTTCTGCTCTACATTCTTCCTTGTGCCTGCATTCCACTTCCTCTGAACATCAGTGCATGATACCCCTGTCTTACCCCGTCTGACTGCATTCTCAACCTACATTAAAAAAAAATTCAGTTATAAACTACACTCAGCAGCTACAACTCTGATTACAAATAGCATTGACAAACGGCAACAGTGTCAAAAGAACCATGTAGGCTACTTAACTTCCACAGTACCGCAGTTGCGTGGCTGCATGACCGCCCTGGTCCTGCTACACAGGAGCACCCGGCCATTTGTATTTCTCCTGACGTGGAAACCAAAACCCAGGCCCGGTGATGTGGAATTTTTATGGCTCTGACTTGGTTCAATATCAGCTTTCAAGTAAACAAGGTTGTTTCCCACCTCCTTTAACAAAACACATCCAACCTTGTTGCTGTGGAGATATTGATACGCCTCGGAGCTTTTAAGGTTTTTCATCGCCTCACCGTCCGTCGCGACAGACTCGATAAAGTAGCTAAATATGTTACTGTATGTTATCTGAGGCCACTTTTTCATGTCATCCTCCCATCCATCGATCGTAGAAGGCAGGGGTATGACAATATTGTTGCGTTTCAGGGTTGACAGGCTTTGTTCCCACATGTCAATTTGTTATTTTGTTATTTTGCGATTGCTCAAAAACGCCGGTTCCGGTTCAGTAGTGTAACAAACTGGAAGTCGTGCCCATAATTCATGCAAGGTATGATGGGAGCTAGGAATAAGGTGGATACGTTTTCAAAAAATGTTGTGAATATGTTGTAGGGGAGCAAGCCTACTATTAGTCTTCCTTACGTGGGGCACCAACTATGTAAGGAATAAATAAAGTAAACACATGGAGGCGCCATACAGAATATGGCATCTACCATAGTGGTTAAAGTAAAATATCAGTCTCAGTTTTGTATATCAGTCTCATAAAATATACTAAACTATCAATTTGGAACTTCAATTAATAATTAATAATCATAATCAAAATTACCACATCAATAGTTAATCTTAATCAAATCACAATATTATCTATTTAGCTAACTAAACAAATAACACTGATAATTCAACTAAGAGGTGAAGGCATTTAGAATTCTGATCAGCAGAGGTTGGCGATATTCATTGCACGTGCAATATTAAAAACACACAAGCTTGGAAAAATAATGCATTTATTGGGATATAAAATCAAAGTAGCAAGGCACATGTGTCATATGTACAATGAGTGAAACGTGTATGTATTTACACTTATGTGTAGATATGAGTGAATGTCTTATGCTAGTGTGTGCGTGTCATAGGGTGTGTGTTCCTTTGTTCTGAGTCGTGCGTGTGCTGCGCGTGCGCGTGTGCTGCGCGTGCTTGCTGAACACACGTGTTCAAAGAGAACAAAGGAACATGCGTGTGGCGGCGAGTTTGAGTTGGTTATGTGCATGTGTGAGCGAACATAACGTCTGTCTGGTACAGGATATGTTCGCACGATTGATAACGGCGGGGTTATTTTGTGCGGATAAAAGCAGGTACCGGGGTTAGCAAGAGGATACGCATGCAAAGACCCTATGTCTCTGTGTGGTATCTTAACTAACGCTGCGCGGTGGATAGTGTGTGTGACAAATCAGTTCGGAACAACGAAACGTGGCTAGTTACATTACTCGTAATGACCTGAAACACACAATGTACAACATTCATCAATGTAGCTAACAATTGGTTGTTTAGCTATGCAATGTCCTATGCCCAGAGATGATAGCCTACTGTAGCTCATGAAATGAGGTCCAAATCTTGCGGTTCCGTGGGTGGTTTCGCTGGCGGTTCCGTCGTCTGGGAGCCAGGGCTGGTCTGGATGAGTGTTTCCTTCGGGAGACGCTGGGGTGGATCTGGTCGCACCTTTGTCTCCGGCTGGTAGCGAGTTTGTGCTGCTCTTCTTGCGGGCGCTGAAACTCGGCTCTTGCTTTATTGATCTCCGCTAGCAATGCGTCGCTAGCTTGGAGCATCTACGCCAGGACAGGGCCTTTGGCTCGGCTGTCCGTGTCCCGTCCGCGTCCCGTCCGCGTGGTGCGGCCTCCGGGAACGAGAGAGAGATACGTCCGTCTTGTTCGGACGTGTGAAGCAAGAGAGATACGCCCGTCTCCTTCGGACGTATGGGGCGAGAGAAGAAATACGTCCGTCTCCTTCGGACGTATGGAGCAAGAGAGAAGAAGAGAGAGAAGTAAAGGAATGCACCCGGTTTTTAGTGGCATCGCTGCAGGGGGCATTTCCTGTTTACTGTACTGGTCCTTGGTTGGGTGAGAGGTCGTAAACCTGCAACATCACTTCCCGTGAGATCGCGTTTCACGTTAAAAGCGATGTATGCGTTATTGTCCGTAAAAGTTCAACAAATAAAATGAACAAATCTATCTGTGGACGGCGCTGTACCTACAATGTCATTGATGGTCTGAGGATTCATAGTAATCTTGACATCATCTTTTTTTATTGATGTGATATGTGCCTTGGTCTCACATTCTTTAAGCATAAGTGCCAGCAGATGACTAGGGGGCTCTGATTTGAAATAGTACTTCTGTCTGGTTCTATGCAGGATAAATTCTGCCTTTGATGAGGCTGATGTGTTGTATTCTTCTTTCAAAGATGACAGCAGTGTAGACTGATGATCTGAGAAGTGATGCTTTTGTAAGTTTTGTAGTGATTCTATTTTGTCTTCTAGATTTATGATCTGGTAAGCTTTTGTTTTAGCTAGGGTTGAAGAAAATGAAATACAAAAACTACGAATGAAACATTTTGTTGTCTCCCACAGCACATGGATTAGGATTAGGGCAGTCACTTGCATTGGATTAGGGCATTCACTTTCATTAATATCTAGGAAATCTTGTAGTTGGCGTTTGAGTGAGCTAAGGAATTCAGAGTTAGTTAATAGGGATGTGTTCAGCCGCCATCTGGGGGCCTTTGTCTTCATGTTGGGAAGTTCAATGTTGCATAATAATGCCGAGTGGTCAGATGCATTTCCTGAAATTAAGGCTGGGCTAACAAAAATATAATCTATCCTAGAAAATGTCTTATGTCTATTGGAGTAAAATGTGTAAACTCTGCTGGTGGTATTCTGTGCATCCTGTAACGGTTCATACTTTTGTATATGATAATATGCATTATATACAGTTAATGTTAATGGGTATTGGGTCTTTTGTATTGTACTTTTATTTTGGAAGTGTAAAACCAAGTGCAAGTGTGATTAACCAATAAGTGTGAAGACAAGTATTACAGGATGTGGAATACTCAGCGGGGGATAAAAAGCAGTAGTCTAGTGCACATATGTCAAAGACAGACCCGCAGGCCCAATCAGGCCCGCCGCACAATTCTGTCTGGCGCCCGCAATGATTTGGATTTTCTACTAATTCTGGCCCGCTTCCATATCGTCCACAACACGCTGCACTACAATCCCCAACATACACTGCAACATGCTGTCCTCTAAACACCTGTGCCACCCCTCCTCGTCCCACCCCTCCTCCCACCCACAACCAAACACACTCACATTTGAGTGCTGGAGGAAGACCTGTTGAGCCGCAGGGGTTAAGATACCGACCTACACCTCGTTTGGAACTTGGCTGACTAAGCCAAGAGTTCTGCAGGACTTGCTTCAGGACTGTTTTTTCAGAACCTGAGTGAGCAAAGTGGTCATTTTAATTTAAGGCCTCAACGCTCGCAAGCATGGACTCAGGCCTACAAAGGAACATTGGTATTTGTAGTTTTCTTTCACTTTAACAAGTGCCGTCTTAGTATTGTAATGCCCCTTTTCCACCAAGGTAGTGCGAGGGCCGGTTTGGAGCCAGTGCCTAATCTCGAACCAGTTCTTCGCATTTTGACAGCCAAAGAACCAGCTCTCAGCCAGGAAAGCTGGTTCGAGAGCGGCACCATCACTTTGCTGGTCTAGAACCAAGAACCGTTACATCAGGGGCTGGGGGCGGGATTATCGTGACCAACTAAAACTTTGTGACCGCCAGTTTAAAAAAAACAGAGCTAGTGTAGCGTCTAGTCTGCCTAAAAGAAGAAGAAAACCAGAGTTTTATTTTTCAAATGTTTCGCCTTGTTGCCAGCCAGCTATGTATTTCTTAGCTGTTTAGCGAGTTACTAATTTCTCACATCAGTGTTACGAACATAACATTGATGGCTAGCTTAGCTGGCTAGCTGTTGGTCAGCTAACATTACCCAAGCAAGCATAGCTACTAATTTCTCACATTAATATTACGTTCGTTCATATCATTGATGTGAGAAATTAGTAGGTATACTTGCTTGGGTAATGTTAGCTGACCAACAGCTAGCTAGCCAGCTACCGTAACCTTGGTAACAGTAGCTAACGTTAGCATGCTACTTTCCAACATTGCCATTGACTCACCTACCAATGTCACTTAACATTTGGCTTCACAAAAGGCTAACATTGTATAAAGTGTAGTGGACTGGTTTGTTTTTTAAAGCACTGTTCTCTTGTGTTTGTTGTTGTTGTTTGTTCCCACTAGCTTCAGCAGTGGTGGCTGGTGAGCTGGAAATAGGGGAAGCTCGCAAAACACCGCAGATTGTCTGAAATTTGTGTGCTGTTGCGAAAGCTACAGCATGAGATTGTTTAACAAGGATGGCAATTCGAATGATTAAGTGGCAAGTAATCCCAAAGCTTTCTCTTAAATGTTTCACATTATAGCTTTCTTGTGTTACAAAATTCAAATTACAAAACGGAACTAAATATAGTTAAATCGATTTAAATTACTGAGAATAAACTTCTAGGTTAGTTTGAGTGCAATGAACAATAATGTTTAGAACACAGACCTCACAAAAGCTATGATGTGTCATGAGTATTTAATGTAATTTAAATCGATAAATGCCATCCGTGTTAAACAATCTCATGTTGTAGCTTTCGCAAGCACACAAACCACAATCTGCGCTGTTTCGCGAGCATAATCATTTACGTGATTGGTGTTGATTATTCTGTGAATTATTTGTTTTATTGTTAATCAAGGAGGATAAATCGGCACAGGTTGAAAGTAATGATAGATTTTTGATAGAAAGTGTTTGGGCTTCCCCTGTTTCCAGCTCACCAGCCGCCACTGCTAGCTTGGTGCTAGCGGGAAAGCGGATACATATACAGATGTTTACAGTGACATAATGACATGGCTCTATGGTGGCTCTCTAGCCCATGGAAAAGCAAACCGGTTCTTAGAAGGTTTGCAAGTTGAACCAACTCCGAACTGGCACTAGCACCAGCCCAGAACTAGCACCTAGTTCGTGTTGGTGGAAAAGGGGCATAAGTGTACAGGCCCAATAGGTTTATTTAGCGGTTAAAGAAAGTATAAGGCATACTAAAACATTGCCTTGAGTTTCATGAACGTGATATCTGTAATGATTTAAGTTACGTTATTGCTTTTATTTGTGGAAGTATATTTTTGAACACATTCAAATGTTTATTTTGGTGCCGGGAAGCGGAATTCTATTTTTGAAATACACTAAATAATTAAAGTTTATCTCTTGTGTGTGAAATTCATTGATAGTAAAGTGGTTATTCGGTGATGCTCAATGACCCATAAGGGATATGTGTAGTATGTGATTTGATATTAGAGAAAATAACTCATGGGTGTATAATACATTTAAAGTGATAGGCTTAGATTTAGTATAAATAGGTTAAAAGTGTAAACGGATAGACACACAGTTAAAAATACATATTCAAACAGTTATTTACAGATAGTTTATTGGATTAAAGAAATATACAGTAAAGAGAACAACAGAAACATTAGATTTAATATAAAGGGTAAACAACCCAGGGCGTCACTTGCAGTACCACATATATGAGCTGGGGGCGCTACACACATATACAGGGTTACTTTAGGTAAGAAAACTAGGAGTTGGTATCAGTAAGGATGACCCTGGTAAATTGGCCAGATGCTTAAGTTTAAAAAAATTGTAACAGGTGTGGCCTGGAGAATAATGGGGAAATTCAGGTTGTTTTGAAGGCTAAAAATAAAAAGATATGAAGAGCGGTTTGGAGAATAATGGGGAACTTCAGGTTGCTTGAAAAAAAAATAAAATAAAGGTGTACAGAAAGCATGAAAATAAGGGTGTATTGAAAAAGCATGCTAGAAAACAGGAAAAAGGAGGCATGACACTATAGGAGGGGCTAAGGTAAAGACTTAAAAGAAAGATTTATTTTGGGGTTTTTCAGACTGCTTTGGGGGACCGCTCTGGGGACTTGACTGATGACATAATGGCTCCACTGACCAGCCTGGTTTGTGGTATGTGATTTGATCACTATATAATATAAACCAAACGCATCAGATTTATTGAATTACTTTTGTGCTTATTTTTGGTGAATTTTCTTAATTGGGACTACAAGTTGTACAAGTGTGGAGAGAACCACCAGTCTACTCTGCCCGGACTAGACGGGGTTTTCCTACCACAATGGCCCCTTCAGTGATTGAGTTTGTCACCCCTGGTCTAGTGGAAAGTGATAAGCAGCAACAAAGTGCGTCGGTAAACAATTAAGTTTGTATTTATGCGTTTTATTATTTTTCTCCAAAGTGATTGTGAATTGTAAAAGGAAAAGAGGCATAAAGTACCTTATGTATGTGGCGATGAAGTGTGCTGTGAACGACAGTGTAGCATGCTTGATTGTTAGCTTGCTAAGTGGCTATGTGCAGCTGCTGCTGGTCTGCTCATTATAGTGGAGGGCAACCGGCATCTCACATCGCACCTGGCTGTGGATTCCCTGGACGACTGACATGCTGCTGCTGGCTTGCAAGGAGCAGACCTTTTGTTGTCATCGAGGACGTTTTTCCCTTTTGCTGGGTTTTTTTTTCTTTCGTTCCTGAGGACGATGCTGGAGCTTCAACACCACGGACAATTGAGCCAACAAACTGGTGACTATTATACAGGTCAATGATGTGACGCTCACTTTTTGTGTCCATATGGTTTAGTTAAATTTAAAATTTGAAAATAACTTACAAATGACTTGCATACAGAGCTGGCCCTGACCAATTTGGTGCCCTACGCAAGATTTTAGCTGGTGCCCTTGCATTGCAGCCAATTCCAACACCACGGTTAATTGTGGTTTTAAGCTATTCTTTAT
This sequence comes from Megalops atlanticus, assembly GCA_019176425.1. Lineage (NCBI taxonomy): Eukaryota > Metazoa > Chordata > Actinopteri > Elopiformes > Megalopidae > Megalops > Megalops atlanticus. The sequence continues at coordinate 35,262,349 of CM032881.1, forward strand.
GGTCAGAACATGACAAACACTTGCCAAACAGTGGAACATTTCACAAATCTGAGGTAGAACATTATAATATTAAAACATTATAATAATAAAATCTTTTTTAAAATATCAAAATATGCATGAGTAAAATGAAGTAAAATCCTTTTTCAGTCCTTTTGCCTCTATCTTAATAGAAAAAATTAAGTGCTGCGATGTGATACAGCACACAAGTTTAAAAATGTTTTAAAGGATAATGTCAATAAATAAAACAATAAATAGACAAAGAAATCTTAATTCCGGTCAGCATGCCAAACCCTTTGTACAGATGGTTTGAAACATTTTGTAAGTGTTTTAGCTGACAATGTAAACAAAATAAATAGACAAAAGAAAAATTACAGCTGTGGTCAGTATCTCCTGTACAAGTTTTAAACTTGTACAGAAGATAAAAGTTACCCTACAAGTTACGGGCAAGAAAGACAAGTCTGTCTCTCACCCTGCGCTCACACCGGCAGCGATGACGAGCGAAAAAGCGGCTGGAAGTCATTCATTTTCAATGGTCGCTGGGCGATGCTGAGCGACATGGCGAATTGCATTTCCTGGCGACGCGATTGCCGCAATTTGGCATGGAAAAAAGTTAAGCAAAGTTCAACTTTATGCAAATGTGTCAGTGCTCCCGCACCCTAGCTGTTGTGCTTTTGTTTTTCTTGTGTTCTAGACCTGCCCCACTCCCCGCCCAGTCTCCACCCGCCCGATTGCCTCATTGCCTTCACCTGCCTGCCTGCACACCTGTTTCCCATTCCCGTTGTCAGCCCTGCCCTATATCTTCCCTGCATGTCCCTGTCCTGTTGCTAGTTCATAGCAGTGTGCTTTCCGCCTGTTTCGTCCCTGCCGTTTTTCACGTCTGTTGCTGTTTTCCCGTTTTTCGACCTGCCCGTTTTTCGACCTGATTTCTTGCCTGCCGCCTTGCCCTGTTCGCCCATATATCTGCCTGCCCGGTGTTTGACCCTGCCTGCTCCGTTTCCTTGTATCTGGATTTGCCCCTCGGACTGCCATTCTGGTTTTGACCCTGCCTGGTTTAACGTTTACGATCTTGCCTGTGGACTCAATAAAATCTGCCGGAGTACAACGTTTTTGTGGTCTGCGACTGAGTCCTTGCCCAAGCCCTGACAACAGCAACACAGCGACTTGGCGACGTACAGCGATAAAGTCGCTGCTGTGCTCTGTCGATTTGTCCTACTTTATCAAAATATCCTACCGTAGTGTAGATCGATAGCTCGTATCTATCGATCTTTGCTAGCCTATTGGGAAATACTACCGCAAGTAGGTAGTGCTACCTTAGAAGCCAAGAAAGGTTGGTGATTCTTTTTTACCTTGTCAGAAAATGGCTCTAAGATAATTACATTATTATTTGTTATGAATCTGAGAGCAAACTTTCTTATGTCTATCTGGAAATTCAGAACACGTGAATCTGAGTTGAGGTCTTTCTTTCATTTTTGTTTTCATTAATGCTGTCAAGTAAATTTTAATAATTGGTATAGCCTACTTACAATTTATCCATCACATAAATTGTATGTATTTCGACAGTCTAGTTTACATGCTGACATGTAAATTTGTAGTCTATTTTGTCTATCAACACACTCTAATCAATACCAAGGTAAAACTTTATGTAACATATTGTAGCGTGCCGGGTTCGCTTTGCAAAGAACTGTGAGTTGCTACGTTTGGCTAGCCAGCCATTTATTAGCAACACGGTGCTAGTCTACGCTAGTCTACGTGGCGGAAGTCTCTGGCTGGCATGGAGATCGCTGTGGGGGTCCTTCGGCGCCCCCAGGTGGCGTGGCGGACGTCGTCGGCTGGCGTGGAGATCGCTGTGGGAGTCCACCGGCACCCCCAGCAAGCGTGGCAGACGATGTCGGGTGGCTCGTGGTCCCAGGCTTTTCTCCGGACGGCACTAAGGGCTGGTAGGGCGCGAGCCGGTCACAGTGGAGCACCACCACTCTGTTTCGCCGGACCAGCTGCACCCGGTAGACGACGTCGGAGAGCCGCTCCAGCACGGTGCATGGGCCGAACCACTGGCTGGTGAGCTTGGGGGAGAGACCCTTCCTCCGCTCCGGGCTGTACACCCACACCAACACTCCCGGAGCGAAGTCCACCCCTGTGCACCGAGCGTCGTATGCCCACTTCTGGTGGATTCTGGCGCTGGAGAGTGCCCGCCTGGCCAGCTCGTGCACCTCTCAGAGCCGCTCCCGAAGGTGGTGGTAGTAGTCCAGCCCAGGCGCGCCTTCCACCTCTGGCTTGGGGGGTGGGCCGAACACGAGGTCCCCCGGGGTCCGGAGCTCACGTCTGAACATGAGGGCCGCGGGGGTGCAGCGAGTGGACTCCTGCACCGCCGTCCGGTACGCCCACAGGACCAGGGGCAGGTGGAGGTCCCAGTCCCACTGCCGGCGACTGGTGAGGATGGCGAGCTGGGTGACCAGGGTGCAGTTGAACCGAACCGGCAGAACATTTCGTCGACCAGGCGCTCGGCGGTGGTGGTGGCGCTCTGGTTGGGAACCGCATACGCCTCGGGCCACTTGGTGAAATAGTCCATGGCCACGAGCACGTAGCGATTCCCCCGGTCGGTGACAGGGAAAGGACCCAGGATGTCCACACCCATCGGGGCCCCCGCCTGGTACTGCTGCAGGGGAGCGTGGGAGCGCCAGGTGGGTCCTTTCCAGGCGGTGCAGGAGTCATACCGGTGGATGTAGAGCTTGACATCCTGCAGACACCCCGGCCAGTAGAAGCGGGCCCTCAGCTGGTGCAGGGTTTTGGTGACTCCAAAATGGCCCACCCCTGCGGAGCCGTGGATGAGCCTCGGGCACAGCTGGCGTGGCACCAGGAGCTGGAGGATGTTGGAGTGACCCCCAGGGGATTGCCAACGGCGGTAGAGAAGACCATCTCGGCTGGTGAGGCTGGGCCACTGGGAGTGGAGGGCTTTGGTCTCCGGGTCCAGCGCCGACACCGCTGCCCATGCTGGTCACTGGCCTGCCGCCACCCACGCCTGGACCCGAGCTCTGGTCCAGCCGGAGCTCCTGGGGTTCCAGGGTCTCCATGCCATCGCCGCTCGCCGGAAGGGTGGTGTCGTCACCCAGGGGGATGGTCTGCAGGGCCTCCACCACTGGGATCGCCGCGTCCCGGTCCTCAACTCGCTGGCAGTATCGACACTCCTCTCCCTCAGAAGGGCGTCTAGAAAGGGCATCTGCGTGGTGGACGTCGAAGTGGTAGCCTTGCAGCGCTTCGAGCCACCGAGCCAGCTGCCCCTCTGGCTCCTTGAAGCTGAGGAGCCAGGTGAGGGAGGCGTGGTCGGTCTGCAGGACGAACTTGTGGCCGTAGAGGTACGGCTGGAAGTGGCGAAGTCCCAGGATGATGGCCAGCAGCTCCTGCCGGGTGATGCAGTAATTCCGCTCTGTTCGGCTGAGGGAGCGGCTGAAGTACGCGATGACTCACTCCCCGTGCTCCCCCTCCTGGGAAAGCACCGCGCCGAGGGCCACATTGCTGGCGTCAGTGTCCATGATGAATGGGCGCTGGGGGTCGGGATAAGCCAGCATGGGAGCCTCGACGAGTGCCGTCCGGAGCTGAGCGAAGGTGGCGGCGCAGTTCTCACCCCAATGAAACGCTTGGCCCTTCTGAGTCAGCCGGTGCAGCGGACTGGCGATGGTGGCGAAGTCCCGAACAAACCGCCGGTAATAAGACGCCAGCCCCAGGAAGCTCCGCAGCTCCGCGATGTTGTGGGGAACAGGCCAGTCCCTCACCGCGGCCACCTTTGCCGGATCGGTGGAAACCCCGGCAGCACTGACCACATGACCCAGGAAGGATGTCTTCTGTCGGAACAGATGACACTTCTTGGGGTGGAGGTGCAGACCGGCCTGGCGGATGGTGCTGAAGACGTCTTCCAGGTTGGCCAGGGCAGCCCCGAAATCCACAGCGTGGACAAGGAGGTCGTCCAGGTAAACAACGCAGCGGCTCCGGAGGATGTCAGCCAGGACCCTCTCCATCAGGCGCTCGAAGGTGGCTGGGGCATTGCAAAGGACGAAGGGCATGGTCTTGAACTGCCACAGCCCCTGGCCGATGGAGAAGGCGGTCTTGGGGCACGCCTCCGGCATCAGTTCCACCTGCCAGTAGCCGCTGCGGAGATCGAGGAGCTGAACCAGCAGGAGCCGGCGATATGGTTGAGGGCATCATCGATGCGCAGGAGGGGGTAGGAGTCTTTACAAGTGACCCCGTTGAACAGGCAGTAGTCCACAGCGTTGTGAGGCACTGAGCTGATGTGTGTGCAGTCTTCGTCCCTGGCCGCGAAGATGTCAACGAAACGCTCCAGCAGGTCCCGTAGCTGGCGCTTCTGGTCTGCCTCGAGGCCCCTGCAACTCCGCTAGTATAAGTCGTCAATCGCCTGCCTGGTCTCGGGCAAAACTTGGAGAAATGACGATGATGTGGAGGCCCCCTTGATCACTGGCAGTGGCCCGGTGGACCTCCTGGCTGCTGGCGGCGGTGCGGTGGGTCTTTCAGCTGGCGGCAGTGACAGAGTGGGCCCTCTGGCTGCTGGCGGCGGCACGGTGGACCTCCTGGCTGGCAGCGGCGAGGGGGCGGGCCTCCCGGCTGCTGGCGGCGGCACGGTGGACCTCCTGGCTGGCAGCGGCGAGGGAGCGGGCCTCCCGGCTGCTGGCGGCGGCACAGTGGGCCCTCTGGCTGGTGCTGGTGACAGGGCGGGCCCCCTGGCTGGTGGCAGTGGCACAGCGGACCCCTTGGCTGGCAGCAGCAATGGGGTGGTAGATTGTAGGCCCTCTTCGCCGGCAGAGCGGAGCGCCACAGCTTCTGACCACAGGTAAAGTGTAGCCCTGGGGACGTCTACTGTAGCCTCCCACTTAGCCAGACCGATGATGCAGGGATCCTGGGTGTTGGCCAGCCAGAACCGATGGTTGCCGCTGCGGCTAGCGACTGACACCCGGAGCGACTTCTCCCCCTGCATCTGGGCGCATTCACTGGTGACTGTGGTGATGCAGAGTTTGGTGAGCTTCCAGCCTCACAGACTCGGGCCGTCAGTGCCAGGCAGGACTCTGGGGCGAACCAGCGAGATGGTGGATCCCGTGGCCACCAGGGCCTGGCACGGGGTGTCGTCGAGGTCGCAGTTCACGTAAAGTCCATGCAACTTGCCCAGTCGGCCGAGCTGTGGCGAGGGTCGGGCGAGGGTGGGAGAGTTGCTGGAGGGTGGCAGTTCCCTCGTTGTGCCACCCCATCTCAGTTTAACGGCGGCTAGGTCGATGTGCTCCGTGGGGCCGGAGCCGGGCAGTGACGTGCGATGTGACCCGGCTCACCACACCTGTAGCAGCCCCCTGCCGAGTGCCCGGCCGCTCTCCTCGCTCACCGTCACAGTCGCTGTGGTGGTGTGGTGGAGGCCTGGTGAGCCACTTCTTCCTCGTCACTCTCTCCGAGATCCGCCTGCTGAATGTAGTGCCTCTCACCAGTGGGACGGTCTCTGGTGTGCAGCATGTGTTTGACTCTCTCTGCCTCGAGCAGGGCTGCCGACAGGGTCCTGGGTGCCAGCAGACGTACATGCTCCCGCAGCCGTTCCGGCTGGAGCCCCCACACAAAGGCCTGGAGGGCAAGCTCTTCCTGTGTTGCGACGTCGAAAGATGGGTACCCACGCCGGGCGTACAGGCGGAGGTCTGCAGCGTAGGCACTCAGGCTCTCTCCCTCTCTCCCGCTTCCCTCCAGCGGCAGACCAGCTTGTCCCTGGCGTCATCCACGTGCTCATGGCGGCCAAAACGGCGCTGTATCGCCCCCTGGATGGCCGTCCAGCTGAGCCGCTCCTCGGGCTGGAGATCGGTAAGGACCTGCAGCGCCTTTCCTTCCAGTGACAGCGCAACCTGGACCGCTGTCTCTTCCGCTGACCACCCGTTGGATTGGGCGGCCAGCCGCACCTGGACGAGGTAGGTCTCCGGCGGCTCTTCTCCGCTGTTACATGGCAGCTTCAGTACGCCCCGGCAGGAGCCCCCTGGCTCCAAGCGGGAAGCTGCGGGGTCAGCTCCTGGCTGAGCCATGGGGAAAGCGGCAGCGACCGGTCCCGCAGACCACAGCGTGGGCGAGTCCGCCAGCGGAGTTGGCCCAGGATCACGGCAGAGCAGCGGCGTTGGGGACCCGTCATTCCCCCGTTGGTCAGGCACAGCCATCGGGCAGGGAGCGCTGGCTCCATCGGCGATCCCCCCCGCGGCAGGCTTCCGAGGGCAAGGCACCTAGTAGTCTCATTGAGACTAGAGGTATTTGTTCTTTGGTCTGTGCCCTCTCCTGCTGTAGCTGCGTGAAGAGCCTGTCAACTTCCTGAAGCGACATCATCTTCGTCTCGTTTCTGACACCAATTGTAGCGTGCTGGGTTCGCTTTGCAAAGAATGATGCTGCGACTTTTGGCTAGCCAGCCGTTTATTAGCAACACAGACAGACTCACACACAAGGGAAAGGACGAGGGGGCTAACTAAAAGGGAAGACAAACACGGTCACGGTGGGAATTTTCGTAATAGGGGAAGCGAGTGGACCGCAAAGCATGCTAGTCTACACTCCGCCCACTTCCCCAACTGTCACAATATTTTGATATCCTAAACCTTATCAGAAAAGACTACCAGGATGTAACTGTAGAATGTTCTGATAGTCTGAATGACCTTATCAGAAAATGCTACCAACATAAACCTACAGGTATCGTATTTTGATAGCGCCATTAATAAGTAGACATAAAGCTTTGTTTTAAACTCTAATCAATTTTATTCATCAATTTAGCATACAATATTTTGTTATCAGAGAATCAACAATCACAAGGCAATAGCACAAAGAAATTAATAGACAAAAAATAAACTCACTTTCACTCTGACAATTGTGAAAATGAATAGGAATAGACTGATCTCCGATCAACGAATATCGTCTGATGTCATTGCCCGAACGTTCAGTGCATGTAAAAATGCGTGCTTGTAGCTACCGATAGTCAGTTATCGGTGTGTTAGCACTAGCTGAAACTACGATCAACCTTTGGCGATTTAGATAACACAAACAAAACTGAATAACAACATAACAACTGAATAACAAAAATAACAATAAGTTGGCTTTCTATAATAGGCTTGAAGAAAGACTAATGATGAAACACTAATGATGAGACACTAACGATGAAAAACATGCAATACTAACCTTCTCACAAGTACACTTCCGCCAAGTAGGATGAATCAATGGGTTTCCCTCGAAACCCGAGGAACATGATGTAATTATGATCGGCACATGTGCAGTAACTGCTGGTAGGACTGCTCGATAGGTAGGACAAATCAACAGGACACCCTGGTGTCCAGATGAAAAATGCTTCAACGACAACAGTATTATGAACAAATATTTATTGATTTTTCACATCAAGCCATTTGCAAAACTGTAAAATGTCATTTGTCAGACAATCTCTCTTCTCTCCTCTCTTCCAGTCCCCTCCTCTCCTCTCCCTTCCTCTCCTTTGTCCTTCAACCTGAAACAGACAAAGAAGAATATTCCACATTACAAAATTATGTTATATATAAATATATTTTTAATAGCTTAAAATGAGAATGAAATGTCAATGATGAGACGCTATTTTTTGGCTAAGCTGTTTTGCAATTAAATTTAGATGACATCAGATAATAACGTAATTCATTTCAAGATTAATGACACTGCCTTGATATTGTAGCAGACTCTGTGGATATAATTCACCATAATCAGTGGTTGGGTGTATGTTCTACACACGTGGTTATATTTTGTGCCTTACTGTGTTAGGCAGACACGGTCCCTTTTAGAAATAGTGCTTTCTGGGTAACGTGGTACTATTTTGGTTATTGTTTCGTGGAGCGCAATCACGCGCGGTCTGTGCTAAAAATAAATAACACGCGTTCGTGTGGTGAATGAGAGAAATTGTCCGTCTCTATTATAATTTCTACAATATAAATAATCTCATAAAACTTAAAGTATTTTTTATTGACTATTTGAAATTAATTTTAAGAGGGGGGCTGCACTAAAACCCACCACTGGCTATGACCTTTGCTCGATGGCTGCGCGTGCTTCTCCAAATGCCGCAAAATGCTTGCCGTTACTTTTCAAAATTATTTTAAGTTAATCTACATCGAGGCATGTCACTTAACTTGAAATGAATAACGTTATCTGATGTAATCTAAATTTCACTGCAAAACAGCTTAGCCCAAAATAGCATCCTTTCATTAACTGCATTTTAATATAATGATTAGCTAGCTAGATTATACTTTGTTAGCCCCATCGTTAACATTCAAGCCAGACTCCCGAGAGAACGTTGTCTTTGTAAGCTAACTGCCGATGTACTGTCTAAAAAAAGTACAGGTGGTCCCCGACTTTCGACGGTTCGATTTAGGATTTTTCGACTTTACAGTGGTGCAAAAGTATTCAGTAGAAACTGTACAGTATTCAATAAATTACATGAGATATTAAACACTTTATTATAAAATAGGCTTTGTGTTAGATGATTGTGCCTAACTGTAGGCTAATGTAAGTGTTGTAAGCACGTTTGAGGAAGGCTAGGCTAAGCTATGATGTTCGGTAGGTTAGATGTATTAAATGCATTTTCGACTTACGATATTTTCAACTTACGATGGGTTTATCGGGAGGCAACCCCATCATAAGTAACCTGTAATGTTATCATAAACATAAAGTGTGAGAAATTGTCGTATGCCACTGGGCTGGTTGTACACCAACTGGTCTAATTCTTCTGTTTTTGCCCTGTTTGCCTGTGCGCCTGCCTGCCCCGTTCCTGACTCTTCTTCTGCCCGACTTCGCTCCCGGAATTGCCCTCGGACTGCTTATCTGTTGCCGACCCTGCCTGTTCCTGGCTCACGATCTCTGCCTGCCGTATTCAATAAAGACGCACTTAACCCTGATCGTGCGTAGTCTGCTCTTGGGTCCCTCGTCTGTGTCGTAACAGTATGGCTACATTGAGGTAATTAGTATAGCAATAACTAAGGAGAAGCATAATCTTCTGTGGTAAAATTTAAATACCAACCAATACATTCGTTACCGGAGTAAGCCGAGAACTTTGTCAGCAACGCACAACTTACAGTACTGGCAGACGCAATTGAACTCAGCCAGGAGAGCAGGAGATTTTTAGCAGTAGCATATTTTAGGTGCGCACAACGTATCGCAGTTCTTGTTTATCACAACTGCAATTTTATGTAGGCTACGATGTATTTAATGTTGACATCACATTTCCTTTTAACGTGAATAAAGACCTTATTAATAAGTACTGGCAAATCAACATAGTAGGCTGCAAAACAAAACAGAAACGTGATGCATAAGCCTATGCATCACATTTGTAGCGTACTATGTCTACATTAACAACAAATAAAAATACGACATCGATGACTAGGCCTACAAATATATTAAAATGTTTGGGCTGGGTGTGGCTCTTTTTTCCTCAGTGTTTTTTTTTTTTTAGTTTTAGCAAATGACATGTACTTAGGCTATTATATGCTTTAAAATGTGGGGTTCTATTACCTTTTGCGGCTGCATGATTGTTTGAATAGCCTGGTGCAGTTTCATGTAATGAATATTATGATTTAATTATTAATTTCATTGACATTTGGTTTCACACGTGCTGTTTTGCCACAGAGCAGGCTAATAATGGACATGATGTTTGGAACAATGTAGAGTAACTTTTAAAATGCAATAAAACTATTTACAGATTTTGTATGCCGCTTGACCGGATATGGAAATGAACGAATCAGTGAGTCAAAGATTCGAATCATTTTATTGAACTGAACGAAAGGAACCGAATCACTAAAAAGAATCGTTTTGAACACCACTACAGGCTATACTAGTGGCGCTGAACTATCCGCTGCAATCAAACAGGGGCAACTCGCACGGCGCATGCGTGCGGCAGGGAATTTTACAAAATGAACGTTTCTCACTTATCCCTTCTTTGCTGGTTATTATCCCGAGTGTGTTGGGCAACTGGCAGTCCACAGTTTGTGACCGTTAGTGCAGTGAGTCAGCAGCCATGACCACTGGCGGGATACTCGTCCGGTGACGTTGCAGTCAACTGTACATTACGCAGCCTACATTGAGTGGATACGTTGGTGCGCTGGATAAGAGATTTCACTGTCACATGGCAGTCCTGTGAAAATAAATACAGTAGCAATTATATTTGTAAGTGCAAATACACACCGTTGTTGCCATTCTGCTTATCGCTAATTCAGTTCAGTTAAATTCAATGTAAAAATAAAGTGTTGGCATGTTAACGCCCACTTTTTCGGCAGCCAGGTTCTGGAAGCAAATTTCCCATTAATTTCTCCCCATAGACTTTTCAAAAAAATCAGCATTTCAAGACGGCTTGAATGGCGCCAACCCCCTACGAGATGGATCATGAAATTATTTAAATTGATTCTGAACAAAAAAATATTCGAAAAACGTTAAAAAGGGCAAGCTACAAGACTGTACATATTGAATTTTAAGAGAGAAAAAAATACTCAGAACTTATGGAGTTTTTTGTTTTTTTTTTTTTTTTTTACAAAACAAGTCAGGGAAGTATTAAATAAATATTGGCACCTTAATCAAAAATACCTAAAATTACATTTTAACTGCGGGACGAGACTGGCCACACACATGGCCCACAGTTCTAATTTGACATCTGGGCCAAATCCTATGCTCAATAACTGGCCCGTATCTTGTTTGCCGCCTTAAAGACGGTGCCACCTCTGCCACACCTGGGCCATGTTCGGTTCATATGCCTTATGCCAGTGCCGACTGTGCCAGCTTCACTCCAAATCTGGGCCAAATGTCTGGTATGTGGGAATACATCTGGGCATTTTAAGCGTTCTTGGTCACTTGCATTCTTCAGTATTGGAACCATACTTGGGCCATGAAAGATTACGTCTTTAGTAAATAAGGTTAGTAACTCTAAAATATTAAAATATTCTAGTTGACATTTTCAGGGTATGGTCTGGTACATGTCAAATGGTATGACCCCAGGAAAACATTGATCATTCATCATAATTATAAAAATGAGTATTTACTTTAAAAATTATGTTTGAAATATTCACACCAAGGTCATGTGCTTACATAGGTGTCCATGATAATGCCTGCCAAATTTGATTTTAAATTGAAATGTCAACCACCATACACCATTTGACTCCTATTACAAGCCTTTCTGTTAGAGGCCAATTTTGTCAAGTATCAGTAGTTTATGATGCTGATTAAAGATGAAATATTTATATTACATCTTTGACACCTAGGGCCACATGCATCAACGGTGCGTACGCACTAAAATCCTGCTGAGCACTTTTCTACGCATAAAATGGTATTTATGAAAAGATACTTCCCGGGAAAACATGCATACCTCTGTGCACGGTCTCGAGGTGGCACACGCATAAAATTTGTAACGTGCAGATTGGCAACACCAAGAGGAACTAACGGTGATGCAAGTAAAAGGGTCTTGTGTCAATCATTGATGAGTGTTATCGCGCCAGGTCCCGGTGCCAGGATGAAGTGACTGAGGGGGGCAGTTAAAAATGGCGAGGGGGCAAATCTTTTTATGTAGTATCATCTTGCTATGCCTATTTCTACATTTTTTTCATCCTGCGGGTGGCAATATAGTGGCGTTTTGACTAGATGCGAACAATTCCCTACCTTACCTTTTCCATGTGTTTGTGCGTCATGGCCATAATATGATATAGGAATATTTGGGGCAGATTGCCAGGTCACCACCTAAAAATGGTCTGGTGGTAGGTTTAACCATGCAATAGCCTCTGAAAGGCTAAATAACAACAAAATCAAATAATGCATTTATTTCATAGCAGTGGTGGAGTCAGTATTGAACCTGACTGTCCTCGAACAATTTAGGGAATCGGAGCACTCGGAACGTAGGTCTACAAGACGCCAAATAATAGAATTTATGAACAATTCTAACCACTGAGAGATGACTGCTAAAATCAACAAAACAATAGCTAACAGCATCAGGGTCATTAAGTAAAAAAAAGATCAGATCGTTTTGTCTGTCTCTGCTGTCTCTCTTCCCCTCTCTCGTTGACCGAAACTTCACTTCTGTGTCATTTCCAATGAGTATTCCAACGTTTCCAATATTTTTGTTGTTTTTGCTATTTTACTATTTTACTATAGGGTACATAAAACTTAAAGGGGGGGGGGGCAGAAAATACGCACCTCTGGTGAAACTGCATTCATAGCAGTCACCACTTTGAGCCACTCCGCATTTTCCCGTCGATTTGAAATGCCGCTAGTCCGGTCTCCAAAAAGGACATTTATTTTCTCCTCTCCACCTCATCAACCATTACCTCAATCTCTGTGTCCGAATAGTTTTTTTTTTTTGCGTCCTGCCATTGTTCCCCAACATCAATCTCTGCATTTCACTCAGATTTACCTGGGATCTTTATATGCTAATTCGACAATTAAGGGCGTGTCTCAGTCTATATAAGAAAAATTGTGGGAATTCTGCATACGCATGTTCCTATGGCAAGCTGTACACAAAGAATGATACATAAAACTCCAATAATTCAGCGATAGGAGAAATACTACTCAACGATTACAAAGAATACAATATAATAGAGCCACTTTTCCCCCAATAGTGCCACGTCAATTTCTTCAACAAAAAAATGGCCTTTGACTGTAGAAGCAACATGGTCAGGTGGTGTAACTGTCAGTACTTCAGCCCCCTAGCTGTTGTGTTTTTGTTCTCCCCATCTGTCATTGTGTCCATGTGCTTTTGTTTTTCCTTGTGTTCCAGTCCTGCCCCACTCTCCGCCCAGTCTCCGCCCACCTGATCATCTCCACCTGCCTGCCTGCACACCTGCTTCCCATCACCTCATCAGCCCAACCCTATATTTACCCTGCTTGTCTCTGTCTTGTTTGCCAGTTCGTTGCAGTGTTTTTCCTGTTTCGTTTCCCGCCGTGCTTTGTCCCTGTAAGTCTTGGCGTTTTTGTTCCTGCCTGTTCTTCGACTTTGATTCTGCTCGCCGCCTTGGTCTGTTTGCCTGAGTATCTGCCTGCCTGGTTACTGACCCTGCCTGTTCCCGTTTTCGACCCTGGTTTGCCCACGGACTGTCTGCCTGTTACTGACACTGCCTGTTCTGGTTTTGCTACTTCGCCTGACGTCTTTGTTAAAGCTTTTTGGAACCTGAAACCCTGGTGTCCGCGCTTGAGTCCTTGCCTGAGCCCTGACAGTAACTGGTTTGTGTCAATTGGCATAACCAGTATTTTGTCATAAAAATTAAAATGGAATAAAATGTAATCCTCTATTACAGTGTAATAAGATGGTTTTTTTTTTTTTTTTAAGCAATTTTTACATAATTTGTCAAAATTATTTAGAAAACAGGTGTTTTCAGCATATGTCCTGCTCAATATTGCAAAAACGCATAAAATTTAAATTTAGAGATTATCCTAATAAAATCTATTTTCATGTGATATTTTATTTTCAGGTGCTTTCAGTCTTACCTTTTGTAAGAAATGGCGCAAATGGCATGAAACCAACATAAATACAAAATGTACATTTTAACAAACCTGATGCATGCTTTTAAAACAAGTTTTTAAAAGATTTTTGAATTTCTCATCTTGCCAACCCTTATTTGTCACTGACCTACACACTGCTTACTAACTGGAACTGTAAAAGGTGCATTTTGTGTCAGTGCACCATAGATGAGAAACGGCTCCAGGCCCATAGCTGAAGCCTTCTTCATGACAGAACTGAAGCTCTTTCTCCTCACAGTTGTGGTAGGGCTGAAGTCAGGGAAGAACAGAAGAGTAATATTGGGTGTATATTTCACTGGGTATGCTTTTTTTTCCATTTTCTCCCCAATTTGGAATGGCCAATTAGTCATCGACGTTCGGTCCCATTGCGCAACCCCCACTGTCAATCCGGGAGAGCGTAGACAAGCACGTGCCCTCCTCCGAGACACGTGACGTCAGCCGCTGCTTCTTTTCGCTCTGCGGTCCACAAGCCAAGCTAGCACAGAGATGAGTCAGAGGAAGACATTTCATATGCAGCTTTTGGCACGCGGACCACAGGCGCCCGATCGACCAGCAGGGGTCACTGTTGCTAATGGGACCGAAGCCCCTGCCGACGTACCCACCCCTATCCCCGGCGGAACGAAGCCAATGTGCTCCGCCTGTGAGCTCCCGGCACTGTTGGCTAGTGACACGGCCGGGATCGAACCCGGGCATGTAGCGTTCAGTCTACACTCGGAACGAGTGCTTTTACCTTTCACTGGGTATGCTTTACATGCACCTTTAAGAATATCTGATCTATCCTGCCATCGTAGTACACGAAGTGTGGTGCAGTGTAGTGTATTGGAATTACTATATCGCCCATTATACACACAATGTGCCCGCTCAATGGCAATGTCTTGACCCTCCAGCGATGGGATCCACTTGGGAAGACTGGCTTTGAGGAAGCCGACTGCATCGGAACCCTCTGCTGCTTCTGGTAAGCCTACTAGCCTTATATTATTTCTTCGACCCCTGTCCTCCAAGTCGGTCAACTTTGTGATGCTCCTCTGTTTCCTTAGTTTGCCAACCGATTGTTTGTCTTGTGCAGCCGCCTGGACTGAGTCTACTCAGTCTTGGGTCCTTTTGGCAGCTGTGACAACTTTCTCTTCTTTCGACTCTTCTTTGAACTTTAACAAACAAGTCAGTAGTGTTGTGAAGAGCAGCTTCTATCAGCTTAGAACCATAGCCAAATTAAAGCCATGTCTATCTCATAATGACCTGGAAACAATTATCCATGCTTTTATCACCTCTCGGCTGGATTACTGTAATTCCCTGTATATGGGGCTGACCCATTCCACCCTTTCTCGACTACAGTTGGTTCAAAATGCAGCTGCTAGACTTTTAACTGGTACTAAAAAAAGACAACACATCACTCCTGTTCTGGCGCACTTGCATTGGTTACCAGTGAAATACAGAGTTGATTTTAATATTTTACTATTTGTTTTTAAAGCCCTCAATGGACTAGCTCCACAATACATTTCTGATCTGCTGATTCCATATTCTGCCCCAGGTCACTTTAGGTCATCCTCTCAACAACTCCTCTCAGTCCCCTACTCCCGCCTCAAACCAAAGGTGACCGGGCCTTTTCTGTTGCTGCCCCCAGGCTTTGGAATAGTCTCCCGTCCCATATTAAGTCCTGTCCCACCATTGACAATTTTAAATCAAATTTAAAGACCCACCTCTTCTCTCTTGCTTTTAGTTCAGTCTGAGGTTGCCCCATGGTTTTTGTCATGTCCACTCTCAAGTTATTTTTATCAAGTTTTATCAAGTTTTTTTTTCTCTATTCCTGTGTTTTATCTATTTATTTATTTATTAATGAATTTATTCATGTTTTTTCTCTTAATCCTGTTTTTACTTGTACTCCCATTTCCTTTTATTCATGTATACTTGTATTGATAATCCATTTTGCCTTGACTGGAAAGCACTTTGGGTCAACTCCTGTTGTTTTTAAATGTGCTATATAAATAAAAGTGACTTGACTTGACTTTCTCAAGTTCAGTGCTCATCTCCTTTACAACTTCATTAATCTTTTGTAAATCTGTGCATATATTAGGGCTAAACAATTAATTGCAAGCTTTAAGCTTTTGATAATCCCCGATGACCGCAACTTCTGATGTGTGTGCCAAATTTCATGAGTTTTCGTGCATGGCAAGCACCTAAAAAAGGTCGCCAAAGTGGAAAAATAATAATAATAATAATAATAATAATAATAACCACAACGGATACAATAGGGCCCTTCGCACACTCAGTGCTTGGGCCCTAAATATAGCTGCAAGCAGCGATGAACGGGCCCAAGCACCAAGGGTGTAGCCTCGTAGGGGTTATGGCATCATCAGATGCTTCACTATTGTTCCTGATTGACTGTTTGTGACTAGTAAATGGTTGTAGAGGATACACACTCAAGACACAAATATATTGTGCTGTACTACAGTTTGTGATGGCAATTCATTTATATGTTGAGTAAAGTGGATCAATAATCCCTATATGGTACATCAGAACGTAGGGACAGTATGTTGTCATTGATTGTGTATCGTCATTTGAGAATTCTTTGGTTTGGTATTTGCAGTCGGTGTGGTGATTGGTGTCGTTGTGGGAAATGATATGATTTGTTACGTAAGAGGAGGAGTGAACATCATAGCATCATAAATATGTTGACATCATACTGACTAAATTTAGTATGAATCTGATGAGCCGTGTAGGAGAAAGATTTGTTAAAATTTTGTCAAAAGTTTGTTATACATACCTCACTTCCTGCTGTCAGTAGGTGGCGCTATGACAATGAATCACAATTGGCATGTGCATCTGATTTTGCCCCATAATTGAACATACATGTGGAGTCTGGGCCAAATCAAACCATGTACAGTGGAATTATGCCACATTTCATGTTTGAGTGCAGTAACATGTTATTTGATCGCCTCGCCATGACAACGCCGATAAAGATATCAAAAATCACTTCGTAATTTAGCATCATGAACATCTTGGCGTCATGCTGACCAAATTTAGTATGAATCGGATGAATCCTCTAGGAGGAGCATTGAAAAATTTGTTATAAATACCTCACTTCCTGCTGTCAGTAGGTGGCGCTATGACAATGAATCACAATTGGGGTGTGTGTGTGACACTTCCTGTTTGAGCACGGTCACGTGTAAATTGATCGCCTCGCCATGGCAACACCGATTGAGATATCAAAAATCCCTTCGCAATTTAGCATCAGGAATGTCTTGGCATCATACTGACTAAATTTGGTATGAATCGGGTCAATCCTCTAGGAGGAGTATTCGAAAGTTCGGTGCCTGTGAAAACGCACAAAATCCAAAGTGACCAACTTCCTGTTGGGCGGAGTTAAGGGGTGTGATTGCGAAATTTGTTCATCTTAGGTAGACCAATATGCCTACCAACTTTGGTGCATGTGCGTAAAAGTGGACGCCCATAGTAAACACACTTGACAAAGGGGGCGCTATGGAGCCCCGCGTGCCACGCCCAGGTCCAAGCTTTTTGATAATCCCCGATGACTGCACCTTCTGATGTGTGTGCCAAATTTCATGAGTTTTCGTGCATGCGAAGCCAATGTACGGCGGAATCATGCCACATTTTGTGTTTCAGTGCAGTGACATGGTAATTGATCGCTTCGCCACGGCAACGCCGATCAAGATATCAATAATCCCTTCGTAATTTTAGCAGCATGAACATCTTGGCGTCATGCTGACCAAATTTAGTATGAATCGGATGAATCCTCTAGGAGGAGCATTGAAAAGTTTGTTATAAATACCTCACCTCACCAATACCTGCTGTCAGTAGGTGGCGCTATGACAATGGATCACAATTGGCGTGTGTGTGTGATTGTGCCCCATAATTGAACATATATGTGAAGTTTCAGCCAAATCAAACCATGTACAGCGGAATTATGCCACATTTCCTCTTTGAGCGCGGTCACGTGTAAATTGATCGCCTCGCCATGGCAACACCGATTGAGATATCAATAATCCCTTCGCAATTTAGCATCAGGAACGTCTTGGCATCATCTTTACTAAATTTGGTATGAATCGGATGAATCCTCTAGGAGGAGTATTCGAAAATTCGCTGAATGTGAAAACGCACAAAATCCAAAGTGACAAACTTCCTGTTGGGCCGAGTGAAGGGGTGTGATTGCAAAATTTGTTCATCTTAGGTAGACCAATATGCGTACCAAGTTTGGTGCATGTGCGTGAAATTGGACGCCCACAGTGAACACATTTGACAAAGGGGGCGCTATGGAGCCCCGTGCCACACCCAGGTCCAAGGTTTTGATAAACC
>CM032881.1:35280665-35667871 GCA_019176425.1 Megalops atlanticus
GTTAATTGAAACCGCAATTTGAAACAATGGTATTCGCCACCAAAGGCTGTGATTTAGGATATACGTTATACACTGCGTCTGACCCAGGCTTTAAACTGTTGCCAATGGTTTTACAAATTCATGCCATCCTCCTTGTGTGGCAGTCATGCTCACCAATCAGAAGTGCCGTGCTCCTCGTGTACCGGTCATGCTCGCCAATCAGAAGTGGACCAAGGCGACTGCGTATAGGCCCACATGGCTGAAAGATCTCCGGCCCCACGCTGGAAATCTGGCGTGCAGCGATTTTAGTGCAGGCAGTGGATTACTACTACCAGACCGGAACGCAATTCTGTTAAATTCTATTAAAAACTCTCACTGATGTGGTGTTTTTTTCGGATGAGTTTTAACCAAGCACAATAGAACTGGAGGTGATAAATAAATGGCGATAGGCTTGGTTATATAAAAATGGTAATGACGGACAAACGTTCGGCTTATGCTGTCACAAATTAAACGAGACTGGGAACTGCTTTTGCACCATGTGTTCGAAAAAAAACAGTATGGGACAAGCGGCGAAAGGTATTGTCTCGGCATGATACAGATCCCTCACACAAAGCAGCTGTTCGAGCTCTTTGTCAACATTGCCGGGAGCTGTGGCTACTGTAGCTGCTGCCGCTTCATCCATCCAAGACCAAGTGTGCAATCATAAAGTCTGCGTTTGTACATTTATAGCGGAACATGACTTGTCTTTCAGGATAGCGCCAGCACTAGTTGACCAGCACTAGTTGAACTGCACTCTCCAAACTTAGCGTGTCAAATACACACGCCAGCTACCTATCCACTCACGGCATTGCCTGTCACATTACGTAATGTTTAGCGCACAAGCTATCAAAACAGATGTTTTCACTGAACGTTTACGAGTCAAAAAACCGCAACATGGACAGAATTCTCAATGTCTTCGTCCGATTCTATGATGATGATTTGGACAAAGTTGTAACACAGCATCTTGCTACTCAACCAACCTTTATTGAAGTTTTCATTTTTCACTTTTCATTTTTAATAGCATTTAAGAAAGAAGGAAGCACTTTTAATTTGAGCACTGTAATACAAAATTGTATTAATACTTCATTTTTTTGTTTTACAATTTTGAATTAAAGCTGTTGTGGTAACGCTAAATTTATGTGTCCTATTTCAGGCTCAGAAAATTTTGTTGCTTTAAGCCCTGTAATTGTTCTGTGTTCGATTGTTCTATGTTCTATGCCAATTTAAAAAAATGTAATAAATACATGTTGGAAGCAATTCATATCTTTAAGTTCTCATCCTTGCATTAGAATATAGAGCAGTTAATATTTTGATGGTATCTCATGTGGTAATGCTTCATCACGTTTTAAATCTATTACACACTGAATATTGAACTGAAGCTTGACTTTAAAAAATTATATCGCAAATCAAATCGTAATCGCAATATCTGTCAGAAAAATTGCAATTAGATATTCCTAGCCCTAGCATATATTACATAGTGTGGGAGTGCAGTTAGAACAGAGTCCACATATTCTCTGCCGAGGCAATGATTGCATCTAGTGCACCTTGCTGTTCTTGAAGGGCTAGCTTTATGCCATTAGCAATAGCTGCGTCAAGTTCTTCTGGAGATTGAGAAGTCTTCAATTTTTTTTCTTTGTTGGCGACTGTTCAATCTCCCTTTTCCACGTGTCCTTGACTGTCGAAATGTTCATGGTAGGATAGGTGTCGAAAAATCCGATGTATGTTGGTATGATTATTGAAGAAAGAAGTGTGAGCAGAGCTAGAAACTATGGTGGCATTGCTGTCGAAGGGTTACATGATCCCTCGAAATAATCTTTCTTTGTTTTGATATCCTTCCGTTTTTTTTGGGGGGGGATAACTGCTTGTAATGAGGATTGTTTGGTTTGTACAAATTCCATCTATACTATTGTAAGAATTCCAACTAATTAATGTCAGTTTAAGAGTGAAAAAAAATTCCAGTCCTTACTTTTGGTTCTTGTGAATGGATACATCCTCAGGGCTGCAGCTGCACTTGATTTCTGAAAGGAACCATGGTGTCATTTCAGAATCCAATTTAAAAGCGCCATTAATCTCAATGCCCCTGGTGCATAACGAACAGTACTCCCCCCACTGTGACAAGAGTCATTTTCCAGCATCACCGTATTGATAAATTTGTAAAACAGTAGTTACTCTTGAGGTGAATCAAGAGATCTCATATTAAGCTGCCTTGCGGAGGACAGCATAACACCGTAGTTCAGGGAGAGAAAAGCAACAAATCCTTAATGGCTTTCAGTTAAGTACTATATATATTACGGCTGTGTGGTGTATTTGTGTTTTTTTTTTATGTTTTTTTTTTGTGGGGGGTACCAAACTGTATCTTAGCATACTGCTAACAACAGGATTTGCACAGGAACCAGGCAGGATTTTCTTAAACCACAACAACTACAAGATCACCTCATGATGATCCTGTGCACTTTGGACAATTACAATGGTCCTCTGATGTCTGTATTGTGTTGGTTTAGTTAATTCCCTGCTAATGTTATGCTTGTTTGACAACCCACGTGATATTTGTTGCTCATCTGAAGAAGGATAGTCTGGGTTTAGTTTACCTTAATTGCCTAATTCCCTTAACTGCCTGAGGTGACCTGACTTGCTTACCCTTGAAACAAGCTAAAATCTAAAGATATGTCATGAAATGGTCATGAAACATCTCTAAAAGTAATTTAAAAAGTGTCACGGCTTCTATTTCAATGAAAAATATTATGTCACAGAATTAATTAAAATACAAGATCATGGTCTATTTTTTTCTAAATTGAACAGTTAGTGATATTGAAAAGCCGTTTCATTAACCTACATGTGAGCTGTGGATCACAGATATAACATTATTGCAAGCTCAAATATATTTAATCTAAAAAGTATATTCTCAATGTCTTATTTTTGTATGGGCAGCTGCGGATCTGTTTTTAAATCACCTGTAATCAAGCAGATAGGGAGTGTTATCCAATGGCTGGCAACCAGACACAATCACGCAATGACAATAAACCAGTTTGAAGATGAAATTGGTATAATACAGATCTGTTATTGGAATATTTTTATTGGTGATTTAGACAAGAGAGTCTCCATTAGCCAGTTACATAAACATTGAACAGTTCAAAATACAATTAACATTTTTAATTAAAACATCGTCAGAGTCAGCAGTTTTTGGGACAGGTGAAAGCTCCTTTTGACTAAGCTGCACTGGTGATCCCATGCTAATCCACGAGAAAAAAAAAAAAAAAACAGCCAGAGATGTTTCAGTCATAACTCAGTTTTCATGTAATTATTCTTTAAGTTAACATTCAGAACACAAAAAAGTAATTCAGTGGATTACACTGTCAGATGGGACCTTAATTAAATCAAGGCACACACAAACAACAAACTGTTCTACAATGTCAAAAACAAGGGTGCAGACTCTGCTCCGTGTGGCCTGTTGTGCGCCAAGCTCACATCTTGCTGCCTGCTCCTATGAGTCATCTACACCCCAACACCCCCCACCCCCCACACCACACTCCAGCACATCCCGTCAAGTGCCCTCACTGTCTCCTGAGTCGGCAGCTTTGTTTTACTGCACTGTATTAACAGAGATACCTGTCCGTTCTAGGCTCCGTCTCTCTGCAGCTGGCCTGGACTGGAAGGGATGTCCTGTCTGTTCTGGCTTATTTCACTCTCCTGGATAAGCTCTTGGGAGGTTAACTAGCACCAGGTCAGGGGTGATGGCGATTTACAGACAAAGCATCCACCCCCGATGATTGCGATTTTATCCATATTTTACCCACAATGATGCCCATATATGTGGTGGATATGACATCGCTTGCATACCACTCAAAAATAAATCACTGTTTGTGTATAATCAAATAATCATAATCATAATCCTCATGCTTTAAGACTGCAGTGTCTTGTTCATATAGATTAGTTAAATAGCATGTTTTACCTTATGGCACAAGTTGAAGGGCAAGACTTAAAAAGTTAATCACTGCTGAATTGACGTTTACAGGTAGTTTTGTGGATATTACATCACTACTTTTCTATGAGAACAAGAGTTGTGTGTTGAACCTGAGATATGCAGTTAGTGAATTATGACAACTAACCTTGCTGAAGTATAGTGGAACACCTGAAATTGCTCCTGGCAGGAACACGGCTGATCTTCGCATCTTTTGCAGGAGATGTGTTATCAGTTGGATTGCCTCTGTGTTTCAAGCCTAAACACTTGCTGGGAGGTTAGATTGAATCTACCCCCTTCCCCCCCAGGTCTCCTCAAATTCAAACATTTAACTCTGCAATCCAGGCTCGCAGTGGAGCTGGGTTACCATGGGAGCACTACTGCCACTAGCAGAGCTTTTGAGTTTATCTATTACAGGGTCTAGAACTGCTCTGAGGTCAGTGATGAAGTTAACCCCAATATGTGCAGTGAGACTGTCTATTTCATTTTAAAGCCACACGTGGGTCACCACTGCTGTGAAATGAAATTGCAGTTTGTTTGGCTTTGGTGTTTTGTTTCCATTTACGGAAAAACATTACCAGTCAGCATTAAGATACAAGGAGCCTCATACCAGACACTAATGTGAATCTGTTTTTGTTTGTATGAAGCCCATAGGTTAGTGTCTGGGTACTTTGTGAAATATTCACACAGTACTCACCCTTGTCTTATACAGAAAATCACCAGACCACATTTGTATCCACCTGTTCCACAATCAAAGAAATGGTATACGTGGCCCCTTTCACCCTTAAATGCTATATATAGTTTGTGTCCCTGAGTGGCTGATTACTGTACATGGCTGGTGAAATTACTAAATTGGCACATTTCAAAAGCATGGTAGCTCACTGCATCTCCTGTATTTTTTTTTTTTTAGTTTATGTTAGCCTCCATGAAAAAAGTATCATTCCTAACATTGCTTTCAATATTGAAGTGTAAGCTCACACTGGTTAGTTAGTGTGACATAATAGACTTTAAAAAAACACTTATTTCAGTGAAAAAAATTATGTCCTTTTTACCTGTAGTGTCATTTTATAGTTTCCTGATCATCATCAGATCACACTCTACCAGTGCGGCTCTGTATGTAGGTCACTTAGCTGCGCAGCAGCTTGTGTGTGGCACAGAGAAAGAAAAAGGGGGGGAGAGAGAGAAGGAGGGAGACACCTCCAAAGCAATATGCCTATCAGTGAGTAGCGCTCATCCTCTTGTGTCCCAGGCAGTCTGACAGATGCAATGTATCTGTTGGCACTTGCACTCCAAAGTGACAGAAGCTACTCGCCCTCAAAGATCACAGGTACTCGCTCTCACATCGAGGCATGCTGGGGCGGCCCCCACACAGCTAGGTGAGGTGAATTCTGCTTTAATTTTAACCCCCCACAAATGTTTTATTCATTGGGGCATGCAGGATAGTGTGTCCTTTGCGGAGTACCTTGGAGGCTATATTTACAGACTAAAAATGGCAAATTTGTATTACAGAACAGTTTGGTTGCAGATGAAAGACCATGGGGGGTGGGTGTAAGTACTTCCACAGTTCAACAATTCCATCAAAAAGTAAAAATTATGCATCTGAACTGACTCCATGTTTGATTTTAAGGTGCATGGCAAAGCCAGAGTAAAACAACAGCATGGTGAGCTCTCAATACTGCACAGTTACTAGCAGCACAGCACACTTAAGTATACATATATAGAACCCTGGTCCAGAAGTTCCAGAGATGCTTCTAGTTTTTGATCCATCCAAACATTTATGTACTGGATCACTGAGGTCAATTAACTAATTAGTTAGTAAGGCAGAAGAACGCTGGCTCCATGTGTACTCACTATTTCACCATTAAGATCTGAAGGATTGTGACACCACAGAGTAATTGAATTATGTAATTAAACTTTCCCGTTTAACAAAAACCAGACACAGATACTCCAGGTGTCAGCGGGGGGCTCAGGCAGGGACTCAGGCACAGACAGCAGAGAATGGCAACCGATGGTTTAATGCCGAAAGAGGGAAAATCCAGTAGACAGAGTCGAAAAACAGGCGATATCAAAAACCAGGTAGACACAGCAAAAGGTACAAAGACGAAATCCAAAAACGAGGTCGAGAAAAACAGGCAAGATCAAAACGGGCAGGCAGAATAGCAAGACTGAGGAAAAACACTGGTTACGAAACAGGTAAACTGAGACGAACTGGCAAAGGGCTAAGAAACAGACAGGAATATAAAGGGAACACGCTAACAAGAAAACGAGATACAGGTGAACAAGCGGGCAGGTGAAGCAGATGAGCAATCGGGCAGGGAAACAAGGGGCGGGGCAGGAAAGGGAGAGAAACAAACACAAAAGCACATGGCAGGGAAAAACAAACAACCAGCTACGATGCCGCAGCACTGACACCAGGGCCACAGTTGCCTGATCCTGGAGTAAACACAATTCATTCTATAATAATGCCTGAAACTGGTGTAAAAAGAAGGCCTTAAAAAGGACCCCATCTTTCAGCTGTAGCATGCTTTTTCAACATGTTTGAAAACACCAATTATCACCTTCCCCAGAGATTATTAAATTACAAAACATAACACAACTGATGCTCATATAGAAGGATTAGACCTCTCAGCGGAGTCAGAGATCATTGAAGAGAGAAAACTTAAGTAAGGATGCCTTTTAATCTGGATTTAAAAGACATGGCAGCATTTCATTGTTCTAGTATTTAATGTTGTTATAGCATTGCCATGACTTCAAAATGCAATTTTAAGAAACAGAAGCATCAATGTTTATTACTGTGTGATAGTTTCCCTCAGAACTTTTTTTTTTTCTCAGTATGTGGTTTCACTACCAACATTTGAGTAGATTGCTAATGGCAACCTAACACTAAAAGCTCCAAAATGTTATATATCATGTAAATAAGAAGCAAATGGTTAGAAAAAATCCACCCCTAAATGGTCTTCATAGTCCACTACAGCTGTTCAAAGTGAATACATTTATTTGTTTTTTATGAAACCTAATTTTCCTTTGAATATACTTCCAAAATTAGACAACTTTGCTCATAAGGACATAATTAAATGACTGTTCATGGAGTACCTTTTCGTACCCTTGGGAGTTAGCCTTGCTTTGTACCATGGAGTTATGGATGAGGGAAGAATCCACACAGACTTATGAAAAAGTCACTGAAAAGGGTTCTGAAGAAAAAAGAACCAAAACAGACCAAAAAGTGATGCAACTAAAAAAAAAAAACTATATAGAGAAAACATGAGTAGACAATGCTTTCCTGGAAAGAAAGGTCATGCAAAATCAATCAAAATCAATGCAATATAAAATTTATCAAAGTAATGTAAAAATCAATCGATTGTGAACTGTGAGGTCTTTGCAAAGTTTAATGCAATACCCACAATGCTTGGCATAGCTGGGTGCTTGTATTGAGATCCATTTCAGGGGTTCTGGAAACCTGGGGCATGCCTCCCTCCCTTTATGAAACCTCACTCAAATAGTATTTACATATACACTAAAACAGACCTAAATAAAACATGCGCCTTATGCAGCCATAGTTTCTGCGGATCCTCCCTTTGGTGTCATTTCAAAAACATGAATAACAAATAAACCTCTCTGCTTGGTCTCTCCTGTTGACGTTGACCTGTTCATGCAGCCAAATTTATTGTCACTGTCTAGCAATCAAGTTGGACTGCCACCAAAAAAGTGAGTCAAAGCTGAATTTTTCTGCTGTATGAGAAAACAGAATAGCCATTCAGGTTCAAGTAAGAGTTGAATCACATTTTTTCAAAGTGTCACTATATCTTCTGTAGATATCTGCAGATATGTTTTTGTGTTATGCAATTTTTAAATATTCACAGAGTAGAACATCTACTCTGCTCGTTTGTCTTCAGCTTTGTGCAGCAGATCACTCCTTTACCAGTCAAAGTGTCAATATCAGTGTAGCATTGCAGGGCACATTTTCCTTTTTTATCATGCACAGCATTAAACCTGCTTTAAACATCATGCAGTTAAAGGTAGATTTCTGAGCAAGCTAACAGAATACAGTCCCACTATATCTTGCTGTGCAACAACTCATGTAAATCCATCATATCCAAGGTTTTAGCTTGGCATGACTGAAAATGGCGGATGTCATTTTATGGTTATCTGCAAATGTTGCTCACTGTATTTTGAATGTGCATTATGAAAGCGGTGGATGTCATTTATGGTTATTTGCCAATGTTCTGTGTTCTGAATATCTGTTCTGTAAATAATGGATGTCCTTTATGCTTATTCATAGAATGGGCTCTCTGTACTCTGGGCATATATGCTGTAAAATGACAGATGTCATTTCTGTTTTTTCAAAGATGAACTATAAATAGCAGGCATCCTTTTAATCCCTGTCAGTAGATTGGACCCCTTGGCCTTAGAGCTCAGTGGTCATCAATTCCTTCATTGCCTCTCACCTGAATCCCCCAGGAGTGGACTAACAGGTGCACCAGGGGTCAGACAGCACCGATTCTCCGATTAATGATCCTTCCTGCTGAAATAGGCCACCCCTCCATCTCCGTCTGTGGCAGTCTGTGGCAGTACGCTATGAGCCTTTCTGGTTTCAGGTGCTGCCACCGATGGACGGCTGGCTTTCTCATATCAGAAGCTGCACAGGAGGGGATGGCCTGGCACAGGGCCACAGCAAAGGGCATTGGAAGGGCTTTCCCACTCACATCTCACCTCAGACCTGGCTCTTTTCCACACAGGGGTCAATCTGTGCAACTGCCACCAGCACAGCTGAGTCAAGGCAGATTTGGCAACACCTGCTGATTCAGCAAGGCCTCTGTAAGGTGACAATCTCTGTGGACACAGCCTCAGCAGCTCTCCTCTGACCCAACCTTGCCACGCCTCTTTTAGGATAACAGCATAGCAGTAATGTGCAACTGCACTACATAATTCAGTGAGATCCCTTCCCACAGTAGGAGGCACTTCAGCACCTTATATGTCACTCAACCTCACCACTGTTCTATCAGTACATTATTATTATTAGTAGTAGTAGCAGTCGTAGTAGTAATGACAATAATGTGGGGATTTGCACTCAATCATTCACCAACGGATATTGCTGGGGATATTATTTCATTACCAAAGTGAAGTTGATAGAATTTAAATACCATCTGCCATTCATAAATGATTTAACCCACCAACATGATGTCTCATGTCATTAGCCTAAATACATTTGATTTAAATGTGATGGTATGTATTTTTGTGCTTAAAAGGGCCAGTGTAACAGTTGTTATTGTTCAGTACATGAGCCATTCTCATTGCATGTAATGATGAGACACTCTGGGTCAATGCCACCAACCACTGATATCAGCACAGTACAGCAGCATTTCCCAAACCTCTCCTGAAGTACCCCTGCATGTTTTAGGTCTCTTCCTGCTCCAACACAGCTGATTCAAATGATCAACTCGTTATGAACTCCTGAAGCTGCTTAATAACAAACTGATCATTTGAATCAGCTGTGTTGGAGCAAGGAGAGATCTAAAACATGCAGGACAAGTGGTACTCCAGGAGAGGTTTGGGAAAGCTGCAGTACAGCGACCAAAACTGGGGCATTCAGGCTAGATGATATAGAGCCCTGTCCTTACACTAACTGTGACTCACAAATTAATGCAAGTTTTTTTTTATTCTTACACAGTAGCATAGGTTCATTTCAGTGAACCATCAAACTCAAAAAGATGAGGAATAATAACAGTAAGGACAAAATACAATGAATAAGTCCTTTAATGCTGTTATATGGAGGCATTCAGCTGTTGAAAACCTTACTGAACATTTGAGTACTGAGGCTGAAATTATAGAAACAATTTCATAACTTTTCAACTAGCTGCATGTATACTGAATGCTGAGAATCTGAGGCACTTGCATTCCACTTGATACACACCATCTGAGAGGGGGTCGGTTACATTGTAATTTTACTGACAAAGTGGCAGCATATTCCAAAATTGTTTTTGAGACAAAATGATAAGAATGAGTAATGGGCATGTATGAACTGAAATAATTCATTGTGGCTTGAAATACTCCACAGAAGAGACTTTCAAAAGAATAACTGATGTGTATACTTTGATTACAGTTTTTTATGTGTATCTCAGTACTATATAGTCATTTATTTTTCCCCTGTATATTTGAAGCTTTGTGATGAAGTTTAAATTGTGGACAGATTGTATCAGGGTTTTTATTTCCCTGATCTTAAAAGAAGGAACAGCACAAATAATTGACCAGAATCTGGTAATTGTTTGAACTAACTTTTTAAATCAGGAATTTTAAACAGGAAATTTATGTCAGGTGAACAACACAGATTAGTAAAGACAGACTGGGATCCACACTCAATCTAACTGTAGAGTCTCTAAGGCTCTGTCCTTACATTTGATAAAAAGGTTTTAGAGAATGTTTTCATACCTGCACATGATTTGTGAGTCTAAGTGGTCACCCAAATTAATGAAAAATGTCATAGCCTGGAAAAAATGCACGGCTTATCAAAAGGTTTCATTCAAAGTTAAGAGTATTTGCACATTTCAGATTCAATTGGAAGTGAGCCTACTCGCACCTAAGATGCAAACAGAAAAATATGATAAAATCTGCAAAATTGCTAAACTGATGTGATAGAAACTGAATTGGGCACATTCATTTCAAATGATTAACCAAAAAAGAAACTTGTCACAGCTGAAATTGCACTTCACTGCAGTGAGTCCCACGGACAAACGGCCCACCTGTTGTGGCTCCTGTAATGGTCTTTTAACTGCATGGAGGAGAGGTCAATGAGCTACGCTGTCTCACAGACTGTAGACAGAGTTAAACAAGCCACCATCCTGAATGTCTGATACTGGGTTTATAATAGGTAAGTAATGGTGTAACTGTAAACAGTACAGAGAAAAATTATGTCTGGCCGAGTCTGAATGTGCACAGCGGCCTGTTAGGGCACACAAAACATCACAGTTGTTATAGTTGACATTGTTGAGCCAGAGAGCAATTCCCATCACACTGAGTCCTCATTTCTCACACACAGACATCTTTGATGCAAAAATAATACAAATAAGAACCAATGAAGACTGCTAAATCCTGCTTTCCTGAGACCTCCTGTTCAGTCCACTTCACTACCATGCCATAATCCTTGAAAGGTAGCAACAGCTAAACTCTGCATTGTGAAATTTAACAGCAACAAGTCTTCAACAAGACTGAATGCAAATGCCCCAAGATTATCAATCTTTTATTAATTTAAATTCTGCTACAGCCAATGTCTTTATGTTAGGCTGTTAGAAAGTGTTACCAGTCTTGCATAAAATTCAGTGCGGAACCCATAATTTTTTCCCCACTGGCTACTGCATGATGTTCCAGCCAGGGAGCCTGCTTGCTTCAGAGAGAGTGTCACATCAATTTATGCCTCATGCCATTAATCCAGGCCATAGTGAGAAGTGTAAATAAAGTTTCACTGGTCATGATGAATCCCTTGCAGTCTCCTTTGCTGCTGTCACCTATAGAGCTATCTCCTTATGTGGGTCTGGTCACAGCCCGATAACATATCTCTCCCCTATCTTTGCCCTTGTAATTATCTGTGGTGAAAGTTAAATGATCCACTGTGATGTCACCATTGTTTTTTTCCACATTTACAGGTTAAGGCCATGTCCACATGTACACGGGTATTTGTGAAAATGGGGGTTTTCCTCCTTCGTTCTTAAAAAAATCTCTGTCCACACGAAAACGCAAATACACACTGTCAAGAGCATGCCAAACAAACAGGGACGATATAACCCTAACCGTAAAGCCATGTTGGCCAATTAGAAGCCTGAAAAAAAGTTATTACGGCGCACACTCTGACGTCACAAGCCAAAAACTCAGTTTTCTCTGAAAACAGAGTTTCTGAAAATCTTCACCCTGGAAGGCGTTTTGCAAAAGATCCATTTTCAGTGACGTAAAACGCCATTTGCGTGTGGACAAAAGGCCAAAACGCATAGAAAAAAGCTACGTTTTTAAAAATAGCTGTGTACGTGTGGACAGGGCCTAAGTCAAGCGAAAAAAGACTGTTTAGTCCTTAGTAAAACCTTAATGTGTCTTAATTCACTACCATTCTACATACATTATGTGGCAGGGCTATCGCTAATGTTATGTCATCGTACTTTTAATTTTGGTTTAACCGGCATCATAGCAGCCTAATTACTTCTGGATCATCACACGGCAGCATCTCCAATCAGTCTGGTTACCGTGTGTATATATAGGCTCCGTAGTAGTACGGGTGATCAAGCCAGCGTATGGTATCCGGGTGATATTGGTGTGTCTTCCTTCCCCTTCCCTACTCCAGAGTATAAGTGTGGGTTTTCCTAAGTGGTGATCCTTCGAATACGTACTACATACTCCTATTCGAGGTATTTTCCGGTATGCACTTTTGTTATTGATCCTTAACTCTGACGTGCCCACACGATACATTCCCAAAAGTCTCCCAATCTCTGGACGTACTTGTGCAGCACTGCTGTGTTTCACTCATTTATTCCTTTATTGAACCAGCTGTATTGCTCTGCTTTTATGTAGATCTTGGCCTGAATTCCATGGAGGGTGGTGGAGTGCTGTTGCGGGAGGAAACCGTGAGTATGGCTACGGTGCTTAGTTGATCCCAAACGTTTTGTATATGACTGTGGCTTAGCTAGCAGCTACATAGTTTTCTTCACCATGCTGTTATCCTTACAGGAAACCGAACAGTCGCTGCTGTTTTTGCCCCGCTAGTTGTCAAATGCGTATTTAGAACGGTTCGCGTTAGGTTAGCCAGCTGACTTTGTGCGCCTTGGACTGTGATTAACGTGGGCTTTCGTTCCACTAACAATAACACCTGGTTTGGGTTTCTTGGCGTTGCAATTCGTTTGTCCTCTGACTGGGGGCTCTGTTATGCTAGGCCCACCTCAGTCAGGGATCTGTAGGATTTTACTTGTTAAATTAATGAATATATGAATGTATGGATTTTAATGAGTGTATGTACATTGCCTCCCTTTTTTTGTGGGCAAACCAACTGGGTCACTGACTCTTGTGTGTATTTTAGCTTTCCCCCTTTTTTTGTAGATTGTTTCTGGAGTGGCTGTACTGCAAGGGGTGGGGTTTGCCAGTACAGGTTTCCCATTTCTCTTGCACTTGCATGTGGTTGAGGTTGCATTGCACTTAACTTTTCTCTTGCAGTGTGTGTGTGAATGTGGAGACGCAAGCACATGTGGTAAGTGGTGTGGTGAGTAGGTGCTTTCCCCCTGTGTGGCAGGTTTTCCCCTTGCTGTCGGCCTATCCTGTGTATTGTCCAGCTCTGCCGTAGCTTAGTGTAGATTTTATTCGACTACTGCTTTTATCCCAGCATTTTTGTAATTTTGATAATGTAACAAAGCTTGACATCCCCTTTTTTGCATTTTCTCTTTGGTTGGCCCTTCTAGGATTCTTGTTTTCAATAAATTGGTTTTTATCATTTTCTAAACTTGAAGCCACGTCTCCGTTCCTTCTTTTTACAAGCTTACCCAAGGGGGGTTCCTTGCACAACATATGTTTCCTTGGGTGGAGTCCCAAGGTGGCGTAGTCTAAGTACTTAGCCTAGTGGGCTTGGTCACAATCAGGTGACTATCTTATTGTATTAGGTGACTATCTTATATCACAACCAAACAGCCTGTAAAGAAACACAAACAATGAAAATGGAGGTATATCTAGCTGAAAAACTGCCTGCTAGAGTCCAGCAAGACTGCAGTTGTGGAATGCCTAGTATCTTGAAGAATCTTGGCAATTGACTTTATCTAGTTTCAGATTGGCTGTTTGCAGGATCTTAACAGCAGATTGACTGTGAGACCATTCAGGGCCTTATTTTGCCAGCATGATTGCATTCCACTTACTCCCAAAGAGTGTCCCATCTCAGCAAGTCTCTCCAATGTAAACTGAGCTTCACGGTAACAATGAGAGGATACTCATTGTTGTCACAGCATTAGTGTGGCATAGTACTAGGGAGCAGGTTCATAACCTAATGGTTCCATGTTCAGTTATCAGGTGGGGCTTGCTGTTGTGCCCTTGGGCAAGGTACTTAACCCAATTTGTCCCATTAATTATCTACCTGTATAAATTGACAGGATGTAAAATTCTAACTATGTAAATCCAGAAAAAAAGCAGAGTGATTATAATAATGCTGTCACAGTCAAGACATTTTTGCTTCAGTGCTTTACATTTATTGCAGATATTTCTTGCATATCAAGATAGACAGGAGTCTGTTCACCATATGTCCAACCTGATTTCAGTAGGGATAGCTACGGTCTAACATTGAAGCAGGTCATGAAAGGACACTGGGAGAAATGCATTTGTCTGCACTCACTTAGGGTGTACTTGTGCTGTGTGCAACAAGGGGTTTTGCCTCTAATTCTGTAGAGAAGCCTCATCTCTCCAACTTGCTGTTGACCACCCTGGGTCCTGATAGTACAAGTAACAGGAGTCCATCATAAATGACAAAAATGGTAGCCTATCAAGGGCACTAATGGCGAAATCGCCTACATCCTCAAAGGCATAGCTGGGATCAAAGGATCAATTCATAGGATTCGATTTTGTTGAGATGAGAGCTGAGACCAGGATGATTCATGCCCCTTATCCACCAATGCGAACTAGGTGCTAGTTCTGCACTGGTGCTAGTGCCAGTTCAGAGTTGGTTCAACTTGCAAACCTTCTAAGAACCGGTTTGCTTTTCCACGGGCTAGAGAGCCACCATAGAGCCACGTCATTACGTCACTGTATACGTCTGTATACGTCTTCGCTTCACGCCCCCAGCCCCTGACTTAACAGTTCTTGGTTCTAGACCAGCAAAGTGTTGGTGCTGCTTTTCCTGGCCGAGAGCTGGTTCTTTGGCTGTCGAAACGAGAAGAACTGATTCGAGATCAGGCACTGGCACCAAACCAGCTCTTGAACTGCCTTGGGGGAAAAGGGGCATCAGAGAATTTGATTCAGTTCAGATGGGAACTGAGACAATATTAAGAGGACTCAATCTGGTGGAGATGAGAGCTGAGACTAGATTGATTCAGATGTGGTGATGGTCATGCTGTGGTGGGTCTACCACATTTTTTTTCAAAATAATAGCTGCATGATTATGGATGGCCATGAGGTAAACCATTACAAGGCATCAGAAAGATGCTGTGTCTGCTTGAACATGAAGTTGTGCCACAGCAAATCGTGAAATAAGGAAGTACAGCCATGTACTAAAAATCTTGTGTTTTAAAGCAACTTTCAAAAAGGTTGTTTTTGGTAGAGTTCATTAACAGGAGTCACCAGCCTTGAAAACAACACACCAGTGATCCTGATTATATTGTCCTGAGGAGGCAGGGGCTTGCTGTGTTGAGGAGGAGAAAGGATCATCATTTCCTTTCCCTTCCAGCCAAAATGAAGCGGTCCCATTCCGTGCGGGCTCACTGAGATGTCTTAGTTCCGCTCCTAATTGGTTTTCCTGTCCTTTGGTGCCTGTGTGGCTCTTGGAGTTGGCATGGAAATTTTCCCTGGTCCCGTGCATTAGGTGTTCGCACTTCACCGATGTCCAAAGGACGGGGGGGAGGGTGTGAGACAGCTCCCAGCAGCATCATTAAGCCTCAATGGGTAGAGGCCCTGCCCAGGAGTGCTTCTCCACTTTAAAGGCTTTCAGCAAGATTGAAGGTGGTAAGGGGAAGTTTGTCAAAATTAAGGCTGCCATTCTCCTTCCAAAAATATTATACATACACACAGTGAAGGAGAGCCTTCACCACCTCTTCCTTAGCCTAAATGTCAATGGTTCATTTATGTCAATCATTGTTAATTGTGGCAATCATTTGTTAATTGTGTGTACTTGTGTTAGTTTGTGGGGGAGCCAGCTTATTGGATAATGAGCTACATCTTACTGGTTGAGGCCTGACTAAGTACAGGTATGGTTGGGCAGCAGGAGAGGCTCACTTTGTCCCTGCTGTGGGCTTGCATAGACTGGTTTCTTTGTCTGTTTGGTTTTAAAATAAATTATTGGTTTTTAACCTTTTGTTTTTGACTCATTTACGAGAGAAGTGGCGGCCAGCTTCTCTACAAGTGGTGTCAGAGTGGGATTCACACTCCCTGCAACAAAGGAGTGACCCACAATGAGCAGGAAAAAAAAAGGAACTAAGACAAGGAAACAACAACAAGGAGGTAGTATCCATGAGGACCAGGAAAGAGGACCTGAGAGGAACTGTGTCTCTGCTGATGTGGGGGGCCTGGAAGAGGGAGCAGCTCAGGAATCCCTTGGAACTGGCAAGGCCAGGAGGGAGAGCTGGTGTCAGGTGCAGCAGAAGAAGAGCTAGGGGGACCAGAAGGGAGACTCCCAGTGACCGTTGAGAGGCCACCCTATAGCCCTTGGTGGGAGAACAGCTGGGGACCCCTGGGAGGCTGGACATAGGAGGCTGTTTTGCTGGATAACCAAGCAGGGGATTGGCATCTGCAACGCTGGCAGGAAAAGTCCCGCTGTCTGGTAGTCCTAGGCTGTGTGTTTGGGGGCTCTGGCTCTACCATTGCCTGGTGTGGTGTTTGACTGGGAGAGGGGGAAAGAAATGTGAAGGAGAGCCTTCACCACCTCTTCCTTAGCCTAAATGTCAATGGTTAATTGATGTCAATCATTGTTAATTGTGGCAATCATTTGTTAATTGTGTGCACTTGTTTTAGTTTGTGGGGGAACCAGCTTACTGGATAACGCCACATCTTACTGCAGGGATGCAAACAAGTAAGAGGTAAAAAAGAGAAGTTTGCATGGATAGAGAAAACCTGCCACAACTAGGGGTCCCAGGGCATGCACCCCCCCCCCGGAGAAAATTTTGAAAAATATTCTGTTTACGTGCCCATTTCTAGTTATTACAAGTACATTTGCAGCTGCCTGAAAACTAATTCTAACAGCCATTATGGGGTAAAACAACCCTACACAAAACATATAGAAGGAATCAATAGATGAAGGAGCTGAATACATCAACAAGACAGAAACAAGATGACAACAAGAAAAGAAAGTATGTTGGAAATCAGCTTCTTTATTCACTCTTCCACAGGCATGTGTTTGGTAAAATTCATAATAATAATAATATAAAAAAATAAATAGAGGAGAGGCAGAAGAGTTAGTTTATAAAAGTTCAAACATGTCTTATCCATTTGTTTATTGGTAATATTTTTATGACTTGAGCTATATTTTTCCTCAAATAAGCCATAAACATAGCTAGGTTGTCAATTTCAACCCAGTCATAAAAGCGAACTGGCTAGCTAACTCATAGGTGCCCGTATAAAATACCGGGTTTGCACATATACTGCGGGATACGGGAAATGTAGTGTAATACGGGGTTTCCCAAATAGAAACAAAAACAAATATAATAGAAATTAACGACCTATAAATAGTAAATTAAGAAGTAAATCATCCGAAAATGATGACCAGATGATGCAAATAGCAAGCTAGCTCACATGCACAGTGGTTCTGTGGCACGTCTAATTTGTTTATTGCGTAGCTAGCTAGCTAAGTAGTAATCCTGCCGAATTTTATTAAACATTGAAGGGCAAAACATTTCATCGTAGCTGGATGGCTCAGGTAGAAAAGTCTGGCAAGCTAGACTCCACAGTCATCAAGGTTAGCGGTTTCTTCTGCGGCTAGCTAGCATTACATTTACATTTTACATTTATTCATTTAGCAGACGCCTTTATCCAAAGCAACGTACAAAAGTGCATATAGTGGGCAAACAGGCACAAGAACAAGATGTGTACAGGTCATACAATGCAGATAGTGCTGAGGCTGAGCGCAAGGTCGGTGTCGCGAGCAAACTAATCTGATCTAGGATTACATATATCAAATACAATCACAGGGACAATAAAGTACCGCTATACTACCTAGGCGAAAACGTGCACGATACAAGGTGAGAGAGCTACAAGTACAAGCCAGGAGTCTAAGATTTACAAGGTCATGGCATTAACCTGTAAGGTATCTCAGAAGGCAACAGAAGAAGTTGTGTTTGGAATGTCCTTTGAAGATTGCAAGCGTCACACGAGACTTACGTTTATTCCCACATCCCCGTCTTCATCAAACAAGCGCAGTATTGACACTACGCGTTCACACTAAGCTTCACAGGCACCAAACAAATTGCATTTTAAATAATTGAAAGGATAAAACCCTAAATAATAATATTGCCTATTATAATATTAATATATTATTCAATGGTGTATTCTCCCACTCATTTTTTGGTAGGAGAATCATGACTAGTAGGCTATATCATTAACATGTTGCCGAAGGCAGTGACTACCAAGTCACCTGCCTTCCAAACAGAACGCACAGGCCTTTTTTTTGCCTTCTCTGATTGGCTAGTACTCGTTACCTTCGCGTAAGAATATCAGGGTCAGAGCCAATCAGAGGCAGAGTAGGGCGGGTCTTCGCAGAATGTGGGTGGGAAAAAAATGCAGTCTGCGGAGAAGGTAGACAAGTGTTTCTGAACTTCTGCTGTTGACGGTCACCCCCAAAAAAACATTTCTCCTCGGATCTGCACGAATCTCGTAGGTGACCTGTTTTGATCTCGAAACGGCGAATTTCGCCAAAAGGTGAGGAGTTTGCATCTCTGTTACTGATTGAGGCCTGACTGAATACAGGTGTGGCTGCAGAGCAGAAGGAGGGTCACTTTGTCCCTGCATTGTCGTCATCATCATGATGATCATCATCATCCAAAAAAGGATTTGTGATTGGTGCAGGAGTGGAAATTCAACTTATGGAATTAGAATGAATCACTAAAATTTGATGCAAATGAAGATGATGAGAGATCACATCTCTCATCTTTCCTTCTGTGTTTTGTGCATTTAATGCAGCATGATTGCATTCTACTGTGTAATTACATGATTACAAGCTACTGTGTAATGATTACATGTCACTGTGTTATTTCTAATTTCAAGTAATCAACCAATTGGCATGCGCACTTGTTTATTTAGGTGGCTTTGGGGTGGCACTCTAATCCAGGTCACTTTCAGGGCATCAGTACAATACAGGTGTGAAACTACAAGCTGCATGACTATTTCATTATCATAAGTTATTCATGAAGCAGATGCTTTTATTCAAAGTGAATTACTGAAATAACTGAATATCACAGGAGTAACAAGAAGAGTGGTATCACAGGTACACTGTAGTAAGTGGCACAGCAACAGAGCTGGAAAACAGTGATAAGATACAAGCACACAGTAGCCATGGGTACGCCCAAAAGATAAGAATTACCACTAAGGGCAGCATAACTGAATATTAATATTACAAGAAATAGAGCTTAATGAAGATCTATCAGAGAATGTTAGCTCATGCAGGATAATGTTCACATGCAACCAAAAGAGGAAATTCCCTAGAATTTCAGTAATGTTCTGTAATGACCAACTTGAAGGACAATATTATACCTTATTATATAAGGACAATATTATTGGGTCCATTTCAATAAGAACCTTGTAAAATCCTTTTAAATGTTAGACCCTAACCCCCTTGAAACTTTCATCATTTTGATTAGTGGACCTTTGGCAAAACAAAAAGATTATATTCTCTAAAACATCAAAAACCTCCTATGACAAACCTTAATGCCTTATAAATTTTATCTCTGTCTCTCTCTCACTCCCTCCTCTCTCTCTCTCTCTTCACACACACACACTATATGTATATATATATATACAGTGTATATATATATATATATATATATATATATATATATATATATAGAGAGAGAGAGGGAGGGAGAGAGAGAGAGAGAGAGAGAAAGAAGGAGAGGCTTATAAGATACGAAAACTGATATGATATTATAAGATATGAAAACTTGTCAATCACCTCCCACAAGATTGACACAAATAAACAAATAAACCCTTTTAATCTCCATGCCAAGCTTTTGGTGATAAGGATGGCAGTGTGGAAAGGCAAGATTATATTGCCTCCAACTGAGAATTGTATAATTCCCAGCAGGCTGTATTGTTGGACATGGTCTCATTTTAAGAAGCTCTGAAAGTGCTCCACATTGTTTAGCTCAGAATTGGAATTCTCCTACTTCACAGGAGAAACAAATGGTTTCTTCTCGGCTCTCAAATAAGGGAGCAAATTTAGAGTAAGTGGAAGTGCCACTAAGTGGCACATACATATGGCGCTGAAGTTCAAGGGTTTAAGTGCACTCTTAAAACAGTAAAAGGAAAAAAAGTTACAAGGCCACATGAGGACTAACTACCTGAAAATGCACTTAAGCCTCAGAAATGACCACAGCAGGTTACAAACCACAGCAATGTCTTCATTGCTTCCTTGACAAGGGAATGTGTTTTGTGCAGCAAGATGGCAGGGAGCAATTGAGAAGATACCGATTAAGTCTGGTCTGAATTAGCACAGACATTTTGATGTCCCCTAACTGAAATGCAGGTGTAGCACCCTTGAAAATGTGATATTATTATTATTGTAGCCCGGATGAGAAAACTACATTACCCCAAAATTCTGTTTATTTACAAGCAGTCATGTTTAAGTTTTGTAACAGTTCATTTATCTTGAGTATTTAAAAGTTGAAATTCATTAACATTAATTAATGATGTGTTTGAATTAATATTCAAAATAGTCCATGATGTATTTTAGTTATAAACCGTTTAGTTATATTTTCCTCATTTTAAATGTTAATTGGGTTAAGCTATGTCACTCAGAATTAGTCCTACTGTGATTGGGCAGGGGGAGGGTGTAGCAAAGGGCGAGAGCAGTCACCCCCACCCGGCCTTGAACCCGGGTCTACGGGGTACCAAACATGCGGTCAAAGTCGCATGTTTGGTACCCGCAGACCCGGGTTCAAGGCCGGGTGGGGTGACTGCTCGCCCCTTCGCTACAAATGGTGTCAGAAGTGGGATGGCTGGCTGCAAGGCCATCGGAGGTGTGCCCGGTGTGTGAGCCGTATGAGGGACCCCCAGGTTAGGTTGACCCTGGTGTGAGGAACCCCAGAGATGGGTGAAGCACGAGTGAGTGGGGCACCCTGGGATGGGAGAAGTACGGCAGGGGAATGCGTGAGGGACGCCATGGTGCGTGAAGCGCATGGGCGCGCTTCCCGAAGGGGAGGGCAGTGTGACGGAGTGCCGTCACTACGGTTGAGTATGTGCTTTGACTGCCATACCAACGAGCCTGGCTCTTTGGTGTCGCGGTCAAAGTCGCATGTTTGGTACCCCGTAGACCCAG
Organism: Megalops atlanticus; assembly: GCA_019176425.1. Classification (NCBI taxonomy): domain Eukaryota; kingdom Metazoa; phylum Chordata; class Actinopteri; order Elopiformes; family Megalopidae; genus Megalops; species Megalops atlanticus. Next base: position 35,301,827 of record CM032881.1, read on the forward strand.
GTTCAAGGCCGGGTGGGGTGACTGCTCTCGCCCTTCGCTACAGAGGTACATAGAATGAATGGGGAAGGGAGAGAGACGGGGGGCTGAAAAGACCGGGAAGAGGGAGAGTTGCTGGAAAGTTCGCGGTGGGAGAGAGAAACACAAAAACCGTTAATTTAGGCACTGTTTGCTCACTCTGATTAATTTATTTGGTCAGAAAGATATCTTGATTAACGATATAGAGGTGAATTGTAGGCAGTGGCTATAAGTAGCGAGGAAGTGTGGCGAAAGCGTGGGAGCTAGTATAGCCATTAGCTCTCCTAGCTTAATGTGTAATTACCGTTAAGATTAGCCTCAGCGCTAGCTAGCTAGCTAGCTAGCTAGCGTCAGCGCATCACCAAAGTGTGTGCGAGATTTCAACCCGAAGCAAGGACAGGTAGAGCCCACGCGTGACCGGGAAAGCCGTGTGGTTCCCCTGTTGAAGCTTCCCGGTAAGGAAAGTGGACCAACGCTCACCTGCGACCAGAAGAAAGCAGCCCGTCTTCCCCCTGTTTCCCATGTCCACGGAGCTAAATCATCCTTCTCGCTGAAACTGTAAGTTTTCACTGCGTTTTGCTCCTGTGAGTGAAGCGGCAGTTGCGTTTTGCCTCACCGCACTCCAGCTCCGTACAGGCCTGCAACGTTTGTTATTTTGAGCGTGTGCGTGTGTGTGGGCCCACAGTTTAAGTGTGTATGTATTTCAGGTATGTGTGTATGTATTTCATGTATGGGTGTAAGTGTATTTTGAATTGTTGTTTATAATACGTTAGCCAAGGATTGGGTAGCTGGTTAATTAATACTCATATTGTTCATAGGAGTGTAGGATACAGTACTTTACAGTACAGTGCAGTATTTCCAGTTTATGCTTTCACAGGTTTTGTTACCTTTATTGTGTTTCATTTCATATTCATGTTTAGTACTGTGTTGCAACCAAAACAGAAACTGACTATATAGAAATTAATCTGAACAAAACTAATCTTGTTTAAATAAAAAATATATACATTTTGCATTCTAGCACAGTGTCTGGTTGTAGTTATTAATAGGCTAAAAAAAAAGACTGGTCTTACCAATCGTAGGCTCCGAGTGAAGGTAACACTTTAACTCTAGATAAAATCATGAACCCAAACGCCCTATTTTCCCAGTTTTATTCAATACATGGTGTATATAATACAGACGGGGGTGGGGCGCTACATTATTATTAGGTTTACACACTTCTAAAGCATTACTGTTTTCAGCCTGAAATGACCGTACTTCCATTGTCAGATGCTGTTCTGAGTAATTGCCATTCCATGTCTGTGTGCACCGTTAGCTGCAGTTCTTTTATTGGTCGCTTTCATGGTTCATGTGATAGAAACGTGATACACACGTGAACTAATATAAAATGTTCATGCAGAGCAAATGTTCATGCCAACAGCCTATAGCTGTGTAAGTTACTTTTTTTTTATTTGCATTTCCCCAATCGTTTGTGTAAGGGGTATGGAAGTTGAGGCTGAGGGGAGAGTGGAGAGGGGAGAAAGAAAAAAAAAAGTGCGGGACCTGTTGGTGAGTTTGCTATAGTGGATGGTTGGAAGTTTAAAAATTAGCCGTACTTCTGCCTTTTCCTTCCTTTTCCTTGACTAGCTGATTTTGGAGATAGCTGCAATCCACCTTCTATGGTAGATGAAAATCACTTATCTTCCACAGACTTTGATTAGCCAAACCTATAACCAGATATGTAGCAGCCCATATAGTGAATTCTGCACAACAGAATAACTGCTTCCCCCATAAATATAACCTAACAACAAGAAAAAACAAAAAGTGTCACTTGAAGGTAATGAATGACTCATTAATTCAGATGTGATCCTTGGGCAAAAAAAAAAAATCAGCAACACGAATCATATTACATTCCAAGTGTAGTTAAGTAAACACTGTTATTCTTTATCTCAATTTTGTTTTCATTTAAAATAATCATTTGGCAGATATCTTTGTCCAGAGTATCTCAGGGTATCACAATGATAACAAATTCACATTTCACAACTGGCATACCAATTTATGTATCCAATTTACTGTAATCCACACTGCCACCAGAAAGTGATAAGTATTAGAGGCTCTGTTCATTCTAACCACATTATGCAACATCTTACACACTGAGTCACAGATTTAAGGAAATGTCTGTCTTTTATTTATTGTTTTTTTTTATTATTTTGGTTTGCTTTTTACATTGCTGAGTTTGGTGGTTTCTGAAGTAAACTGTATGTCCAAAGCAATTTAACAAAGGGAGCTCTTACTTACTAGAAGTTAAGGGCAACAAGCATTGCGGTCAGATTGAATCCGAGCTATAGCCCTGCCTCAGGAGCTCAGGTGCAGCCTGAGGAGGTCAATCCCATTCAGGAAATAGACCTCCACCAAGGAGGTCACAGGTCAAAGTGAAGGGGCTTAATCCAAGCCCGCAGAGGGGAGGGATAGAGAGACAATCAGTGATGAAGGAGCAGAGAAGGTGGACAGGGGCATGTGGAGAGATAGGGATTTGGAGGTATATAGCAGAAGGGCGGGGGGCACAGTAAGCCAGGAGGATTTACACATGTCATCCGTGACTAATAGCTAGCGTGTGGGGGCATGAAGAGACGGATTTCACTAGCACAAGAATTCGCTGTAATGGGACCATCTGACACTGGCTTAGGAAACTGCGGAGGCATCAAAACTAAGATCCAAACCCACAGGGATGAAAATCAACAGACATATGAATTACTGCTATTGCTTCGGAAAGGGACTGTTCAAATTACACGAACATGTGAAAGGTCTTTGTACAAAATGAAGCTATGTCTGAACGCAATATCCTGCAACTGCTTGAACAAAGAGAGCCACAGCCGCAATGGCATCTTATTCTGCAGAGCGCTGCAAAAACAAACTACTTCAGCCAATATGAATGTAAAATAAAAATAAACAAATAAACAGATAAATAACTGAATAAATAAATAACAGAATGAGGTGGATGGTGGGGATGCATTTGTTTGGGGGGGGTTGTTGTATGTTTCAGGCACCTATTCCCAAGTGTGTTCTTGGATGTTTTAAAGTGTTCAAACATGCAGATTAATGTGGAGAAGGGCAAATGTGGCCCCCTGACCTGGGGCGCACCTGGGGGGTGCTGTGCAGTGAGGTAAGAAAAGGCCTCTGTGTCACACAGAAGCAGAGTTTGGGAAAAGATGGCTGTCCCTCATAAACACACATGTGGGTCCCTCTTATTCTGTCTCTGTCCATTATTTGCATGTAACAGGCATGTTATTTCGTTCGTTCGTGGCAGGTTAGCTGTAGGTATAAGTGTGACACACATATAACGAGGCATAACTGTGTGCGCCAGCAACACGCATTTGTTTTCTTTACCAGATTGCTTACATCACCAGATCATGTGATGCTGTGGTCTGCACTGCTTGGGGTGAGTACTTTCAGAATGACAATAATGGTTACTTTAACAAAAAATAAAAAGTGATTATGCTGCAAAATAACACTATAACCTCTTACCACTGTAATTATGCTGTAAAAAGCTAAGCTCTGTGAATACATGGCTTCATTTTTAGCAATCTGATACACAGTTCAGCATTAGGTGTTTGCAGTGATTTCCCCCAACCCCTGACCACCAGTTTTCTTATTACATTTAATATTCAGTTATACCTTGTTGCTGTATTGTATGTTTAAAGGCACCCTTCACCATTGCCTGAAAAAAGTCCTTTACTGTACACAAATCATTTAACATGTACAGCTAATAGGACCTTGCGATTCATTAGAAATGTTCTAGACATGGTCAGCAAGAGCTGAAAATGAACTTAAATGAAAATGAGAAGAGCACACCATGCAAATGGCTCTTTTGAGGCATATTCAAATTGATTTGTGCCTGGGTAATCAAATCAAACTCTCTCTCTGGGTTTACTTTTCTCAAAACCACCTCAGGTGCCCCAGACAATAAGAAAAATGAATTAGGTCTCTATTAAAACACACTTCTAAAAGGCTTAACTGCTTAGAGTTGGCAGTACATCTTTTTCTGGTCCAAGAAACTAAAAATCGACACTGAAGAACTGTTTATCTAAATGTTAATTAGAATGACTTTTCTGAATTAACCCCTCTTAGGGGGCTGATTTTTAGTTTCTTGTGCTGGGAAAAAGTGTACTTGCACCCCTAAGCAGTTCAGCCTTTTGAAAGTGTGTTTTAATAGAGATCTAATTCGTTTTTTTTCTTATTGTCTTATGGTGCAATATGCAAGCAGTTGTTTAAGAAACATCTGTGTCTGCATAAAAACGCATTAGTAAGTTCTCAGATGTTGCTCTGACACAACAGTTGTGGCAGAGACTTGATGGATGCTTTCCCAGAATCCTTGCGGAAGTGAGGCGACAGCAGGGCACTGTGTCAAGGCAACCCACAAACAAAGAGCTCAGTGACAACCTGTCTTGAATCAGTGAGGAGCTCGGGAGGCTGGCCAAGGACTGTGCTATGTGCTCAGGGACCGCAGACTGCAGGGTAGTGCTATAGAAGCCTGCCTATGACAACGGAGTGTGCACATGGCCATCGAGATACACTCATGCTTGTGACATGCATACATAGTTTACACTTCAAGCACATCAATAATAATCTCTTTTTAAATGTCCATATTTTTAAAAAGCAGCCTGTTACATTATGGAATTAATTAAAAGAGCCTTGGTAGATATACCTTTTTACATTAAAGTAGCTATCATTTGCCACTCAGTGCTTACTTTAAAGCCAGTTATTATGAGGTAGACACTTTTGCAACTCTGACATAAGTAGGAAGATTCATGTCAATTATTAAAGTTGACCTTTTCCTAGTCATCTGTCAGTGATAAAACCTAGAGTAAGGAGAATATAACTTTGCAACTGACTGTACAGAGATATAGACTAAAGACTGGCAAGCCTAAACAATGTGTGTTATACTTGACTTTGCTACTGATAGTCTCACAGAAGACAAGTCTATAATGTAGAATGACACAGGCTGTAATAATGTAGCAGACTTAAAGCTTTTTGGAGAGACATACAGTATATGCCATTATCAGCAGTCCAGCCAGCCAGTTTTATAGGCACTAAAACTTAAAGACTGGGACCCCTTAATCAGGCATCAAAGATAAATCATCATCATCAAAACATGATTATCAACCATTAAACTGCTGCTGATTGACACGTGTGCAATTTTTTCACCAGGGAAGCAGGAAAAAGAATATGATTCATTTAGTTAATTGTTTTTTATTCCCCCCATCCATCCCACCCTCTAATCGGCCCCAATTTAACTGTCCTCAAAGAGGAGCCCTTTCTGATAGTATTAGACTTTGTTTTTCATTCCTCACTCCAATGGGGCAGAGACAGTATTCTTTCTTAATCCACCTGGAATCTTTGACACTACCCCTAACATCATGAATGCACTGCTGTACATTCTAGCGAACAACGGTGGCCTTTTCAGTTCAGCAACATTTAAAATGCACATAATAAATGCCTATATTGCAGCTGTTTCAAATCCACCACTCTAAGAACTCTAAGAAATGTAAATAAATCAGTATATGATGTTACCATGTAAACTTTATTTTTTTTCCTTTTAGGATTAATGAATATTGAAATGTCCAACTGTTTTACTGATTGCTGATGTGTCTGTGAAATCAGGTACAATCTAAAAAGTAATTCAGTGCTTTCTTTATTATCACTGATGCAATTGAAATTTCCTATACTCAGAATATCATCTGGTTGTAATTGTAATCCATTTGACAATATTCAAAGGCTCAATATTCAAGCTTACAAATGTTTCGGTGTATAAAGTGTGTGTATGATCAAAATGAACATTTTGGAATTCATCAGTTTGGTCTCTGATGGAATTTGTTCCTATGTACAAATGAATTTCGTAACTGTTCCTGTTGACTCATATCACATACACAAGCACGCACATTTCAGCAAGATGACTTTTTTGCCATTCAAATAAAACTACGTCTAATTTCTGTGTGAACAAATTAAGTTTTACAGTTGAAATACATTAAACACTTTTCAGTTTGTAATAAAAAACATACTAGGCAACTAATATGATCAGGAGGCTAATACTGTATTTCACTTGCTTGCCAGATTGTAATTGCAAATCTGTCTATACAGTAGGTGACAGAAGATATGTACTGAAAAGTATTTGATTCTGCATCTATAAGTGAACACTGAAATCTGTCTATGGGTGCAGACAAACATAAACCTGTGTAGCAGGATTGCTAATACACTCTATGCACTGGCACACACAAGCTAGTTAGCATGCTAGGTAGGGCTGACAACATAGCTGTTACCCGGTTTGCCACCACGCAAATCAGTCAAGGGAGCGGCTATAAATACACCATATGGAGGTAACAAGGAAAACAAGCCTGACCTTTCGCTGTGCCTGTTATGCGTAACTTCCTTGCTGTCTTGGAGGTAGGTTTTAACCTGTGAACATACATGCTGCTTCCACTGGGTGCAGATCTGACGGCTGTCTGTTTTATAGGTGGCCATAGACTGAGCGGTGCTCCCCGGCTAGTAATATCCTCCTTCGGGGTGAATGAAGGTACGGGTTTTAAACTTTTATTGTTAGCGGTAAAAGTAGGGAAGCATTCAGCTCCCGAGGTGTTATTACAGTGCCTATATGTACTGATTATGATGTGCTCCCTACAGGACATCGCTGGCTGCTATTTTGCCATTGTGTTTTTATTGTTTTACATTTGTTTTACTGTGTAACACACGTTACTCTATATCGCACGGGATACCCAACGTCTATGGTTCCATTGTGTTAGTGTTCCCAGTGTGTGTATGTACTGCCTGTTGTAGCAGATCGCGCCGTGTTAAAGTTACTATTTTCTTGTGTGTCCCGTGCGAATCTTATCATGAATTTTAGGTTGACTAGTAAATTGTTTTATAGTCCAATGTGACAAACCAACTGTTTTACCGACGGATTTTAACTGGTTTTACTGTTCTGACTAATTGGGTTTGGGTTTGGGTTTATTCTCTTTATCCGTGCGCTGTTCGGGTTTGTACTTGCAGGGAAGAGGCGGTAGCGGCGTATTAGGAGGTGGTTGTCTTTTGCACAAACACGGTGTGTGTGTGGGATATTTTGTGTGTGCCTGATTTCACCCTTTTGTAACTCACCTCTCTGCTGTGCTCGTTGTATGTCCACTGTTGGCAACTACTTTCAATGGAAAGTAGCTAAAGCCTGCTCGAAAAGCCGCTAAATGGCGCCATGTCTAATTAGCATATTTATGACTTCATCACGTATTTGCATTCTGCCTAGTGTCAGATGGTGTCGGCCCTTTACATCAGGTCGCTTCTCTCCTACTCTCTGTGCTCACATATACTGTATTTTAATACAGCCGAATTCCCAATAAAGCTGTTCTCATTTACATATTTTTCTGTTTCTGTTGTCAGACAACGGGACGAGTATCAAATAGTGACTCAAACGCGGCCCATTAAGACTACATGTTAACCAGCAGTCACTTCCAAGCAGTTTCCAAGGTGCTGCTCTGCACTGCTTAAATTCTGATTTTATAACCGCAAAGTCGTCTGACAAAATCACCATACACATAATTTAAAGACAAGGGCTGTGCTGTGATTTCGGCTTTATTTACATGTAAAATGATGACTCAGAGAGAAAGTTAGAAGCGACAGAATATCTTTATTATTTTTTTCTCACACAGCGCACAGCCTCTGTCTGGGTAACAAACCACAAGAAGGATGTTCTGTTTTAGTGAGTGATAAGACAGTGATAACGGTCAAAATGATCAAATTAAATTGTTTAAGTTAAAACGAAGAAGGAGAAAACAATACAGATTAGTGATTGGCCCTTGGCAACACTGTTTGCACATGCACAGCTCATTCACGTCTATGTCAGCTGCGGTGCTGAATGTGCTGCTCCGTCTCTCTGCCACTCACTGAACAGAGTAGATGCAGAGAGAGGTGTGCCTCTTGCTCGCAGGGCAGTACTGGCCACTCTCTTCTATGGAAAGTAGCTAAGGTTTGTTCAATAAGTTGCTAGATTTGTCGCTAGGTGCTTTTTTGGGAAAAAAAGTCGCTAAAGGGGTCCGAAAAGTCGCTAAATCTAGCATCTGCGTCTTCACATCACGAGTGTCTGCGGTGTCACTTCCACTTCCGGTGTCGTGAGTACCCCTCCCAGCGGTCGGCTCCTATCCGCAAGCAGAGGGTGGCGCCTCCAGTGGTCATGGAGGACCTATTGCCACTACCTTTTTATTTTTATTTTTATTTTATGGATTGCCTTGTTTTTGTGCACTAAACCGAGTTTTAAATCTTTGAATCCACGCCTCTGCTGACTTTATTCAGTTAAGGGGACCTGAGTGGGGAATAAACAGTATTGTAAAACTATTTCCTTGGGTGCAATTCCCAAGGTGGCGTAGTTTGGACCAGTACCCCCGGTTACACCTGCACACCATTAATATCTGGGGCTAAAAAATCCCACCATCATCAGAGCTATTTTCTTTTATGTGCTGAAACCATGACTGATGACGCTGCTAGCAATTTCCATAGGAAGCTGCATTAAAGCCACATAAATGCACTCAAACTGTGCTGGAGAGCACTGTCAGTGCACTGGTGGATTTGTCTGGACACAGCAAGCAACACTCTTCTGTACACAGCAGAAAGGGTGTACAAGCTGATGTTGGCCTGCTGTATCATCCAGAACATGGCCATGATATGAGCCATTTGTTTGCTAATAGATGAACAGCAATGAGAGGACCCTGCCCCATATCTTTGCAATTTATTTATTCATCTTTCTGCATTGTATGTTCATAGATGCATATGTTGTAACTACTGCGGTGGATATAAACATTAAATAATGGTTTTCATAAAAGTGCCTTCATTGCTGATAGCAATAGGTTGATATAAAACTGATGAGACAACACACATACACAGAAGTGTATACCTTTGGGTTTGGACCTGAGCAGTTACCTCAGTGTAGCCAGATATGTACTGGTGTTATTGACAAGAGACTGCAAAATAAAAAATTAATGTTTAGCCTTATTTTGAAGTATGCATATCCCCCCCGTGATATTTTTCTGCATATATTCAACTATGATTCCCACATTTCTTTATTGCTTCATGGACATCTTCTTTTTCAGCTTGGCTTCTCAACTAAACTGCTGATATTTTTTTCTGTTTGTCTGAAAAATGAAATTGTTGTGTGCCATCTTCCCGGACATACAGGTGGCACTGTAATCTCTCTTACTTCCTAGAAATGAGGCCTTGGTTTTCACCCATCCCTACTGAATTTCTGATGCTTAAAAATATTTCCACTCTCACATGAATATTGATGAATAACTCACTGTGTCTGCAAGGAATCCACTGCCAAGACCTCCAGCAGCCCAAGAGAAGCAATATCTTCCTAACAGTCCATAACCAGGGCAAAAGTAACTTTGTTACAATTCATCAAATATTTTCAGCATTGTTCTTAGTGGAATGTCAGCCAAGTGATTGGTAAAAGCCAAGAGGGCCTTAATCATTTATATCAAAGTCTTCATGGCACTTTTCCAAGTAACACTTCCCTCCATCAACAGCTTCCCAGAACAAGGTCATTAAGAGGCAGAGGGGAGAAGATGGAGGAGGTGGAGAGAGGGAAATGGAGAAGCAGGGATGGTGTTCACTGTCATTCTGGGATGGGAGAGAAGATGGCAAGGCATGGTTTGGTTCACAGTCACTGGGAGTTAGAAAGAACATGATGGAAGGAGAGGGGTGCTGTTCACAGTCACTAGGGGAAAGACAGGAGAAGGTGGAGAGGTTGTTACAGAGGGAAGAGAAAGTGAGAGAGTGACTGGATCCAGAAGTGAAGCATACAGGAGGAGCTGTCATTAAAGGAAGTTTAATGACAGCAACCTGCATGAATGACACCCAGCCCTAATGACCTGACATTCACACCAGCACTAGGAAGATGTTGTAGAACCACAGAATTAAGTATGTTAGTCCTAAGGGTTCATCAACAAAGACAAAAAAGTAAATTGAAAGCAACGAGAATATTCAAACACAAAACGTAATCACAAAATATCTATAATGTAAACCAAAAATCAGGCTGCTTTGAGTATTACCATCTCTGCTTTCAAATCACCTATCTGAAGGTAAAAATCACTTCTACATGCTGCCCCAGTGTAAGAATGCCAAATGTGACTTTGAGTTATTATGTGAACATGTCCTGTATGTAAAAACATCCTGCCTTCCAGTGCATTGCTTCCTTCATGTATTCAACTGACGTAGGACTTGTTAATGACTCTCTAACTGCTTAACCCTGCACGGCGGCTAGCTCTGATGTTGTAGCCGCAATGGGAAGTCCAAACATGTGTGACAGGGGCAGCATGCACAGCAACAGGAAGTAGACAGGGGCTGAGTAGAGTTCCATTTGCAGAAAGCTGGAGCATTGTGCGGTCTACTCTGACAAGCTTAGGGGAGAGGAATGAAAGCTATATTTAGAAGACACTGCATTACATATTCAAAGAAGATTCATGATCCAAACTCCTCTGGTGAATATGGTACCACAAAGTCACTTTTGCTTTCCAATATGCAGAGGAAAAGGACAAATAGTTTGGATTCATGCTGTGTCCAATACTAAAAATAAGAATTAGGAGCCAAGACAACATTGCTGTGCCCATGAAACCTGAGTCTGTGCATGCATGGACACTCAGATAGTAATTAAGACATTAGCATAAGTGCATAGCATTAGGAAGCCTTTCAACAAAGGAGTATTAACATATATTTATCATTCCAATTAAAACTAGACTTTTAATTTAAAACTGGAAGCCATTTTGATGTTTATTATTTTTTACAGTTCTACTGGATGCCAAAAAGGGTCATATTGAGTTGTTTGCGGGGCTTATTTGCGTGTCAAATAGTCTGCCATCTTGTCCCAGAGGGACAGCCTGCATGATGTCACAGTGATGGAATGTATGCAGATGTGATATTTTTCCCTGAGTTTTTAAATTTTAGTTTTTAAATTGCAGTTCTCCTCAACAGTTAAGGGAGGACACAGATCGCTCAGCTCAATACTGAGAGAAACGCATCTTCTGCACTGGATTACCCAGAGCTGCCGGAGGAATGACCACCTGCCACATTGGAGACGGTGGCCACAGGATGGTGGCAGTTATGGAAATAGCCTCCCGGTGTGTCTCTATTTGCTCCTGTGATACAGCCTCGGCCTCACTGATTAAAACTAGCCAAGAGTGAATAATTGTATCCTTGGGGTAATTGCTCTGTCATGCCACTTTTCCCCTGCTCTGTATTGGAATAATATTCTCTGTGCGCCACTCTCTTGTTGAAGTCTGGTGGAACACAGGAGAGACTATTTTACACCTGAAGGAACAAGTTAGCAGGACAATGTCTGCCACCCACCTGTACCAGCTGTCTGTCAGCAGTGCCACAGTAATGCTCAATTCAGTGCGACCAATATAAATTCCATGGCATCTGCATCTCCCACTCTCTAACACCACATGACCTTTGTTTTTTCTGTGTTCTGTCGAGGCCAATCCAGGCAGATGCAAAATCTGAATATCTGGAGCAGGTGAAGGAATCTTCAAAACCAGAGGCTTTCTGGATTATGGTTATAAAACCAAAAAGGCAAACAGGATAAAATTCCAAGCAGGTTTCCAATTTGCAACTGGCCTACAGAGCCAAAATGGAGCCCAGGAATGAGGGAGTCTTCTATGCATTTTGACTTTTGACAAATTCACCCAAATTCATATGTATTACAGTGAAGAAACACCACAGCAAGTTTTTACTTATAAGCAAAATTAGGTTAAATAATTGAATTTTAAAACTGAATGAATATTATATACAACAGCAATGGCTTGATATTGGACTACAATATTGGACTTTTGCTGTTGGCTGGTGGAGTACAGTTTTACTAGGAAAAAATAATTTCATCCAGACAGAATCTGTGAATGCAGATAAGAGCAAGGTTCAGGTAGTGTCAGGCATCACGCATGGTGGGCATGAAGGCCAACTGTTATCGAGATAAACTTTTAAATTACGAGTGTTTTTAATTATTACCTGGAGAAGATAAACTGTAGGGAATGGCCACAAAAGAATGATGAATATACTCAGCAGAAAGGTATTTTTAAAGGGTTGTAAAGAACAAAAATAAAATAAATATAGGAATACATATACAAATACAAATACCTGTGTACATCATAAACAACAACCAAAAAATGGCCAGTGCTAGTGCTAGGTTTAAATGTTACAACTGGCCATATTAAGAAAATTCTAGACAAAAATGTGTTGCAGCCAACTAAAAATCTGATCATTCACTTCTAGACTTACCCTTTCTTAAACTGCCATCTCCTATATCAACACCTTTGTAAGTGTTATGTTGGTTCATTATAAATCAATGGGGATAGTAACAAAGGTGTTTCTTTTTTCTTATCCTTATCCATTTAAGACATTCAAATGCAAATTAGATGCCAAGGAGCTTTGGGCTAATGCAAATGAATTTCAAAAGTATGCGGCTAATGAGTACAGCACTGCGACCATATCCTCTGACTGGCCATCGTCCTCCAATCTCATACTTTTCAGATACGTACCCACACATGCATATGTGCACACACACATTCAACACAAAGTCTTTTAAAAAAGCACCCTGTCCCACCAGACAGACACAAAAATAAAGCTAAATTCAAAGAAACTTGTTTTTGTTATTCTTTTTTTAATGGTAATGATACACATGCCAAAGCAGGAAATGAATGTATGTGAATATTCAGAAGACAGCCCGAATGGTGAAATGGTAGCAAGGCACATATCCAGGTTGAAAATGTCATTGAAAGTTGCCTGTCATGAAAACCTTATTATAAATAAATTCTTTCTCTGTAGACATCCAGGGGTGAAAGGCTGTTCTATGATGCATTAAAGGGGGTTATGGTTAGAAATGGTGCTTGCAGAAGGGAACAAGGGGATCCAGGAATGATATCAAGTTTTCAGACCAAATAGATTACAGACGGAAGTTATTATGTGACATGGCACATATTCTGTGGGATTGGCAAAATCTTATCAAGGGTATCCTAGATCATGTTAAAATATAATAGTTTGAATTTTAAAAGTTCTTTCGTTCTTGTTTGTTGAGAAAAAAAAACTTTATTGAAATAGTCATCAGTACACAACTGTTTTGAGTGTTGGCTCTTGCATAGGTGTCAAACCTTTGAGCAGGCCACCCAGAGCCGGACGGCCCATACGCTCACTATGCAAATTGCGTAGGGCCCCACAAATGCAAGGGCCTCACCTCCCCCTTGTGTCAAAGTGGGTGTCAATGTTTACAACTTCAATGAGAGGATGAAGCGGAACTATCCTTCTGGTCACGAAAAGAGAAGAGAAAAAAACACCATGAGAGTGAATTGTGGGAACAGCAATCAGGTAAACTTGTGTTCTCTCCTCTCCAAGTTTGATGTCAGCAAATACAGTAACATGAAGTTGATGTGCTACCTTGCAGTGCATCTCTCTCCAATCTGTCTTGCTAACCTAGCTGGGCAGTGCATCTCTTGGTCTGTCTGTGTCTTGCTTGCTTGCCAGCCACTTCCATGGCTGTGTTCTGTGACTTTGTGCCTGATAAAAGTGAGAGTGAAATACAACTATTTAATAAACGCCAACGGGCAATGGTGTTTATAAACTGCAGCTTGGAAAAAATAACATTGCATGTGAACATGCATTCATAGGTTTTATTTTACTATTTTGAGACATATAGCTGCAGCCATAGCCTATAGGCTTATGTTTACATTGTACAGCCAAAGCTAATCACACAGCTGTATAGGTTTTATTTTACTACTTTTATATTTTCTACAATTTCTTATTTATGTTAATGGTAATATTCACTTATCTTAAGATTCTGTAGAAAATATTCTATTCAATAAATATTGTTTGTTTATACCTCATTCTGTTCTGTATAGGTCTACTTATTCTTAGACCGACAGATGGAGCAAACTGTTTTAAAGGAGGGAGGATTGTACTGGGAGCACTGGGGTGCCAGGTGTTACTGTGTGGCAATGGCAAATGGCTCACGGGTCAGGTAGGAAGGCCCCTTAGCAGAATTTTGTTTAGGGCCCCAGGGAGGTCAGGACCGGCTCTGAGGCCACCTCAGGACATGTCTGGTGATTAAATAGATTCAATGGTAACTGTAACTATGAAAGTTACCCTGGATAAGGGCATATTTCACACAAATGAATTGTGTAAGGTACAGGTATCCAGCATTCAGCAATCAGCACCAGTTTTTTTTTCTTTTTCCTGTAGCTACCCTAATCAGCAAGCTGCCAAACACATTATGAAGGGTTTGTTAAATTTCTGCCATCCAATGCCAAAGTGACCTGTGGTCAGCTGATTTAGAACAAAGGACCTTTTTTTTTAAAAAAAAAAAAAAAGAGGAGAGTTACCTCTTAGATGCAGCCTTTATGAGGGCCAAGCATGCTGTCATTATAGTTGTCATTGAAATATGACCTTGTGGGAAAATCAGTGCAGTTCAGAGCTATGGTGAAGAAACCAAATTTATTGGTAGATGGTTAAAACTTTTTCCCTATGACTTTAATGAAGAAAATGATTCCAACAGCAGCCATTGCATGTATTCTTCTACTATATATGTATAGTGTAAGATAATCATACATTTCACTGAGAAATACATTGGCATGGCAATTGGGCCCCTGGCATCATGAGGGGTCAGACTATAATACACTACAAATGAAGAGGTTGAACAAATGACAGTTAACAAGACAGAAGCATGCTGTGTTTAAGTCATGCAACATTGTTAAGAGGAAACATGCATAAGTTAATTCCATCCAAATCACTAGAAGCCACTCCACTGTAAAATACTGTTTATCCCATTCACAAGCAATTGCCAGACAAGCTTGTTCTTGTCGTAGGCCTAAATAGCTCCAATTCTGAATTAGTACCCAGTGTCAATTTTGTCTGATTCATAGTGTGGTGGTTGAATAATGGACAGCTGCCCAGTTAGAAGTTAGGACTCAGCTGACTCCTGTTAGAAAATTAGCCAGCATTGCTCTACAACAAAAAGCTGTCTAGCAACCAATTTCTCTTCTATTTTTGTCACAATTCCTCATTGACAACCATAATGTCACTATTTGATATTCAAATGAGTGGTATGTTTTTATGTTGAAATTGCAGCAGGATCCAAGATCCAGTGGGTTGCTGTAACAATGTCAAGTGAGAGACCAGAAGGTGTGCGTTTATTAATAAGTCCACAAACTGCACCATTGTAATAAGTGAGGGGATGGTTTGATTTAACGTCAGTCATTTGGTCTACTGGTACTGGCATGACAGAGCCTCGTCAAAACTTACATCCAGGTTTTACAATGCTGAATTTAGAGACAGTATGACAAACAACCGCCCTGTGAAAGTGAAAGGTCAGCATTTAATAAGATAGTTTTATTCTGTCAACAGCTCTCATATCATGGCAAAGGAAGAAAAAGATGGTGGCATTCAAAGACATTGTGAAGCCCGCCTGCTTGCTTTTAAGGATGGAATGATAACCCAGAACTGTATTTTTTTTTGCAACTTTTTAAACTTTTAGGTAATAGCCATTCTTTCTAGGCAGTGCCCTTCTGAATCCCTGCATTAGCTCGGCACTTCTTATCATTTTTATCATCATTATTATTTAGCCAAATAAGTATGCCACCTGCTGCATACTATTTAGGGCTTCAATCCTGGAGGCGAGAGAGGTTATGTGACAGGACTTTCTCTTCTCAAATCCCACAGCATGCATGTTTATTCATGCGCCCTCAGCGTATTCCTTGAAATTTTACTGTGCAAGCCCTATCGATGTGGTTTTCCCCTCTCGCCCTTTTCAGCTCCCATCTGAATGTCAAACACATATCATCCAAAGGCGCATGACAGGGGCTATGCCGGAGCAACTGGGGCTTCTAACAAATTATTGAGACATGACATGGAGAGGAGAGAAGACATATGGTGTGGATAGCCTGGGCAAAGGAGCAAAGTCGTCCCCACCCTTCTTCCCCACCCCTGCCCCAAAAAAAAAAAAAATTGCCAGCCTTTTCATTATGCCTGTCATTCCTCTGTAAATCAATATTCTGCTCCTCTTGTTTCAGCCCCTTGGGGGCAGTGTATGTTTTGCCTACCAGGATGCATTAATATATTATTATATTAATATATTACATTTTTTCAGACACATACATGTATACACACATATACAGGCACATACTGAAAATGCAGATCAATTGAAGTGGGGGACTGAGGCCTGATTCCTGTGAGAATATAATTAGACTTTTCAACAGTATTTGAGATCTTATCTTTCGTCTTTTGATAAGAAAATTGAAAAAATTGAGAATGATATCCACCTCTGATAGTTATCGGCAAATTAAGCTTTAAAAAAATATGAACTTTGAAATCCTGCTTTTCCTTGGCCCATACAGCCTATGAAGATAATTCTCTTTCCTTCCCTTGAGGAAAAGCCGACACTTCCAACTTGCTCAAAAACACCTGTTAGGCTTTAATGCTACTTGATTGTTTTATCAGTGACTGTTGTGAACCTCTTATGGGTAATGTGCTGGAGATTCATCTCCTACAGTGGCTGTCATGCTATTACATTGGGGCATAACTCTTTACTCAGCTACAAGTAACCCCCACCTCTACCCTCTATATGCCTTTTTACCAGCTACAGGGCTATAATGCAAATTCAAAACCTCTTTTTTGTTCCATTATTTATATTATACTAAAGTAGTCAATTATATGGACATCACTCTCCATTGGAAGGGGATGCAACCATACTTTACATGATAAGAAAAGCTTTGTTTCCAGCATTTTTGCACAAGACATTTTGCGTGGAGAATGTTTTATCTTGTGTGAGACCACTAGTGCTCTTGATGAAATTGTTGGGATGTGCATATTTTATATTCAAAATATACAAATCAAACTGTCCATTTCATTTTTTATTTCTTTTGTCCTTGACTTTGTTGTGTCAACATTTTGACATGGGTTCCAACAGTTTTTGAATCTTGGAATTACACTGATGGGAGATACTGAAGCCCACAGCTGGAATTGCTTTAACCTAGCCTTTAGCTCCCATGAGCACCTCTAGAAAATACTCATCCCATAAGTAAATATTGTCTTCTTGGCAAATCATCTCCAGAATGCTAAGGAAGAGGAGAAGATTAGTCTTCTCCTTCTTCATATTTTTAGTTGAATTGCTTGAGCAATTCAGTCTGTTGATAATTGTTAACATCTGCAGTTGTATTATTATTAACCTGCTTTTAACCAGATAAATTCAAATGCTTACTCTTTTACAATAATGACCTTGGCATTAAGGTTACCAAACAAGACACAGTACCATAACAAATAGAAGACAGCAAGGAGGCAAATCAGCAGTTATTAGAGAAAGAATACTAATATGCTTTACAAAACACAATAGTTTAATACTAGACAAGCTGGAACCAGAATGAATGCATTGATGATGGCAGCAACGCATGCTGTTTATAAAAGATTCATTCTGAAAAAAAAGTCAGGGTTACAGAATAATGTGATTGTAGTTCTCTGTGCTATTGGTCCTAGTTAAACATGGCTGCAAGAAGGCTTAAATGACATGGAAATTATATATTCTTTTGAAGACACAAATAGCCACAAAAAATAACTTCAGGTTCAGGTTTAGGTTCAGGTTACTTTATTTGTACCCAGAGGTAGATTTGGTTTGCAGTAAAGAGTCCTAATTCATGTACACACATGTAGTAACAGACAGACACTTTTCATACATCATTCATCTTCACACTTGCTCTACAGGCAACAAAGACCATAACACATAAACATAAAACATGAAAACATAACATAAAAGTTCGCAGGGGTCCAGTCCATTCTAAAACATTTAAGAGTGTACTAAAAGACAATAAAACAGTGAATAAAAGAGTTCAATCAATTAAAATAGAATAAATAAATAAATAAATAAATAAATAAATAAATAAAACTGAAAAAATTATCAACAATTATACTATGACTTGTTCATCTGTGTAATGGCTGCTGGAACAAAACTGTTTTTGTATTGTTTTGTTCTACAACTTGGAAGTAAAAACCTGCGACCAGAAGGAAGGAGCTGAAACTTTGTGTGTAAGGGGTAGGAGGCATCACTTAAGACTGAGTTTGTTATTCGCTTTAGTTGCCTGATATACAGGGCCTCCAAATTAGCTAGTGACTCACCAATCAACCTGCTAGACCACTTAACTGTTTGATTGAGTAAGTTTTTGTTGTTTAGAGAAAGGTTTCCAAACCATGACACCAGAGAAAAAGATAAAACTGATTCAATAAAAGCATGGTAAAATAAGGTCATCATGGATTTGTCAATATGGAAACGATTCAACTTTCTCAGACAGAATAGGCGCTGGTGCCCCTTCTTACACACTGCTTCACAATTCACTTCAAAGGTCAGTTTAGAGTCAATAATTCTGCCTGTAACTTGTCCTGATAGCAAGTGTACAAGCAGAACAAATCAAATGCCAATGAAATCATACATTACTTCACTGTATTATGTGTTATATGTTGACAGATCATGGTCAATCTTACACATATATACAAGCATGTCAGTCTCATATGCAGTATCAAGTTGGATTTGAAAATGGTGAGGGCCATTAATGCTGAAGAGGGGGCTCTTTGCCCATTATTTGTCTGGGATTGTCAAGTAGCAGATGGAAATTGACTCAGATCTTCAGATAATGACAGCTTCCTCTCCCCGGTTAAGTCTCGTATCACCAAAGAGAGCACTGAGGAAATGGATGGGTTATCTGGCTCTTTTATTGCACCAGGTGGAGCTTTTGAAACCTGTCTCCTCCATTAGACAGGCTTCAGCTGAACTTGGGAGCCCCCCTGCTTGGAGACAGCTAGAGGAGAAGGTTCTCAGCCATACCATTCCCATAATGAATCCCCTTCCTGGGAATTGGGTACACACTCCCTGACCAAGGTCCCCTGAAATACCAGCAGCCCCAGATCTTGGACAAATGCCGCAAAGGTAGACCACATAAACAATGAGTGGGTATTGATTATGTATGTTTAGACCTTCTCTCCCAGTACCAATTACGAAACTGGTTCGCATGTGATCACACCCGAGGCTGTGCCAGTCCACTATGGTGGGAGGAGGTAGGCCTTGAAACCAAGTGATGATGGAAGTGAACAGTGAGTGACAGGGAACAAATAAACACAATGTGAAAAAATTTGGAAGGTTTTGCCCCTCGCTACCTCCCCCCTTTGCCCAACAGTGCCTCCTAATGTGCCCCGGTTTACCACAGTTGTGGAATATAACAATTACATTTGAATTACAAAGTGGGTGTGTGGCCTCTATTATGTCAGAGTACTGTTAATGCTGTCTAGAGGTATACTTGACTACGCCACTCCCATCAATGGGTGGGAGAACCCCTGCACTGTTTAAATAGGTTAGGAACCTTCCCCACACAAGCTACCCAGTACAGAACTGGACAGAGTACTCAGACTGATGTACACAATATTTTATTATGAAAAAACAGGATGTAGGCAAGTTCATAAAAAAAGGACAATATGGAGTGCATATACTAACGTGGTCACAGATCGAGGAGGTATCATAATCACAATCCAGATATTAGTACAAAGGGCTGAACAAATGTTCAAAAGGTATGTCTAGAGAGATCCCCCCTTTCGCAGAGACACAATAGACTCACACACTGTGCCCCCCCTTCACACAGCACACCCCAGTTTGTAGCACACTTCCAAAAAATACTGACTGTGATCAAACCCAACAAAAAAAACATACACCGCCACTCTAAATATCACTACAACAGGAGGGGGGAGGCAGGGTGTGACTTGCCCAATAAGGATGAATCCAACTAGTACACCCCAGGAGATACTCAATTGCACTCCACCCATTGTATTGCACTCCACTGGAAAATAGTAAAAATTATCAGTTTCCACAACACTATATTTTACCAACATGCACACTGATTGCACTGCAGTAGAATATTGCACTACCCCACAGAAAATAGTTAACATACAATCATACACCAGTACAATTACACAGTAACACACAAACAAGAATAAGGCAGCGCAGTTCAGTATTGCACTTGTCCCACTATTGCACCACCCCCTCAAGATTTCAGGATGCTACAGCCATACACTGCACGAATTGGCGCGCAGCACCAATTACGCGCTAGATTTAAGTATTGCACTCGGCCCGCTATTGCACACAAGCGTCGCTACTCTCGGCTAATTAATTTGAGATGTAGCAGTAAATACATTAAAACATCTGATATGCTCAGCAGAGTAGACGGTTTAAAAAAAACACCCAAAATGCATGCACGAAGGTCGTCTTGTGGAATAAAATCCTAAAACCAGTTCTAAAGAGGGAAAAACAGTGGTTATCGTTCCCGCTGCAGCCAATTGCGGCTGTGCCCCGCTGTCTCCGCCGCCTACCTCCATTCCCCGTGTCCGTTTCCCGTCCAAGACCTCAACTTAGCAGCCAGCTCGTCACTCGTATGACTACTACTATGGAATCTTCGATTTCCAAGTGGCTTCTAATAGCCGCTACCACGGAGCTGCAACGCCCGCTTCGCAACCAGCAATACTTTTGTGGGCTATTCAAACTCTCAAATTGAGGCGGGACGAACTACTTCTCCGTCTAAGGGAGGCGTGCTAAGACCGGAGGATGACGAGCCGCAGGAAGATTTTAAAACGTGATGTGCCACCAATCTCGCTACACCAGCAGCCACGTGCGATGTTCTTAAATTCCTTGCCCTGATCAGCCCTCACCCAATCAGAACACTCCAGGGCCCTGAGGTCCTACCCGTTACAGGTGTATGAAGTTTGATCTTTTGTTAGTGGGGTTACGGATACGAAAGTTATACACCTTTGTCATTTTAGCAACTATGTCCAAATATGGCGTATTTGAATCTATATGCAGGGCGAGGGCATTGCGTGTATGAGAGTCACACTGCGCGATCAAAGCACATTTAAACATCGGGTCTTGTTGCGTTAAATTTGGTACCTCACTGTATGAATTAAATGCTTCCCACAACCTAGCCGCATACGCCGCCGGATGTTCGCCTGGTGCCATTACCACCTCTCTGATTTTCTCCCAATCTATTGAGCGTGTCCCCAGAACTCCTAACAAAGCTGTTTTCCAGTCCTCTCTCCTTGCATTCCTATTGTGTATGGCCTGTGGAAGCACGCTCGCTAGTGCATGGGGCAAACAAGCAGTTAAAATTACACAGGCATCGGCATCTGTTAGCCGATGTAGGTCAGCCATACGTTCTAAATTGGCTAAAAATTCTATGGGATCTCGCTTTGCGGGTTCAAATGTACCGATATTTTTTTTACTAAAGCTTCGATTTCGCTTGGTGACAGAGGTTTTATGGTGGTGGTAGTCGTCACTCGGTCCCCACCCTCTCCTGGTACAAGGGTAGTTGTCTGATGGACTGGAGCTACCGGGAATTTCATGGTGCAAACAGAGTAAGTGCTTAGCAATATAACGAACCATGAATGCTTCCATTATAAAACCAATGAACGAACTGATTGCTATAAAAAACGGTGTCTCAGACTCTATGGTCAAAACGTAACAAACAACAAAGGCAAATCACAATCACTGTTCCAGGACACAGTGTTCTAACTATCCAGCTGCTTTAGGATAATTATCACTATGGAATCGCTGCCCCAGTACTTCGGGCCCAGCAGATTCCCCCGGTCCAGTTACTTTAGGGCTGTTCAAACACCTCAAACTGCTGTCAGTGCCTCAGTACTTCGAGCGCGGTAGACCAGCAAGATCCAGGATCTTCACCTAACTCCAGTGCTTCGGAATTAGGACTCCTACTGTCGATTACCAATAGAACAATACCAACACACTCTCTCTCTGCTCTAGATTGTTTTAACCAGGTGGGATTTTGTTACGTTAAACCAGTTTGTCATAAATAAGGAAACCAATTCCTTACCGCACACTTGGATAGAATAGAATAGAATAGGCTTTATTGTCATTGCACGGTGGGGTGCAACGAAATTGTGGGTGGTCTGCAACAGCAGTGCACTATATGACATTTACATTAACACAAAAACAGATAAGGCACATGACATTAAGTATAAAAATACAATAACTTACAGTAAGTACAAATTTTAAAAGAAAACACACATTGTAAATATAGGAAAAAAAAAACTTGTGCAAAATAAATATGACCTTTTAAATAAACTACGTAAAGTGCACAGTGGAATTGCACAGTTGTATTGAGGTAGAGGGCGGCGGGGGTGTCAGTGTTTGTTGGCAGTCCGTATGGCCCAGGGAAGGAAACTGTTGGTTAGTCTGGTGGTGTGAGACTTGATTGACCTGAAGCGCTGACCATGGGGCAACAGGTCAAACAGGTGATAGGCGGGATGTGAGGGGTCTCCTGTGATGGCCTTAATTTTAATGAGGCAACGGGATCTGGATATGTCGTCCAGGGAGGGCAGAGGGCAGCCGATAAGTTTTTGGGCTGTGTTAATAACCCTCTGCACAGTCTTCCTGTCCTCAGCTGTGGAGCCTGCATACCACACCCCCAGAGAGTATGTTAATATGCTCTCCACAGAGGAGCGATAGAGAGCCAGCAGCAGCTTCTTGTCCAGGTTGTTCTTCCTGAGGACACGCAGGAAGTGCAGTCGCTGCTGAGCCTTCTTCACTAAGGCCTTGGTGTTGGGTGTCCAGGAGAGGTCCGCAGAGATGTGGGTGCCCAGAAACCTGAAGGTGGTGACAGTTTCCACACGTTCTCCGTTGATGAGGAGAGGGGCGTGGTCTTGTCTGTTTCTCCTGAAATCCATAATAAGTTCCTTTATCTTAAGGACGTTCAGTGACAGGTTATTTTCTGAGCACCACACAGACAGTTTCCCTATCTCAGCCCTGTATGCCGTCTCATCCTCATCGGAGATGAGCCCGACCACGGTGGTGTCGTCCGCGAACTTGATGATGGCGTTGTTTGGGTAGGACGGAGTGCAGTCATAAGTGTACAGGGTGTACAGTAGGGGGCTCAGCACGCAGCCCTGAGGAGAGCCAGTGCTGAGTGTGAGCGTGGAGGAAAGGTGGGGGCCAAGTCTAACAGATTGTGGGCGGTTTGTGAGAAAATGTTTAATCCAGGTGCAGGTGGGGAGGGGGATCTGTAGTTTGGACAGTTTGGTGACTAATATGTCCGGGATGATTGTGTTAAATGCTGAGCTGTAATCCACGAAGAGCATCCTCACATAGCTCTTCCGGTTCTCCAGATGGTTCAGTGCACTGTGAAGTGTTATGGCGATGGCATCCTCTGTAGATCAGTTCGCTCTATAAGCGAACTGGTGGGGGTCAAAGGAGGGAGGAAGGCAGTCCCTGATGTGCTGAGAGACTAGCCGCTCAAAACACTTCATGACTACAGACGTGAGGGCTATGGGTCTGTAGTCACTGAGGCTGTCTATGATCGGTTTTTTGGGAATGGGGATGATGATGGCAGACTTCAGACATGAAGGGACAGTGGCATGCGTCAGGGAGAGATTGAACAGCTTGGTGAGGATCCCTGCCAGCTGGTCTGCGCATGCCTTGACCACAGCCCCCGGGATGCCGTCAGGTCCAGCAGCTTTCCTGGGGTTCACTGCTCTCAGTGCCCTCCTCACCTCATGCTCCTGGAGAGAGAGAGGTGGGATGCTGGGGTTGTGAGGCGGCAGTGTGTGCAGGTGTGTGGTGGTCTCAAAGCGGGCAAAGAAGCTGTTCAGCTCCTCTGCCAGCGTGCTGCTGCTGCCGGTGGTCGTTGGGCTCTGGCCTTTGTAGTTTGTTATAGCCTGGATGCCCTTCCACATCTGCCGGGGGTTGTTGTCCATGAGGTAGCCCTCCATCTTCCTCCTGTAGACCTCCTTGGCATGTTGGATGCCTCTCCTCAGGTTGGCTCTGGCAATGCTGTACAGTGAGCTGTCTCCCGTCCTGAAGGCAGAGTTACGAGCTCTGATCAGAGCCTGGACTTCACTCGTCATCCAGGGTTTCCTGTTTAGAAAAACCCGGATGTGTTTGTCCACTATGACATTTTTTACACAGCTCTTTATGTAGAAAAGCACAGTCTCTGTGTGTGCCTCCAGGTCCTGCTGTTCAAAGATGCTCCATTCTGTACAAGCAAAACAGTCCTGTAGCTGAGGGAGAGCATTTTCAGGCCAGGTCCTGATGATTTGTGTGCTCGGTTTTGTTTGCTTTCTGAGGGGGGTGTAGGCCGGGATGAGGAGCAGAGAGAGATGGTTGGATTGTCCTAGGTGGGGGAGGGGTGTCGCTCTGTAAGCATGCTTAATGTTGGTGTAGACATGATCAAGTGTATTTCCCCCCCTAGTAGGACACTTGACATGCTGGTGGAGTTTGAGGAGCACAGTCTTTAAGTATGCTTGGTTGAAATCCCCGGCGATTATGTGGACGCCGTCTGGATGAGCCCTCTGTTGTTTGTTTACGATGCATTGAAGATGTCCGAGCGCCATGCTAATGTTAGCATCCGGCGCGATATAAACAGCAGTGACAATGACTACAGTTAGCTCCCGTGGCAGATAGAACGGTCTGCACTGGACAGACATGGCCTCTAGGTCCGGTGAGCAGTGGCTGTCTATTATTTTGCTGTTTGAACACCAACCCTCATGCATGTAAACACAAAGTCCCCCTCCTTTGCTCTTACCGGAGGCTTTGTTCCGGTCGTGGCGGTGGATGGTCCTTCCTGCTAGCTCCACCGTAGCGTCTGGGATTTGCGGGTGCAGCCAGGATTCAGTCACAATCATCAGACAACACTCACGGATGAGGCAGTTGTAGGCAATCTGTGACTGTAGCTCATCCATTTTGTTTGCGAGGGATCTGGCGTTTGTGAGGAAGATAGATGGTAACGGAGGTTTGCGCGGTTGCTTCCTCAGCTGAGCTAGCAGTCCCGCTCTGCACCCCCGCTTTTGCTTCCTCTCTCTGCGCTGCCTCTGTCGCCTGCAGGGCCCGACAACAATCCACGGAGCTCCCGGCGGTCTCGCTAACTCCAGTGGGATGTTACGAGTCCGTGTGAAGGCACTTGTGACTTCGGTGTTAAACTGAAGTCCAATGCCTATCAATTCCCGACGACTGTACGTTATGTTTCCATGACAAAACAAAACAAACCAAACAAACAACAAGTAAAAACACAAAAGAGTGCACAGTAGTGGAGAGCCACGAGCCGCTGCGTCCGTACGCGCCGCCATCTTGCGGAAACCATTGAAGCAGAGTTCGTCCCGGTTGATGTTGTGTCGAAGTCACCGTCGGTGCATGTCTGTTGCGTCTTCTTTGGGCTCGTCTGGAAAGTCATCGTCGTTTTCTTTCTTCATGAAAGCTGTGGTTTTCTTCTTTCTACAAAATCACCTCCTGGCTGGCTAGCCAGTTGTAAGAATTGAAGAGGCGCGGGTCCGATGTAGTTTGGAAGTCGGTGTTGTTTTATTGGCGTTCGAGCAGTTGCAACGAGAAAGTTTTACACTGATCGGCAAAGCGTCACAGAAAAACAGTTCCTTTGGGTTCGCGGAGTAGTTGAACACCGATTGATACATCGAGTCACTTTATATACCTTCTCTGAGTTCTTTGTCCTCAGAGGCGGGAAACAGAAATGTGTATTCTAGCTACATTCTTGTGTCTGGCATTCTTATCTCTGACCATCACCATTGTTACCTGCTTTCTGCTGGTCCGCAGGGGGTCTGACCCTCCGCCCGCCACCAGACGCCTAGCCAGGTAACAGTCCTTTGTGTGTGTGTGTGTGTGTGTGTGTGTGTGTGTGTGTGTGTATGTGTGTGTGTGTGTGTGCTGGCACCTACGGTGTCGGCACCTCTGCGTCTGTGGGATACTGGCAGAGACCCTGTATGGGGTTTCTCAAACCTTACAAATACCACATGGTACCACATAACACCACATAATACCACATAGTACCACATAATACCACACACTACCACATAATACCACACACTACCACATAAACGCCTACCACATAATACCACACAATACCACACTATACACATACTACCACACTGTACTACATAATACCACATGATACCACACTTTACCACATGACACCACACTATACTACATAACACCACGCTATAGCACATAACACCACACTGTAGCACATAATACCACATGATACCACATAATACCACACGATACCACATAATACCACACTATACCACATAACACATTTACATTACATTTACATTTATTCATTTAGCAGACACTTTTATCCAAAGCAATATACAAAAGTGCATATAGTGGTCAAACAGGCACAAGGGCAAGATGTGTACAGGTCATACAATGCAGATAGTGCTGAAGCTGAGCGCAAGGTCGGTGTCGGGAGCCAACTAATCTGATCTAGGGACAATAAAGTACCGCTATACTACCTAGGCAAAAACATGCACGATACAAGGTAATAGAGCTACAAGTACAAGCCAGGGGTCTAAGATTTAAAAGGTCAAAGTTTACTAGGTCAAAATGGCAAAGGTGTCAGTCCAGGTAGAGTCAGAAGAGGTGTGTCTTCAGCCCACGTCTGAAGGGTTGGAGTGAAGGAGTTGTTCTCAGGAGGGTGGGGAGTTCATTCCACCACTGGGGGGCGATGATGGAAAAACGACATTGTGAAGAGCGTTGGCCTTTCATCTGTTGGTGGGTGGAGCGAGGCGTCTGGATGTAGCAGAGCGAAGTTGTCAAGCAGGTGCGTAGGGTACAATGAGGTCCTGGAGGTAGGTCGGGGCAGTCTTTCTTGCAGCAGAGAAGGTGAGAGTCAAGGTTTTGAAGTGGATCCTGGCTACGATTGGGAGCCAATGGAGGGATCTCAGTAAGGGGGTGATGCGGGAGAACTTAGGGAGATTGTAGATCTGCCTAGCAGCTGCGTTTTGGATGAGCTGCAGCGGCTGAATGGTGCAGGCTGGGAGGCCAGCAAGGAGGGCATTGCAGTAGTCCAGGCGGGAGAGCACAGTGGGTGGAGTAGGTGGTCAAAAAAGGGCAAATCCTCCTAATGTTGTAGAGGAGGAATCGACAGGAGCGTGTTGTCTGGGAGATGTAGTCGGTGAAGTCCAGCCTGTTGTCAAGGGTGATGCCCAGGCTCTTCACAGAAGTGGAGGAAGTTACTGTGGTGCCGTCGACAATAACCGAGAGCTCTTGAAGGGGAGAGGGCTTGGTCGGGATGAACAGCAGATCAGTCTTGTCCAGGTTAAGCTTGAGGTGGTTGGAGGCCATCCATCTGGAGATGTCAGCCAGGCATGCAGAGATCTCTTGTTGGAGGGAGGAAAAGAAAAAATTAGTTGAGTGTCATCAGCATAGCAGTGGTAGGAGAAGTCAATGACTGAACCAAGTGAGTTGGTGTAGATCGAGAAGAGGAGGGGTCCCAATACAGAGCCCTGGCGGACACCTGTAGTAAAAGGAGTGGGTGTGGAGGTGGAGCCTTTCCAATAGACCTGGGAAGATCTACTGGTCAGGTAGGACCTGAACCAAGAAAGGGAAGTCCCAGAGATGCCAATCTCCGAGAGACACCACACTGTACCACATAATACCACACAATACCACACTATGCCACATGATACCACATAACACCAAACTGTACCACATAATACCACACAATACCACATAAAACCACACTATACCACATAACACCACACTATACCACATAATACCACACTATACCACATAATAACACACGACACCACATAATACCACACGATACCACATAATACCACACAACACCACACTATACTATATAATACCACGCAACACCACATAATACCACATGACACCACACTATACCATATAATACCACACTATACCACATAATACCACACTGTACCACATAATACCACACTAGTGATGCGTGGGTCTGGGTTTTTAACAGTTTTTGCCGATTGCTTACATGCTTTTTGCAGAATTTGGCTCTACACACAAGCAAAATAAGACACAACACTTGATGACAAACACCTCACAGCTATGTCAAAATGAAACTCTGCAATCAAAACCTAACAATCCTTTCTAAAAATGTCATTCTTGCAACAAAATGATACACACGTGCACCATTTGAATCACCCTTTCAAATCAACAGCAACACACTGATGTGCTTTATACAAAACACTGCAGTCTTTACTATTTTTATTGTCATTTTCTCAGACAGTCCTCTGTGAAACTCAAAAGTAGAATTTCTGCAGTAATCAGCTGACAGTTTTTTTCACAACAAAGTTTTGTTTTTTTTTTTTCCAAGGAAACAAAAATTCTTACAACAAATAAGAAAAATAGAATTACGGTTATCAATATACAATCCAATTACAGTACATTTGTTGTGTTGTAAACAAAACAACAAAACAAAAATGAAACAAAAAAAAAATACTGGAAAATGTAAATAAGGGATTTTTTTGTTTGGGGGGAGGATGGTTATGGATCCCACCTTCTATTTGGATCTGGCCACAAGACCTCATCTACATCGCAGGCAATGTCCTCTCGGGCTAAACAACGGGGAAAATATCGCCTTTTGTGCCGAATCCACCCTTGAATTGCACTGCCCAGGGACATTTACAATTGCCCTGTTACCAATAACATTACGGCCCCGATGCCTGGTGTTAGCCAAATTGAATCCAGCTTCATCTATGTAGATGTATTCATGAGCCTGTGCAGCTGCATCAAGTTACAGGACTCGCTGAAACAGAACATATATATTGTGAATAGTGTTACACAAAACTCACAACTACAATATCTACATTTTCATACAAGTAGGGACTGGGTTGGGTCAGTTGGGTTACATTTACATGTAAAAAAAACTACAAGCTACAGGCAGGGCAGGTGCCAACCTAAACCCCCACCCACACACACACCCTCACTCACACACAGACACACAAGGGTACCTGTATATCTCTTTGAATGTATCTATACAGTACTGATACAATCAACAGCCATTACTGGATCACATCACAATATCAATATGTAAAGTACAGTGACACTTACTTAGACATAATCATAGCGAAGATCCTTGACCCTAATGCTGTTTCTCTCAAGCTGTTTCATGCTGATGTGGTGTTTGTGCAAAATCTGGCTGAGAGTGGAAATGCTGACCCTGTTTATACTATTGAATATATTGTGATCTTGAATTATTCGCTGTTGTAGTTCACGGAGGTGGATGGTGTTGTTTGCCCGCACTATTTCCACAACAGTGAGTTCTTGTTCTCGGGTGAACAGGCGTTGTCATCCTGCCCCGGGGAGGTTGTCTAGTCATTCTGTAGAAAATGCAACCACAAGATGTCATTAGGTTCTTTTTTTACATACTGTGCTTTCATACTGTATACGGTACTGCAACATCAAAATGGTACTTATACGTCACAGCACTACCCATTTTTGTTCACTGAGGAGCAAAGTACAGTACTGTACTGTACAATACTGTACTGTACTGTAATACTGTAAGGTAATGTGACATATACAGTAGACTTGAGACATACCTGTTCTCCATTCTGAATGTCCTTATATGGACGCTACTGTGTAATGACTCAGGTTAGGATGGACTCTTTGCCCAGCCTCCCTCATTGTGAGGCCATGATTGATGATATGGTCCACCAAAGTAATCAACCACCCAAACCCGACCCGACCCACAAACCGCCAACTTTAGCCTGTATAGCGATGGCATCCGTATCATAGAGTAAGAGAGAACGTTTTCTTATTTAGTGCACGTTTCAAAAAGGACAGACACTCGTGTACACAACAGGTTTTGCACGAGCCACCGCAGGTTACAGCAAAGTGAGCAGTGTTGCACTACTTCGTTTTTGGGCTGTTTGCCCAAACGTTAGCGTAATACATCGATTGCAAGGCATAGCCTATTGTATCTTAGCCTAATAGCGTCTGGGTCTAGGCTACTAAATAAACAGATGAATTGTTCCAAACGGTGTTCTTTTTTGTTGAATAGCAGCAAAACAAGTAACAATTCATTAAAGACATGAACTCTCTCTCTCTCACACACACACACATATACACACACAGACACGGCACCCGGTGCCACAAGGGGATTGTATTTTGTTGAGTTTAGCAGTCATCTCTCAGTGGTTAGAATTATTTTGCGTCTTGTAGACCTACATTCCGAGTGCTCCGATTCCCTAAATTGTGCGAGGACCCGCCCGAACCCGGGATATTTTTTAGTAAGCTTACCCGAACTCGCCCGACCCGCGGGTCGACCCGCGCATCACTACACCACACTATACCACATAATACCACATGACACCACACTATACCATATAATACCACACTGTACCACACAATACCACACTGTACCACATAACACCACACTATAGCCTACCACACAATACCACAATGTACCATATAACACCACACTATACCACACAATACCACACTGTACCACATAATGCCACACTATACCACATTGTACATACACTACATCCCGAAATATGCAAAACCCATATTTTATACAGGCCAACCATATAGGCTGATACCTATGCCCCTAACAAGTTAGATTAACATTATTTTTTTAATCCTCTTGCTTTTATCTAATTTCAGGATGTAGTATATAAGCCTTGTGATATGGGAAATGTATTGTAACATTTTTTTCCCCTTAAACAAAAGTAACAGAAATGAACT
This sequence comes from Megalops atlanticus, assembly GCA_019176425.1. NCBI lineage: Eukaryota > Metazoa > Chordata > Actinopteri > Elopiformes > Megalopidae > Megalops > Megalops atlanticus. The sequence goes on from CM032881.1 coordinate 35,332,383, forward strand.
GTAAACAGTAAAATAAGCTGTAATATAAATTAACGAAGTCCACAAAATGCTGGAACCCTATGTTAATTGTTAGTTTTCTTTCGTCTTCTGCTTCATCTTCTTTTTTCTTATCATTATTAGTATTGTTTGTCTGCTGTGGGAGTATATGGCAGCTCAGAGAACCAATCACAGAGTTTTTTAAAACTTGGTATACTCATAGAGGACAGTCCCAGTTATCCACTCATCAGTTTTGCACTGAAAAAAGGAGAGTGGCCACCTGTTGGATTTATCTAAGCATCTTTTGTGCATTTTACACAATTGTTTCATGTTCTGAAGCAAAATGTAATAGTATTGTGTAGAATCTACATTGTATGCAGAGAGAGTACATGATCTTGTTTAGCTCATGTTGAGCAGAGCCATGGCTCTAATGTTGGGATAAAGTGAGTCAATCAAGTAAATGTATCAATACTCATTTTCATCGCGATATCCCGCGCAATCGCGCATTACGCGCAATGCATTTGAGGAAGAAGACAGACCTGCTTTGTCACGCCATTCGCTGGAAAATTCAAATTTATTCCAGCCAATGGCGTGACAAAGCAGGTCTGTCTTGATCAAATTTTGAATATTGGCTAATGCGTAACCTTGAGAGTCGTCAATATAAGTTAATGAACTCCCATGAGGTTTTTGCTCTCGCGCTGTTTAATCACGGTTTCAACTTCAACTGCCACGTTTCCTCGGTGAAAATAAACGGTAAACTAATGCAGTGACTTGTGTGTCACCACCAGCCTCACACTCTTAAGTTTTTGTGGTGAGAATAACTTATATAAATGTACATTGAAGAGAGCAATGGTGTCATTTACATTTTCAGATGCAGAAATATATTGGCTATTTGCTGCTCTGCTATAAAAAGACTGGCATCCATCAGCCATTAAAAGACATAATCTGTTGACCTCTAGTATATACTATTTGTGTTTAGAGAAATACAGTTTTGCATTGTAGAAGTATTTTTTCTGTTGCTCTTTGTTGCTGCAGATTGACAAGCAAACTCAGTCTGCATTTCTCCTGGAGTCAGCGCTTTCACAGTGGGCTCAAGTTTTGTGGCGAGAATATGATTTTTTAGGCCTATTTGCTCTGTTAATGGCATGGCAGGGCTCTGTAGCTGGCTGTTTCAGTTGACCAGTTGAGTCGTCCTGGGCCTTTGCACTAGCTGTTAATACAAATGTTGGTCCTAGCCAGAGTTGTAAAGTAAAGTAAAATACTTTCTAGCTGTACTTCAGTATTTTTCTGGGTTTTTATCTTTCTGACAACTTTTTCTTCGCTATATTTTCAGAATAAAATGTATACTTTTACTCCGATACATTTTCCCTGAACACCTTTGTTACTCGCTACAAACTAAAATCTTGTAAATGAGAGGCGCATTGACGCATTTGGCAAAAAGGCAGCATTGTAATGTTGCTAAGTAGCTGTCTGTGGCGATTGATCTGGGATACCGAGATGGCGGTAGCAGCCATCCCTTCCAGCAGCGAGGCTGCCCCAGCCCCACCTGCTACAGGTGGTGAGGAAGACGAGCATCGGTGGTCACATCTAAAAACAATATTTGCTTTTGTTGTTTAGTTAAAGGTTCATCGTACCAGATAGGGCTGTGCGATATGACGATATATATCGTGTAAAGATAGAAAAACGTCTTTCGTTTCATATTATGTTCTATCGTTTATTTCGTTGTGTTGCAAATCACACACTTTACGGCAATATTTTTCGTCATTTGGACGACGCTTTGCGTTCTTCCACACAGCACGGATGCAGGCGGGAAATTTGCATGAAGGCAACACAAACACATGGAGGAGAGTGAAGGTGACACAGAACTATAGTTGAAAAGTGTTTTCTATTTACCTTTTTATACATTGATATTTTATATTTTATTACATGCTTAACCCTTTCGCACGTAACTTATTTTTATGCAATGTAGCGCGTGTTACTTTACATGGTTCCTTATGTTTTCATTAGCGTTATTAAGCTTCTCAGTTTTCAGCAGTGTTGTGCATGAACGCGTTAAAAGAGCGCATTCATTGAACGTGCTCGTTTTTTTCGGTGAATGGTGAACTTGAACGTATCCCTTTGTAACTAAAGAACGTGAACTTGGGCTCGCTCGGGTTTGCGCGAGATTCAGAATCCTTGGGTGTGTTAAAGTTACTGCTTGATGAATAAACACGGACGGCGTTATTCCATACTTGAGACGTTTTCATTAGTGCAACTCATCACATGGACAGCTCGCAACCAACTGCCCATGTCCCGCGTAACAATCACTGCGCATGTAGACGTACACATAAAATAGTCCCTGGAGCAGCTCATTTGAAAAAATGGAAGAAATGAACTGGGAACATACGCGCTAAATGGCTAATCACACCGGTGTGACCGTTCGCGCGAAAGGGTTAATTGAAAATTTGCACAAAGGTTCTAAATAAAAGGAGAAAAATAATCAAATATGAGTAAGTACCTTTTATTTGTCGAGTATATAATTCAAAATGTAATAAGAAATGGGCCTTTCCATGTGGTCATTTTATATAGACTATTCATTGAATTTACAGAAAATGTGCTATATCGTGATATGTATCGTTATCGGGATATGAAATGACCTATATCTCGATATGAGATTTTGGTAATATCGCACAGCCCTAGTACCAGATGAAATGTTTCTTATGTGTGCCAAAAAATAAAGAAATACTGGCATTTACGAACTCGCCGTCCAGCTTGAAGAAAAAAATGTCATACCTTTTGAAATTCTTGTCAAACAGTTGCGGGAAGCCTCATTGGACTCTGTCAAGTTCTTCTTTGTTCACTACTGTTACTTAGACCTTCCCCCTTTTATTATTGATTGACGTTTGATTTTCATAATTTTTGACAGCGTGTCATGCATTTTTAAATTAGAAACACTTGTCTAATGAGAGTCATCAAATCTACATTAATCCTTATTTGTTTCCATTTCTCTTTTGCAGTGAATGGTGCTGCAGGTGTTGCAGAATGTTGCTGTGAATGTGGCGGTGTAAAGCCTGCCCCTCTGGAAGAGTTCAAAGTATGAAATGTTATTCCTTATGAGACAGCATTGATTGAGATGGCTGCAAGATAGAGACGCAAGGCAGTTTGGTAATGTAGCAAACTGGTGTCACCAGGTTGAAACACTGGTGTCTGCCGTGTAGTGATTTTTCTTGTTGAAAATATGACATTTTATGTGACATTTTAATTTGTTCATCCAGGTTCTGGAATAAAGGTTTTGAAACAAAACTGTCTCATTGTTTTCAATGAAAAAAAAGTGGGTAATGTTAAGAATGATCAAGACAAAGTTAATTGAAAAGTATTAGACAACAAGAAAATAATTGATTGCTGAAATTTTAATTGTAATTTATTGTATTTATATTTAAAATCTTTTTATATTTACATTAAATTATATTTATAAACATTAACTAATTTATTTTTTATAATTATGAAAACAAGTAATTGACATGGGAATATTAAAATAACAAATATTGCTAGAGTTAAGTGATTAAATAGTGTTGGAATAAAAGGGATTTAACTGCTGGAATAAAGTGATCAAAATGTGTTGGAGTAAAATGATCAAAGAGTTTAATTTACTTTATTGAATCAAATTTCAATAACTTTGTATCAACACAAAGTACTTGTGTTGACTGAACATAAATAGTTTGTGTTGATTTAACAATTCTGTAAGTTGCTGCCAAAGCAAACAATCTGTGCAACCAATGTCCACTATTGAATTGAGTAAATCCAACGTGTTCTTTTTTTCAGTGTGGGGTTGGAGCATCAAGCCCTGGAGTACCACAATCAGTTCAAAATTCACCTAACATTTTTGGTCATAACTCCTAAAAATTGGAATTTTAATTTCTTTTTTTTCCAACTAGATGCTTACATCACACCAACACCAATGCACCTACTGTTGTCAAACTTTGCCATATCGAATTTTCTCAAACACATTTTTCATGTTTTCTGACAAATTTTAACCGTTCTTCACAACCCATCACATATGGCACGTTAAAATGAACAAAACAGTGATTCAGTCAAAGCATTGCATGCTATTCTGTGCTACCATGAGATATGATGCAATAAGATGTGGTATTACGAGGCACTGTGTGGTACAGCGTGGTACATTGTGTGGTATCGTGGTATTGTGTGGTATTATGTGGTATCATGTGGTATTATGTGGTGTAGTGTATAAAGTGGTACAGTGTGGTGTTATGTGGTATAGTGAGGTGTGATGTGGTATAGTGTGGGGTATTATGTGGGATAGTGAGGTATGATTTGGTGCAGTGTGGTGTTGTGTTACAGCGTGTAATGTGGTACAGTGTGGTGTCGTGGTAAAGTGGTATCGTGTGGTATTATGTAGTACAATGTGGTATGTGATATGTGGTACAGTGTGGTGTTATGTGGTATATTGTGGTATTATGTGGTACTGTGGTATCGTGTGGTATAGTGTGGTATCGTGTGGTATTATGTAGTATTATGTGGTATCATGTGGTATTATCCGGTATAGTGTGGTATAGTTTGTATTATGTGGTATCCACTAGTATTATGTGGTACAGTTAGGTGTTATGTGGTATAGTGTGGTATTGTGTGGTTTTATGTGGTATCGTGTGATATGTGGTACAGTATGGTATTATGTGGTATAGTGTGGTATCATGTGGTGTTATGTGGTACATTGTGGTGTTATGTGGGAAAGTGTGGTATCTTGTGGTATTATGTGGTATAGTGTGGTATTATGTGGTACAGTGTGGTGTTATGTGGTATAGTGTGGTATGTGATATTATGTGGTATCGTGTGGTATTATGTGGTACATTGTGGTATTATGTGGTATAGTGTGGTATCGTGTGGTATTATGTGGTAGGCGTTTGTGATATTGTGTGGTGTTTTGTCATACTGTGTGGCATTATGTGGTGTTATGTGGTACTATGTGGTATTATGTGGCACTTTGTAGGGCCCATGAGATATTATGCATTCGTATGTCATGATTTTTTGTAATTGCTCATTTTTTATTAGTGTGAATTCTAAATGAGGGTTTTTCAGTATTCAACATGAAAATTATCTCTTTATGTGAAGTGGGCAGTATGCCTATGCAATTTCATATTCCATTACAATATAGGTGCTGCTACTACGTAATTACTGGAGTATCATACAAATTCATATCATTAAAGAGGAATAGCATTTACTGTTTACATAATTACACGATGGATGCCATCTCATTCAGCATATCCCTACTTCAATGTCAGTGAATCTAAGCCTAACATTACTGCCAGCCCTTACCCTCTGTTGAACTCACAGTGTTCCAACCTTGACCTAGTCCAGACCTATTCCATATAATGTGTTGTGCTGTGTCATAACACTGGCCTGCAGTTCCACTATGCTCACACTGCTACCGTGGAAGTACCCCATCTCACCCAGCCAAAGTTTACCCAGTCAGATATTCACCCAGGCTTGTCAGTTTTTACTCTCCATTTCACAGATTAACTGTTCTTCCCCCAAAAATGTCCACTGTAAGATACATACTGAATAGTTTTTTTTTTTTTTTTTTTCTCAAATTTGTAAACCAACAACACCCCAAGGACAGCCTGTAGTGTTCAGCCAGCTTAAGTGTCTGGGCGGGGTCTGTTGGTAAGAGCACACCCCAGCACACCCCACTCCCCAATAGATTTAGGCTGAAGAAATGGAATGGAATGAATTCTGTACCTGGGTGTGGAAGACAGACAAAAAGTGTGATGTGTTATGTATGCTTCTGTGTGCGTGCACAAACGCGTGAGTGCATGTGTGTGTGTGTGTGGAAACGGAGGCATTGTGTTGTAAGATCAAAATCCAGGTGCACTGTTTTTTGAAAAAAAGAACACAACCTCATAAAGCAAGATAAAGTATCACACAAGCTGCACTCATGATAGGGGATACAATATCACACACTCCTCTGCACTTCCTGATAACTTCTAACCACTATCTCAGCTGCACCTTGCCTCTGGTTCATTTGGTATACTGAATTTTGAGTCTTTTGTGAATACTGTGATATTAGTTATGCCCTAGTGGATATTGACTCCAGATACTGTAACAATACTAAATGAGTAATATGTTTAACCTGCTTTTGTATTAACAGTAAGTAAAAATGGTGTATCACAGCTTTCATTAAGCAGCTATACTCCATGTGTATTTATGCTGTATTTACTTAAACAAAACTGTGCAGATGCAAATAGTTACATAGTATTTACAATTACTACATGTTTGGCCTTGTGCAATTACAATTGTGGAGTGCTTAGAATGCAAATGTAACAAGTACTTAATGAGTTGTAACACATTAGAAACAATGCATGTGCTAGTACAGTGGAAACCTTTATTGATAATAAAACCAGAGGACACTGGCAATGTATAATTAAACAATGCACACTTTGGATACTGTAAAAAAATATATAATGCTTATCTCCAATTCAGATTTGTTTGTTGCATTGGGTAAGAATTATTTAAACAATTATTAAAATTATACTAACATATTAACAGGTTGTTAGAAGTGAAATATACCACACTCTGTATTCTTTTAACACTAATTTATCAACACAATTATGAGATTTTTTTGTTCTGGGTTGCCAGCCCTGCTGAAGAGTCCTTTCATCTCATAACCTTATTTGATCGTATGCTTGGCTTCATTGGTAGAAATTGCACACACCGGCAGCTCATCTATTCTGAAACAGATCCAGCTGCCAGGCAAAATGTGTCCTATTTCTGTTCTTCTATCTCTTTTTCTCCTCAGGGCCTTAATGGAGCCATGCATCTTTAAACCTTCTTTTAAACATTCCTCTTTCCTCCCTGTGTACCCGGTACAAATGACTGATGAAGCTTCTTGGAGGATGCTTTGATTATTGAATGCCTTGCCTTAACTATTTATGTCTGTCTCCAGGGTGCCGACAATATCTCACTTGGTGCATATTCTGAAGCCCGTTTCAATAGTCAAATTTTGTTGATGTCGTTCCTTTTTTAATCTAAGAGGGAAGGCACACTGCTCAGTAGGGTAACAGCCTTGTCCTACTTGGGATTTGACCCCGTGACCCTCATGTGCAACCCTTCATGCTGTTACTACCATACCATATACTGCCCTCAATCATAATCCAGATCAAAAATGAAGGCAGGTCATTTTCATCTGAAGCTTGCACTAGAACAGACAATGCCTCAGATACCTAAGCAGAAACACACAGTACATTCCTCTCCAGTCCAAACCACTTAGACTGAATTTGGTTGATTTTCAAGTCTGTATTTCATCATGTATTTGGGCATAAGCCACAGAAAGACAGTCTGTATGTATTACGGAACAGGTGCAATATAAAGACATACAAAGCAACCTTTAAATATGACCTTTAACTTTTGCCCAGTCAAGCAGGAATTCCTGAGTGGGAAATCCTACTTTCTAATTAAAATTCCTCTTGTAGGCATTGATGGGCAGCTAATAGGAGCCACATCAGTGAGTTGGAATCCATGCTGTCATTGTCTTTGTCCCTTTATTGTATCAGAGCATCACTTCCCACTTGTTCAATACAAACTGTGTTCACATCTGTTCCACATGAATGGTTAGATATGGCTTTGCACTGTTCAATGGGCAGCTCTGAGAGTAAAACATAAAGCAAGAACATGATTCTTTTGCTTAGGGGGTGTCCAAAGGAAGTGTATGTGCGTGGTATCGTTAGTGAATTTGCTATTTAGGTGGCTTATTAAATACAGCTGCCCACCTCACTCTGTCCCTTTTGTTCATGTCACTACATCTTACTGCACAGACAAATCGCTGTCTTCTGTCTCAAACTGGGAGGGGTTATGCAAATTCACTCTGGATCACATGAACATTCTGCATCAGTCATGCATCATTTTCAGCTTGAAGGCTGACACATTGAGAGTTTAGCCAACTTTTATTAAAATGTTTTTTTTTTTAATCTCTTCAAGTGATTAGATAAATATATATCTATATCTCTATCTATCTATATATATATCTATATAACCCCAAATCTAAGGTCACCAGATAAATTATATGCAATCCAAGTATTCATTTAAACCCTGTGCACTGAACATGACAACCATGACAATGTGTATTCATTTCCAGAAGCTCAACATCCATTAAAATCTTTGGACATAAATTATTAAGCACCTCTGAAGGAGCGTATCATTAGACAATGAGATCCCAAAACAAAAGCGAAATGAAGCTGTTCTGGCATGAATTACGTAATGAAAATGCACTGAAAAACAAAAACCAAGGCAAAGCAGCACAAGTTTTGTAACCTTCAAAAGTGTGAAACACACATATGTATACTGATATTTTATTTATTATGTCACAACACAGTCTGCACATGGATCCCTTCCAAACATTTAAAGCCAGCTGTTTATTTTATCTGCCCACCAAGAAAAGCCAAAATAGCATTGAGATCCATGTATTTTATGGTGTGTTTTCAATATCCTACATTAGAGTCCGGTGATGCTTGTACCAGCAAGGGTATAACTGTCACACAGACATGAGTTTGTCTCTGCAGAATTATGTACCACTCTTCTGAAGAGGAGTGGTACATAATAAGTGGTACAGCTGTACTCAAATCAGCATGTGTCCCAAGGGCAGGCTCTCTAAGACAAGCATGCACTGATCCACAGTGTCCCGCAATGCACCCATTCGAATGGAGCACATTTATACATGTGAAATGAATCGGACCAGTGCCCCCGGCTGTGTATGGCACAGACCTTCCCTAATGCCACTATGTGCACAGCTTCTTCCCAGTTTATATAATAATGCTAATACTAATAATAATAATAATAATAATCATCGTCATCATCAATTTACATGGCACCTTTGATACAAAGAGGTCAAAGTGCTTTACAAAGGAAAGAAATACAAATATTGTTACACTATTGGTAACAGTAGTGAAGCTATTCACAATTAGACAATAACTGCACTATAAATACAGTTTACAGGGTTCAGCAAACATACTTGCATTATGTAACCTAGACTTGTGTGCATTTGCTGAAGAAAATGTGATGTGTGGTTGCCTGTGTGCTTTAATTGACAGTACGTGCAAATGTCGGAGATAGGGCAATTTAAAAATATGTGTTTTTCAAACGTGGAAGTGAGGTCCTGAATCTCTGTACATTGGGCTTGCTGTCTCACTCTCCCTCTCCCTTCAAATGCAGAAGAGAAACACTCCGGCCTATAGATTTGAATGGGGGTCTTCTGTTTGGACTGTGAGCAGGAATGTCTACACATGAAACTGAACTCGGTTAGTAGTCAGTACCTCAGCTCATAATTCAAAAACCATTCATCACAGCATGTCACAAGTGCACCTCTATTTTGATGTATAATTTATGTGTGTAGAGCCGTAATTCATTGAGATATGGCAGTTTTAAAAGTTTGTAACAGAAGAGTGCGGGCCTTTGTACAACCAAACTAATAATCATGTAACAAAAGTATAACTACATGCCATTACATGGTATTTAAATGGAAATTGTTACTACTAGTATAGTGTGACTTAATGTAAAGTGTAGCCTCATTTTTTTCTTTTTTGGCTACAGTTTACTTAATTACACCCAGGATCAACAGTGCATAACCTGCAGGTGAAATTGTTTCAAAACTTAAATGTGTGAATGTGGGAACTGCCTTAAATGATACCATGTGATGAGTATATCTTAAATGACTCTCTCAGGTTCCAGAATAATGTGAGGAGCTCAAAATACACACTGAGTTAACCTTGCCTTTGCAATATTTTCATTGGCAGAGCAGAAAGACGTTGATTCCGGTTGTTGTGTATCTGAAGGAAATGGGCGTGGATTTTCAAAAGGCATCTTTGGACGGTATGCAAATAGAATTTTTTTGGTTATGGAATCTTTTGACTAAACACAGAAGTTTATACCATCAGCAGAAACAAAGCAGTTGGGGAGTTTCCAACAAGTGTTCTGGCATTCAGGCAGATTTTGTGTTCAAAGACGCTGTGTTGAATGCCAAAGCATCTCTCTCCTCCTCTGCTGCCCTTGGCAACAACTGATACCCAAGGATCACACTGCCATGAATAAATAATACAGCCTGAGGACAAGCTGAAACAAGCCAAACAGCTACACTAACCCACCACCCCTAATATTCTCATAAATGTTTATGGGGCTCTGATAGGAACCCATTCAGACCTGTGTGAGAGGCGTTTAATCACAAAGCCTTCACATGATGGGATTATTCAGTGTACTGTTGATATACCCATTCACTTCATGATTCATGGAAATACAGAAAGTATAGGCATCAGCATGTAAATGATGCAGATTTGTAAAAACGTGTATGTCTGAGTACTTTGCACCAAGTTTATAAAGAGGACTGTATGAAGTTGTACAAGGGTTGTGGTTGCAAGTCATTGTTGTGGTGCTGCGATGTGGTCAGGTTGGTCAGTTTTAGTCTCTAAGAAATCTAGACGGTTGTTTTCTGAATCTGGCCCTGGTTCTGGCTTTCTGGCCTCAGTCCTGTACAATTTTGCTTCTGCTTCTTTATTGAATTTATTTATTTATTTATTTTTTGTTTGCTTCCTGCTTCTTTGCTGCACATTTGTTTAGCCCCACACATTTTCTACAAGGAGGTTGACCCTCATAAATTAGCAGCTTAAATTCAAGGTTCAGGGCATTAAGTGTGTCATTTTTTATTTTTTCCCTCCCTTACAGGAACTGTGGAGAATACGACATGTATCGTAGAATTACAGAGTTGCTTCAAATCATGCAAAGAGCAGAGGAAGAAGGAACAAACTGTGATGCTTGTTTATAGGTTTTGATGTTGTCTGCTTGGACTGGTGCCTTTGTTTGGCGGATCTCGTTACAGCTGCTGCGATCTGGGTCAGAATTCTGGATTTGCTCAGTTCTCCCTCCCCAAATACATTCAGATGAGGAACAGAAATTGGAAAGTATAGTCCTCCCTTTTCTGTCTCCGCCATCCATAGGCCAGCGCACCTCATTAACCTCCGCCTATTCTCCATTCACACTCAGGCGGCTCTGCCGTTTATTAATCCAGACCTCTGAAATTGTGCCGCTTCATGAAAGATGAATTTTTCATGACACCAATCCCCCCTCCACCCCACCCACCACTCCCACAACCCCTGAGGTTTGTTATTTTAAAATAGAAGAAATGTGATATTTTTTTATCCCATCCCCTTTTCTTACCTTAAAATACACAATGGGGATTCGTCTTGGTGAGATTCATATTAGTTTTGGTCACTGGACAATAAGACATGCACATTTTCACAGCTCTGGCTGCAGCCTCACTCCTTGTTGTCCCTTGGCTGTCGCAGCCAATTCTTTTGACACACTTATTGCGCTATGGTATACTTTGTTGTCACTGATGTTTCTTTTTGTGTGTGTGTGTATTTTGCACTTCATTTCCTCTTAAAATTTCTGCATCTCATTCCTACACTTCCCCTGTTGATTCTTACATCTTATTTTTGAAGGATTACAGTTTATTTTGTGATATTTAGTGATATTTGCACATGTGACAGGATAGGTTACCTCGCTTTCCATAGGGTCAGATAATTGGAGGTGTGATGGTTGCCGCCCAGGCGATTACAGCCCGCTACGTTCTCGTCTATTTAAACCCCTCGTACCTGTCATGCTACATGTTTTCCGCTTCCGAGTCCACCTCCTCCCGTGTTCCTGCTTCCTGTTTGGCCAGTGGTACGTGTGTGTGTTTAAACTGTGGTTTGTCTGAGGTTTCTCTGTTTGGATTAATTTTGGCATTTTATGGACTGATCGCCAGTGCTTCCCGTATTTTAAAAACGAAAACCGGTTCAGCTGAGGTAACCCGTGTTGCGATCGCCGATTGCAGGTATGTGCATTTATTTTGAGTTTGTGACTCCGAGAGGGTCTGGAAGTACAGCACTAACCTGGCTTTGCTTTGATTTTAAAGATGTTTGTAGGCCGGGATAGTGCAGTCGGTTCTGAGGGCTACTCAACCAGAATCATCCGATTTCTATTCCGTGTGGTTAGATCAGGTAAACTCATTCTGCGGTACTGTAGGATTGCGGCTATGGCGATCCGAGGTAATTGTAGTAATGCCGGGTAACATGCATGCGTCTGTACTGATTGACTGTTTGTATTTTTAGGGGCACTCTGCGATGTATTTTTAGTTCTTATTTTAAGCTAGCAGCATGGCATGGTAGTTGAAAGTCTGTCTAGCCCTTAGGATTATAAATGCCTTCTTTTGTATACACTTCTGTGATGTGTGACCAAACTAACTGGTTTTAGTGTGTTTTAAATCTGTTTTTCGATTAGGGTAGGTAGTGCACCAATATGCAGTGGGCTCAGGCTGTCTGGTGGTGGGGGTTTAGTTTGTAGTGGAGTCTCCCTTCACCTGCATGTCTAGTGATCTGCACCAGCACATTGAAGTTCACGTTTGCTGTGTTGACTGAGTGAGGCTGCACACGGAGCGGTGAGTATGGTTCACACTGGTGGAATCCTTAGTGGTGAGTAGTATACCCTCCCCCAGACAGCTCTTCACCCACTTTTAACGTGCTTTTAATTGGAAATATCTTATTCCATTGGTGCATGCTTTTATCCCTCTTTCAATATTTTATACTTTTAATGACTCTTAATAATAAATTGTAGTTTGAGCATTTTCAATAAATTATATTTCAACTTTGAATCACGTCTCTGGCTTCTTCCTTGTATTGAACTCCGGGGGTCCTTTATTGTGTAGCATAGGTGTCTAGGCCCCACCTATAAAACTATTTTCCCTGGGCGCCATCCCAGGGTGGCATAGTAGGTTTGAACAGCTGCCATACACCTTATTGTTACACACAGTTTCCTTTTCAGCCTTGCAAGGCCACACTTTCTTATCAGATTATTAAGAGGCACAACAAAAAGAAGCACATCTGAATTTGGTTCATCCCATAATTGGTATATTATTAAACATCTGCACAATTATTTCATATTCGGCTGCATAATACCTTGTGTAACCAATTAGTTTTAGAATCATCAAGACAGATCTATCCAATTAAATCTAAATCAGAATGGTAAATAAATAATCATGGATTGAGAAAAACAGTGTGTCCCACCCTCAGTCACACACCGACAAAACTGCACTACTTTCACAAAGGATTTGGATCTGACGGTCTATGAGAGATGTTTTGGCCCAGATTGGAGTTCAATTAAAAGCTCAGTTAAACCAAATTAATTCAGAGTCAGCACAAAAAAACCCTTTATTTAGAGAATCCCTAATGTCAGGTTTGAGAAGCAGCACTCCAAAGCATTTTCTCCATCATGGCACTACATGGCAGCAGTACACCACAGCATCAACACATTTATGTTGTCCTTTTTGGTGTCATGTTTTCCATTTTGTTTTGTGTATGCTTGCTGGGATCTATGTAAAACATCAGATGTCTTTGCATCTAAAATGCTGATATTCAGGAATTTGTCCAAAATGATATCTGCTTTACAGTGGCCCGAAGGTGAGCGCATACATATTCGGTCAGCTCTGGGCCACCATAAAAATATGTATATATTTCTTCCAAGTTCTTCCACACCAAACTCATCAAACCATGTCTTTATAGTCCTTGCTTTGTGCACTGGGGCACAGTCATGTTGGAATAGAAAAGGCCTTGCCCAAACTGTTGCCACAAAGTTGGAAGCATAGCATTGTCCAAAATGTCTTGGTATGCTGAAGCATTAAGATTGCCCTTCAGAGATAAGGGGCCTAGCCCAAACCCTGAAAAACAGCCCCATACCATTATCCCTCCTCCACCAAACTTCACAGTTGGCACAATGCAGTCAGGCAGGTAACCTTCTCCCGGCATCCGCCAAACCCAGACTTGCCCATCTGACTGCCAAACAGAGAAGCGTGATTCGTCACTCCACAGAACACATTTCCACTGCTCCACAGTCCAGTGTCGGTGTGCTTTACACCACTCCATCCGACGCTTGGCATTGGACTTGGTGACGTGAGGCTGGCATGCAGCTGCTCGGCCATGGAAGCTCATTCCATGAAGCTCCCGCCGCACAGTTTTTGTGCTTACATTAATGCCAGTGGAAGCTCGGAACTCTTCAGCTATGGAATCAGTAGAGCGTTGGCGACTTTTACGCACCATGCCCCTTAGCAGTCGTTGACCCCACTCTGTGATTTTACGTGGTCGTCCGCTTCGTGGCTGAGTTGCTGTTGTTCCTAAACACTTCCACTTTCTAATATCACTTATTGTTGACCGTGGAATATCCAGCAGGGATGAAATTTCACGAACTGTCTTATTGCAAAGGTGGCATCCTATTACAGTACCACGCTTGAAGTCACTGAGCTCTTCAGAATGACCCATTTTGTATCACAAATGTTTGCAAATGGAGACTGCATGGCTAGGTGCTTGATTTTATACAGCTGTGGCAACGGGTCTGATTGAAACACCTGAATTCAATAATTAACAGGTGTGGCCAAATACTTTTGTCCCTATAGTGTATGTATAATATTAATGTATTTTATCATTTAATACTATATATACATATATATATATATATATAATTTTACGTGATTTTTCACAACACAGGGGGGCTGAGCCCCTATCCCCTGCGATGTGGGAGGGTCAACTGTATAAATAAATAAATAAATAAATAAATAACTATATATATATATATATATACACTTGACCCCAAAACAATGTTCTGATTTTGTATTTGTTTGATGCCTATATATAGTATTGTTTTTAAAAACAATCCAATATGAAAAATAAATGCAAATGCAATGACAAGTAAATAAAATTCATCGTATGGGGACAGACCGGATGCACATCAAACGGGAATGACTCAAATCCTTTGAAATGGAAAGGGGTCGGGGGAGAGGAATGGGGAAAAGAAATAAAATGCCATTGGGTCCTGTATACCTGCACCCTGAAAGAGAGCTGTTCTTGCTCACCATGACCAGGCAGTGCTAATGGTATTAATAGCATGTGCAGAGCTTGAGCCTTGAAGCACAAGGGTGCTGAACTCAATCAACACAGACACAGGGACACAGCTCAGATGTATGGGGCACACAAAGCCAAGCAGCAAAGAAACCCCCTAATATCAGTAGAGTTAAGCTTGCTGAGTCTGGTCCTGCTCTGATGACAAGCTAGAGGGATCAGATGCAGGATGAATCAGGTACAAGAGACTGCTTTCCAAGTAGACAACGGTGGCTTTCAGAGACTTAACTTGTTTGGATTGCCATGGCAAAGCAATGAAAAAAAAATCAGTGCACCTATGACCTCACAAATTGGGAATAAGCAATGGTTGGTGTTGGCCTTGGAAAGGAAGGAGGATAATGAGGAAATTGCATTTCACTTACCAATGTAGCCCCCCCACCACCAGTGATCACTAATTTAATTACTGAAGTATGTTGTTGTTTTCTGTCACAGTACACTAAAACTAGCCCTGGTTATGGCCCAACATGTCTACTTTTGAAGTGTTTAAGAGGAAACCATAAAAACTGAATAGAGACTAGGAAATAATCGAGATTTCTTACATAGGTTATCTTAAGTATGAGAATAAAAGATGCATACTCAAATAAATGTAAAATATGATCAATTATAAAGAATTAAATGGCCTGGAAAGATCAGAGACTGATTTTCCCCATACCAAATACTTTGCAGTTAGTGAGAATAAAATTAGATTGGAAAAATCATTAATGCGGTCAGATGATCATTCTGGGAAAAAATCAGCTTGCACACTTGCTTACATTTTTTTTTATTTATTAGCACTGGCAACTTTATTCATTCAGACAGCCTTGATCAAGACAAATTACATTGATTATATTTTCATAATTGTAAATACCTACTGATGTTTACTACAGCAATCATTCTGAGGAAAATAATTTGCTCAAAGGGACAACAACTTTGCCTTATCTGGGAATTAAACCTGTAACCTTCAAATAGCAAAGGAACTCCTTCATCAAAACAACTCTGTTTGCATCTGCATCTGAGAGCTGTTGTTAACAAGATGATGTTCTAAATAACTGAATGACTACATAATACCTATATAACAGAAATTAGCATTACATAATATTTCAAGTGTTTGTAACTGCATATGACAACAGACACAATGTGTTATGGAGACATGTTATTATGGAGGGGATATGCACATACAGGCATTATGACTGACTGCAAAATGTCTAAAAAATGTGTTAAAATGCAAAGAATGTGGGGACAGCACATCTGGCATACTTCCCATTCTAAAGCAAACTCTTATTATCTATTAAGATTAATGAGTCTGCACACAAGCTTCAGATGCCTGTAAAAATTACATGCCCTAAAATTTGCATTTCTACTGCACTTGTTTGTGAACAGGACTCTGTACACACTAAATTCAATTATATTTCATTATATATAACTTGACTGCTTTAGAAATTTTTTTGTCCTACACCCCAGGATACTGACATAAAAAATCATGCTAATGCCACCTTTGACGGAATTCAGTTAAAGCTTCAGGAGTTTTAAGAAAGTATTTCTTTTTCCTTATACATCAAGTTTGACATCTACAAAAAGAAAGAATTATTATTATTATTATTATTATTATTATTATTATTACAACATTTAACTTAAAATATGCATACTGTATTTGCTTTACTGAAAGTCTTGTACAAAAATAAAAAAATAAACATCAATGCTATGGCATTCAAATGATGCCATACATGCAGCTCTCAAAGGGCACACACCAAACTGGCTTTGTGACTTGTAATGATTTATAAATGCAATATGTCCAACCAGAAACCCTTTCTGGGTTTGAATCTCTCACTGAAAATTCTTGGTGTTCAGATGAACAGCAAAAAAAAAAAAAAAAAAAAAACGGAAACGTGGTCAATAGTTGCGTTTAGTAGATTGCGCAAGCACACATTCAGAATCACTATCAGTTCAGTACAGAAAAAAAATGATTTAATGAGAGAAACAATTGCCAAAACAAAGCGTACATTTACAGTTGTCTGTGTATCAAAAGACCATGTATATTACAAAGGATAAATTGAAGGCAAAGAGCTTATTCCATTATGTAAATTATACCTCTTCATGTCTGTTTATGCCCATTGCACCTACACCCTTGGTAGTACCCCTCTGTGTTTAGACCCAGATATTCTGTCTGCTTACTTCCCTTGTCAATATTTTTACCACTGTCATTCAGACAAGAAGTGTGAATGACGCATTTCTCTGAGCAGTGCTGTGGACATTTAATTAAAGGTAATAGCAGGTAGTGATCTCCGTACACTGCATAATTAATCAGCAGCAATCTAACTCACTGTGTTGTAAAGTCAGATGAATTATTAATCTATAATCATTTGTACAGGCTTCTAAGATTCTGACAGAAGAGAAAGGGTCCCCCCCCCAATAATACGTCAGCATGTCACCATCAGGTTGCCATAGCTTACTGAGAAATTTGTTGTGACCAGGATGTCACAGGTTTGAATCCAAGGTGAGGTCAGCATGAGCATGGTAGCTACTGCTCATACTACTTTGCTAAACATCTATCCACCTGCCTAAATGTAAGCTATGGAAGTTTAACGCTGTCTGCCAAGCAAGCAGATGAATAATGAAATGCAATGGCAGCACTGAACAAATGAAAAATGTAGGATTTTTCTGTTCATATGGGATTCCTTTGGCTGCCTCCTCATTCATCAACCATGAATCCATGAGCTTCTACACATCATAAAATAAACTGCACTCCTCCCTCTAATCACAAGAATCCTTACTTATTTATTGGGCATACACAATTCTTCAGGTTGACTTACTGAGAATTACAACTTATAGTGTAGAAAACAGATAGCAAGTAAGTTGTAATGTAACACAATACATGGCTTGCAATGTGTTGATGGCTACAACAAAAAATAATTGATAAAGACATGTCCTCCACTTCTTTGGAAAGGAAAATATTGACTTACGAATTGTATTACTGGAGGCACACCTTCTTTAAATAACTGACAGGAATAAAATACAATTGTGAATAAATAATGAGGTCCCATCTGTCTTGCTCCCAGAGTGTTGACTGAGATGCTGTGCTAACATATGAGAACCTCAGTGTCACATGACACCAATCATTTTTAATGGACAGAAGAACAGATGTGACAATTAGTCCTCAAGCACATGTAGTCACCTTCCTTTTTGCACTTAAACCACACTAACAAACAGGTACAGTGCACATTGTTCAGGAAGCTTTGGTCTTTTTCCTTGTTTTTCTCCTCTCTCACCCTGATTTTGGAATCACCAGTTCCATACATGAATCCAGCCCACACCCCCAACAAACACCTACATACACACGCACACTTTCTGCATGGAGAGATGCAACAACTCCTCCTCCCCCTCTTCTTTTTGGTAACAGTTTATATTAGTTAACATGGAATAATGTGTTAGTTATCATTCACACCTTTACCAATGACTGACTAATGAGTGATGATGACAGTTTGTTAAATCATGGTCCTCTTGTTACACCTATAGTAAAATGGAAACTATTTGCACCTTTGTGTCTAATTATCATCTAACAACCAATGTTTAATTAATGTAGTCCAATTTATTATAATGGTGTAAAAGATAAACCCGGTTTTGGAACATTTGGTATCGAGCACCCAGTAATCATGTTAATGTATTGTTAACTATTTTGAAGCCTGCATAAGCCCCTGTCTATGCTTTGAATCAATTATTTTTTATTCATGATTACAGATACATAACTGCGTGTCAATTGATGTAACTTTATGTGAAGTGTTACCACTTTTTTACTCTATTTTTCACAGTACCAGTTCCATGGTGCTCCACAGTAGAAAACAGAAGAGTACAATGAGTACAGCTATCTTGCACATGGCACTGCCAAGGATAGTGAGTCTGACACAGGTAAGCACTACAAAACAAGACAGAAACCCACCTAGAACTAAATAAGGGGCAAATGCTTCAAGACATTTCCTCAGAATGTCAATAAAAATTCACATTCAAACATAAAGCAAAAACATCTGTCACAAAAAGATCAAAGTGATATGAGCACAGTATTAAATAATATTATTAATTCATCATTGCCATCAGAACTGTTATGAATATTTACACAGAGTCCTCGGAAGAGATCATTGTGAATTGAGGTTTTGTCTCCTCTGGACCAGGAAAATGAAGGCGGCCTTATCAGACAGGCGCCTCTAGTCACAACTTTCTACTCTGCCTCTATGCTAATCCTCAAAGACAAAGGCATAAACCTATAACCAGTGAATATCTTGCATCAAATCAGTGCATGTCAATTTTTGTTTCTAAACTTTGTTTAGAATCTTATAGGTGTACTTGTCTTGAACATTTTTCATCAGTCTGAAATTCCAGTCTCTAATACTCAATGCAGTAATGATACCAAGGACAAATGGCAAGTAAGGATAAAGTAAACAGTATCATAACCATGTGATTCACTCTATTCAGACTCTATTCAGATGGCACTGCTTTCAAACAAGGGCATATCTGTCACAAATGATAAAACAGCCTTTCAGCGATTGGACAAAGGTTACAATAGCAGTGTGGTAACAGGGTCATTGTACATCCAATTATACAGTAAAAACCCATATTATCCAAGAAATCCTTATCACTCTATGGTATTTTTTACCAGCATGTTCCGCTAGCATTCTTGTCTCTGGTTATAATGGTCCTAGTAGGGACTTCCGGTTTGAGTGGTGCCATGTGAGGATGAAACTTTGCCTTCCTCCTCACTAGAAGTCGACAAATTTCAGATTAAGCTCTCCTATAGACATAACAGTATCCATCAAAGTTGCTCAGTAGACCACTAAATGAATAAGGCTGAAATTTTAATAGTTGGTATACAACAATCCTAATAAATAATGCACAGAAGAAACCTCAAACTACAGACAGAATCAGAGGCTAAAATTAGTGCTAGCATTTCAGAGAACATGAAGACACCCGACTCTACAGTAGCCCTGTCCAATGACCAAAGCAAGATTCTCCAAGCGATCTGCAGCTTAAGGGAAGACCTGCTCCCTAAAATAGAGGAAAAAGCTGTAGCCCAATCCACACAGCTAAGGAGTCAAATAGAACAGCTCCGATTGGAGTTCAGGAGCTCTGCCGAACATGCCAGGTTGAAAGTGGAGGCTCTGGAGAGCCAAATGGATGAATGTGAATCAGCAGCTAACAAGCACTCAGACTTCATCGTCTCCCTCGAGCAACAGGTGTCCAAGGTGATGAAAGATGTGGCAGTGTTGAAGAAACAAAACGAAGACCTGGAGACGAGATCATGACACTGCAACATCCGCATCATGGGGGTAAAAGAGGGTCGAGAGTTTGGAAAAACCACCACGCTGTTTGTAGGTGACATGCTACGAGAGGCCCTGATGTTTGAGAAAACCCATCTGCTTGATTGGGCTCACCGTATGCTACACAGCAAACCTACAGAGGATAACCAGCCACCCAGGGCCATTGTGGTTAAATGCCATTACTTCTCCAAAAAGGAAAGTATAATGAAGAAAGCTGCACAGCTGAGAACAGTGACCTCAAGGACGACTCTTCCATCCAATGATCCTTATCCTTAGCTCTGCTGGGTACCTCAAGCCAAACCGTACCCCCTTGCATCCACACAGCAAATTCCTGATCTTGTTGACCCACAGCATACTCAACAACCTGCTCACCAAAAATCACAGTAAAAGGGCTTGGAGTCGACCACCAAACCTACCCGGGGTGGCCTGACTATCTTGTTGCTGAATGATGACCAACCAGCTGGGACTGCAGACCTTGTGCTTGCTGACCACAGCGATGAACGAGAAAGCAGATGCTAAAGTTTGGTCCAACATCACAAGTAATATGAGGTCCACTGTCAGCTGAGTCATTTTATTTACTAGCTACTTAGAATGGACTGTAAAAGATGGCTGCAGTGGTTACATGGCTAGCTACTGTAATACTGTTGACACTTTGTGGGCTTCTCTCGGGTTTTCCGTTCTCATTTTAACCCTCCTATTGTCTTAAGAAATACTAACACCTATTACCTTTGGGTCACTATGACCCGGGGTCCAATTTATCTCATAACTCAACTAAACCTTTGAATACAAATGTGAAATTTGGCACAATGTTACAGCTATAAGTGTAGAATACAACCAAACAGTCATAAACAACATCAGCTGTTTTGTTCACTCTCTAGCACCCCCCAAATGTCCCATGCACTGCAAAAGCATGAAAAATACTTTGGATATAGGTAAAATTGTCATAAAATTCCCCAAAATACAAACTCTTAGCCTTTTAAGATGTAATAGATTCTGATATTTATGAATTGAAACTATCTCAACATAAATTAAGTCTATAGGCCCCCCTTTTGAAGTAGCCGACTATAACATCTGAATGTTCAAATTTTGTAAGAGAAAGAAGATAAAGCTACAAACTTATGAATGCCAATGAAACAAGGAGGTC
This sequence comes from Megalops atlanticus, assembly GCA_019176425.1. Taxonomy (NCBI): domain Eukaryota; kingdom Metazoa; phylum Chordata; class Actinopteri; order Elopiformes; family Megalopidae; genus Megalops; species Megalops atlanticus. The sequence continues at coordinate 35,353,751 of CM032881.1, forward strand.
AAGGAGGTTGTGGTTCTGTAATATTACCATGAACACATCTAAACTGCCCAATGGAAGCATGTGAATTGGAATTTTCTCTTTTTTTGCTTCAACCAAGACAAGTTGATTTCAAGACTGATAGCAAAATCTTTCAGTTACTGCTCTTTCCAACATCCAATAATCCAAACATACACTAATTCAAATGAATAATAGACAAAAAAGAGCTGGTCTTAGTCTAATTTCTCACCCTTGGCCTTCCTGTTATGGTTGGACCTCACAGGGATTGGTACAGCCCCTATCAGTATAGCTCAAATGGTCACTGAAACACTCAAGCTACCCCACCTCAACAAGGTGCCTGCTCTGTAGTGGGGTAGATATGGGTAGGTAGGGTAAAGGGATAGTTTGGTAAAGTTTGGGGGAGGGGTGGTTTTTTATTGTATTTTTTTGTTTTTGTTTTTTTGTAGTTTTTTACATGCAGTCCTCTTATTATACAGTGTGTTGACAGTGTGTAGAAAAATCATGAGGTGTTATCTCAAACACATGACTGGCAAAAGTTGTAAGCATGTGTTTGCATGTCACTTGCATCTCTGGCAGATCATTGGGGTTTTATTATCAGACCCTGTGCAAAGATGACATCGCGCATATTTTGGAGCTGGTGTCAGCACTAGCTTTGGTGTTTCGGCACATCTTTTTCTTGCCTGAATCACTAGCAATGGCGATGTTACATTACGTGGAATGCGCTCCCTCTGTGCCATGACAGGTGCCACAAGATCTTTCCCTAACTGTTCAAAGAAAAGTCTACGCTTGTGCAAGGTCAACTTCTGTGCTGCTAATAGTTGAACATGTATAAAATGTCAAGTCAATCATTAGAGGTCAGGGGGCATCAGTGGTTTTGATACAATATGGAATACAGCATGGAAAAACATGGAAATTATGTACTGCTAGCAACCTAGCATGCTAAACTAGCATGCTGTCAGTACTGCGGCATCTTAGCCGGTTTTGTTTTTGTTTTCCCGTCCATGTGCTCTTGTTTACTGTTCCTGTGTTCCAGCCCTGCCCTGCTCTCCGCCCTGTCCCCGCCCACCTGATTACCTGATCGTCTCCACCTGCCTCCCTGCGCACCTGCATCCCATCTCCTCATCAGCCTTGCCCTATATCTTCCCGGCTTGTTTCTTGTCTAGTTGCCAGTTGCCTCAGTCTTCTGTTTCACTACTACTTGTTTTGTTTTCGTGTCTGCCTGCCGGTTCTGTTGCTTTGCCTGTTTTCTCTCTCGCTTTTCCTCGATCTGCCTTTTTGGTTTTGGTTGCCGTGTCTTCTGGTTTTGGTCTCTGCCTGTTTTTTTTTTTTTTTTTAACCATATATTTTATTCAAGAAAGGTAGTACAATGCATTTAAATGCATTTAAATACAATGTCTTGAATTAATTTTCTTAGTTTTGTTTTTCAATCAAACCCATCCACCCACCCACCCACATATAAAACAAAAAAAAAACAACAAGAAAACAAACAAACAGACAAGCAAACAAAAACAGACAGGGGGCATTATTCTGCACTCAGATACATGTCTATAGTTCAGCAAGATCAAAACATATGTCAGGGCTGTATTGACTTATGGGAGGGTATTGAGGCTTTCAAAGTACAAAATCAAAGGGTCCCAAATTTTGTGAAATTTCCTTGTTGAACCTCTAGTGAAATACTTAATTTTCTCTAGCTTCAGAAAAACATTAGTTCACTGAGCCAGCCAGACACCTTGGGTGGATCAGGGGATTTCCACTGTAAAACTATTCTTCTGCGGGCTATCAAAGAGGCAAAGGCAAAAGTATTCATCTTATCAGTGGGTAACATGATCTCATTAATCAACACTCCAAAGATGGCCATGTCTGCAGAGGGTTTGACATTAGTGTTGAATGCCTCATTCAATGTTTTACAGACAGACGACCAAAAATCTCTTAAACTAGGGCAGGTCCAAAACATATGGGCCATATCTGCTGGTGTAGTGTTACAGCGCTCACACCTATCCTCAATGTCAGAATAAATTCTAGAGAGTCTAGATTTGGTGTAGTAAATTCTGTGAAAAACTTTAAACTGTATCAGGCTAAGTCTAGCACAGGATGAAGTTCCATTTACTCTGTTTGAGCACGATCCCAGACTGCCTCAGGCACCTCCAACCCAAGTTCCTCAGACCATTCAGTTCTAAGTCTATCTATTGATGTTTCTTGAAGAGAAGCAATTATATTAGAGATAACTGAGATCTGTCTCTTGTGCTGCATAGGAGCACGCAAGATCCTCTCAAGTCCTGAGTCTGCTGGTAAAGCAGGAAACACTGGACTCTGGCTTTGAATAAAGTGACGTACCTGAAAATATCTGAATAAGTCAGATCGCTGTAAGTGAAATTTTTCAGAGAGGTCAGTGAAATTGCCAAAGAGACCATCTATGTAGAAGCTATAACATATTGTTAAACCATTCCTACTCCACAATGAGAAGGTCTGGTCCATTCTGGCTGCAGGGAAAAGGTGATTGTTGCAAATAGGGCTATAAATAGAGAATTTTTTTAGCTTGAATTTTTGTCTGAATTGTGTCCATATTCTAAGAGTAGAAGATACTACAGGGCTTGATGTAAACTTAGATGGTGAAAATGGTAACCCTGCTGTAACTAAAGCAGAGAGTGAGGTGGAAATGCAGGAGTTTGCCTCAATTTTACACCAATCCAGCTGTGGAGATTGGTACCAATATATGACTTTTTGAATATTAGATGCCCAATAATATTTTCTCATATTGGGAAGTGCTAAGCCACCCTGGTCTCTAGGCCTTTCCAAAAATTCTTACGAATTCTAGCATTTTACCTGCCCACAGAAAAGAGGAGATTAATTTATCTAAAATCTGAAGAAGGATTTGGACAAAATACTGGAATACATTGGAACAGATATAAAAACTAGGCAAGACATTCATTTTTATACAATTAACTCTGCCTGAAAGAGATAGATAAAGGCTGTACCATCTTTTAAATCTGATTCCAATTTGAGCAAGAGGGGTTTAAAATTCTTTCATAGAGATCAGAAAATCACGGGTGATGTGTATTCCTAGATATTTAAAGCCAGCCTTTGACATACGGAAGGGTAGAGTGTTGTCTGATATCTGAAGAGCCAGATTATTAATTGGAAAACATTCACTTTTAGAAAAGTTTTAATTTGTAACCAGAGAAAAGCCCAAAGTCATTAAGGATATTAACAATATTAGGAACGCATGATACTGGATCAGAAATATAAAGAAGCAGATCATCAGCATATAAAGAGATTCTATGTTCGGTTCCATACCTATGAATACCAAAGATGTTGGGTGTCCCCTAAACTTAATTGATAGTGGCTCAATAGCTAATGCAAATAAAAGAGGGCTAAGGGGACACCCCTGACGTGTGCCCCTTGACAGGGAGAATAGCTGAGAAGATAACTTGTCTGTAATTACTGATGCTTTAGGAGAGGTATATAATAAACGTATCCAGGATATGAAGTTTGAGCCAAACCAAATTTCTCAATACAGTAAACAAATAACACCACTCGACTCTATCAAATGCTTTTTTCAGCATCCAGGGAGACAACCACCTCAGGTATCTCCCCGGATGGTGGAGAATGTATAACATTTAGGAGTTTGCGTATATTTGTAAAGGATTGACGGCCTCTCATGAAACCAGTTTGTTCCATTGAGATAATATGGGATATTACATTGTCTAGTCTTGAGGCGAGTAGTTTAGCTAAAATCTTAACATCTACATTTAGCAAGGATATGGTCAGATAGGACCCACAATCAAGTGGGTCCTTACCAGGCTTTAAAAGAAGTGAGACTGAGGCCTCCGTCAAAGTCTGTGGTAAATGGCTCTGATTAAAGGAATGATTGAACATTTCAAGTAAAATTGGAGCAAGTTGAGAAGAGAACTTTTATAAAATTCAACGGTATAGCCGTCAGGCCCTGGTGACTTGCCGCTTTGCATTTTGTGAATGGAATCAACAATCTCCTGCAGCTGTATAGGCTCTTCAAGATTGTCTTTGGCCACTGCATCTATTTTTGGGATGTCTATGTTATCCAAGAAAGTCATCATATTTGACTTATCTTGCGGGAATGTAGATGTATATAGTTCTGAGAAAAATCCTAAAATATTATTTATCTCCAGTGGATCTACAGTCAATAACTGTGATGCATTTCGAATTTGTGGTATTAGACGAGATGCAGATTTGCATTTAAGCTGATAGGCCAAAAGACGGCCTGCTTTTTCTCCATGTTCATAATAATGACCTTTTAACCACAGCTGGTGTTTTTCAGTTCGTTCTGTTGACAATAAATCATATTGGGCTTTCAGTGCAACCTTTTCTTTATATAACTCTGGTGTTGGGGTAGCAGAATATTGCTGGTCTATGCTCCTTATTGACACCATGAGTTCTTGTTCCTTCTGTTTTCTCTCTTACTACGTGAAATAGAGTAAGATATAATCTGCCCTCTTATAACAACTTTAGCGTCTCCCATAATGTAGATGGGGATATGGAGTCAGACTTGTTAAATAATATAAACTCATCTATTGCTGTAGATATGAAATCACAAAAGTGACTATCTGACAGTAGGGATGGGTTTAATCTCCAGGGCAGAAGGCTGCCGCAGGTTTTGGGAGAAGGTAAGATCAAGAGATACTGGTGCATGATCTGACTCAATAATAGCATTATATTCAGTTTTCTTTACAGCTGGAAGAAATGTTTTATCAATAAAGAAAAAGTCTATCCTGCTGTATGTGTGATGAACGGGTGAAAATAGGAGAATTCTTTTTTATGCGGAGAGAAGAACCTCCAAGGATCAACACAACCGGTTTTGTCAAAAAACTCACTAAGAGCATGAGACATTTTGGATCGTGCTGAAGTCTTAGGGCTGGAGTGATCCATGGCTGGATCCATAACTGTGTTAAAGTCACCAGCAAGAATTAGACTATGTGAATTTAAGTTTGGGAGAAGAGCGGTGAGTTTATTTATGAAGCTGACATCATCCCAATTTGGGGCATAAACACTTACTAGTACTACTGGAGTATTAAAGAGTGAACCTGATACTATGACAAATCGCCCTTGGGGGTCTGAGATTGTTTGGGATGGAGTAAACAATATTTTTTTATGGATTAAAATGGCTGCCCCCCGTGCTTTAGTGTTGAAATTAGAATGGAAGCTCTGTCCAACCCAGTTTTCCTAAGCCTGACTTGATCTGCTATTTTCAAATGTGTTTCTTGTAGAAATATTATTTCTGCATTTAACCTCTTTAAGTGGGAAAAAATCTTTGCTCTTTTATTAGGCCCATTCATTCCTTTTACATTCCAAGTAATGAAGCGGGTTGATGTTACACCTGTTTCAGCCCTGACATTATTTATATCAGAAGACATGTTGTGTAGTTAACATTTAAAAGAAAAATGTATGCCCCATAGTGTCTGTCAATAAACTCCAAAAACATATAAGACAAAATAAAAGCAGTATATAATCCCCATTCAATGAAAATAAAAAAAACAGTCATCTTAAAGATTAGTCCCCTCTCAACCGTAAACGGAACATGACCTATGTCTGCCTCCAGAACACGGGCAGACTGCAGGCTCTCCTCTAACTCCTGAACCTTCCGGTACACTCTCTCCTACGAAAAAACTATGAAGAGCCTTTGACCAATTAGCAATAATAACTTAAAATAGTTGAAACATTTCTCGTATTAAACCATTAACAACAAAGCACGCATAATTACAATCCTCGTCAATCACGCGGACCTCATACATCAAAGTACCAAGAAAGAGGAAAAAAAAAAAAACATCAGCTGCAATACTGATAGCACTAGCTAGTGAGCAACATTTCCAACAGGTGGCAGCCGGCCGTCACTGAAATAATAATAATGGCACTTACCAGATAAAGACGGCAATAACTAAAATATTAGTCCCCATAAGAGTATGTTAGGCAAGGTAAACTTTGCCAAAAATGCAAAAGTTCCAATTCACAGTCTGTGAGTACAATCGTCCTCCAGGTGTGTTAGCAACAAGTTAGCATCCTTCCAGCAAAAGTGCAGCATAGCATGCCAGCCAGCCCAAAGTACGATCAATCTTCACCCTCCACCTGTTGGTCATAGAAAGCCTTTGCTTCCTCTGGTGTATTGAATTTGAAGGTATGCCCGTTATGTGTGACCCGCAGGATGGCCGGGTAAAGCATCTGGAATTTGATACCCTTCCCATACAAGGATTGTTTAATGTCTTTGAATTCCATACGTTTCCTTGATAGACCGCGCTGAAGTCTGGATATATCCGCAGGGTAGAATTTCGATAGGTAGCTGTGTGCTGCCTCGCCCACTGTAGCAGCCGTTCCTTCTATTGGTATCGGTGGAAACATACCACAAAGGGATGTGGGGGTAGTCCAGTTCTCTCAGGCTTTTGCCCACTCTGTGCGCTCTCCAGAATTGGAGCAGAATCAAACAACGTATTGCGGTTATCTCCATCAACATGCTTGACATAAAGTTAACAGTGTCCTCAGTACCCTCACTGTCCTCTGGAACATTTATGATCCTCATGTTTGTTCGGCGTGACCGATTTTCCAAATCTTCAATACGATCCAGGAGTGCAGCATTCTGGGTTTTAGCGTTTTGACAGCGGATTCAGCTGCAAATATCTTGTCAAAATTATCCCCTGCAAGGGATTCCGCGGACAGTCAGTCGCTGTTGGAAAGTGTCCACTGTTTCTTTCAATGCATTCACCGACGTTTGCAACGGTACAAGAGATTCCTGAATGAGTGTAGAAATATCTTCTTTTAGACTAGCTCGTTGTTTGGCTAGTTCTTCCACCAGCTGAGTCATGGTTATTCCGTCGCTTTTGGAAGAGCGGTCGCTAGCAGGAGAGGTCATTAGCTTGTCAGCAATTGTGTTTCCCTTGGCCATTAAATTCTGTTTTTGCTTTTTGGAAGAAGCCATTAGTGCCTATGGCCATATAACTCAATAAAATGCGTATATAACACCAATCCTGAGTTACTAATATTAAATTTAGTAAAGTAAATTCAAAGTTAGGTCAGAGCTCCTCACTTTCGCTGCCTACTCCAACATGGCCGAAACCCGGTCTCTGCCTGTTTTGACTACGATTTTTGGATTACCCTCTGGATGTCAGTACTCCGGCCCCCTAGCTGTTGTGTTTTTGTTCTCCCTATCTGTCATTGTGTCCATGTGCTTTTGTTTTTCCTTGTGTTCCAGCCCTGCCCCGCTCTCTGCCCTGTCTCCGCCCACCTGATCATCTCCACCTGCCTGCCTGCACACCTGCTTCCCATCACCTCATCAGCCCAGCCCTATATTTACCCTGCTTGTCTCTGTCCTGTTTGCCAGTTCGTCACAGTGTTTCAGTCTGTTTCGTTCCCACCTGTTTGTTGGTTGCTTTCTGCCTGTTTCTTTGGATTTTGAACTTGCCTTGTATTTTTTGGATTTATTGCCTGTGGATTTTCTGGTTTCGACTTGAACTGTTTTATCACCACGATTTTGGATATCCCTCAATAAACGCCTGGCCTGTCATCCCGGTCTGTGCTTGGGTCCTTCCACCTGAAAGCCTGACACTGGATTTCATACACGCCTTGTGCACCAGTCTTCCTGTCTGCGCCTGAATCGCTGCCTGAGTTCTGACACATGCATGCTAATATCTTTGGGCCTAGTACCAGGTTTTTATGAGTATGAGGAAATACTTGATGAGGTTGTGGCACTCTGAGTTAGACAGAGCTGCTCATAAACATCAAAAGTTATCTCGAGTCATATTGACCCTAAAACAATAGGTGTTACTCTTTTTGTGGCAGCTACACTGAAAATGATTTTTAAAAAAAAAATTTGCATTCCATTTTTGGGGTCATTTTAGGAAGCTACATAGGAGGCCATGTACTTAGATTAATGTTTTATATAATTTTTTTAGGTTTGAATATGATTGCAGGTGATTATGACCCCAGGACAATAGGAGGGTTAATTGGAAGTATCGAGGAGTTGCCATTCTTATACATAGAAATGTGCAGTTTACAGAAACAAAAGTTTTCACTGGAAAAAAAAAAACGTTACATAATTATTCAAGGGAAACTGATCAATACTCCAGTTGTAATCGCTAATATATATGCTCCCAATTGGGATAATGTATAATTTAAGAACCAATCAATTTTTTTGCGTTACTCCCAAATTTAAATACACACCAGCTGATATTGGTCGTGATCTGAATTGTGTCCTAGATGCAACATTAGATTGTTCTAGTCCAACTGCCACAACACTGAGCAAATTGGCACAATGCATCAACTCCTTTATGGACTCATATGCAATATGTGACCCCCTGAGATTCAAATACCCAACATCCAAGCAGTTCTCCTTTTTCTTCCCAGTACACCAGTCATATTTTAGAATTGATTATTTTTTTGTTGGACAACAAATTACTTCCACTTTTAAGTGGGATTGAATATGAGAGTGTAGTCATATCAAATCATAGCCCAGTGGTTCTAAATCTTTGTTTTCCTGAAAAGGTGCCATCTCGGCCCATATGGCATTTTAACCCTAGGGTTCTCTCTGATGAAAATGTTACTTTTGTAAAAGCACAAATAGACTTTTTCTTAAAAACAAATAAGTCTGCAGAGACAAGTTTTTGCAACTTGTAGGAGATGCTCAAAACTTATATCAGGGGTCAGATCATTTCTTATAATGTAAGTGAGAGCAGGAGAAATGGCAAGCACATTACCATATTCCTCTTGTCACGATGTCCATATGCCTTCAGTTGGTTCAAAATGCAGCTGCTCATATTCTATCCAGAGCAAAGCACTTTGAGCACATCACCCCAGTATTAGCCTCTCTCCACTGGCTACCTATCAAATACCACATTGATTTCAAAATACTCCTCCTTACATTTAAAGCTTTAAATGGGCTTGCGCCTCCCTGTCTTAAGGACCTTCGTCACCCATAATCTCCAAAACAAACTCTACGTTCCCAAAGTGCAGGACTTCTCATTGTTCCAAGAGCGGGCAAAACTACTAACGGCACTCCTGGCGGTGACAGAGGCCCTACACGCAGCCAGAGCCTCCAACCTGTCTTCGGTCCTCATCCTCCTCGACCTCTCCGCTGCATTTGACACCGTCGACCACCAGCTGCTAATCGCCAAGCTCTCTGAGCTTGGCATCTCTGGGATGGCCCTTTCTTGGTTCAGGTCCTACCTGACCGGTAGATCTTCCCAGGTCTATTGGAAAGGCTCCACCTCCACTCCCACTACCCTCACTACAGGTGTCCCCCAGGGATCTGTATTGGGACCCCTCCTCTTCTCCATCTACACTAACTCTCTTGCTGATGACACTCAACTAATTTTTTCTTTTCCCCCCTCCACCCCCAGGTCAATGAAAAAGATCTCTGCATGCCTGGCTGACATCTCCAGATGGATGGCCTCCAACCACCTCAAGCTTAACCTGGACAAGACCGATCTGCTGCTTATCCCGGCCATGACCTCTCCACTTCAAGAGCTCTCGGTTACTGTTGACGGCACCACAGTAACTTCCTCCACTTCGGTGAATAGCCTGGGCGTCACCCTCGACAACAGGTTGGACTTCACCGACTACATCTCCCAGACGGCACGCTCCTGTCGATTCCTCCTCTACAACATCAGGAGGATTCGCCCTTTTTGACCACCTACTCCACCCAGCTGCTCGTCCAGGCCACTGTGCTCTCCCGCTTGGACTACTGTAACGCCCTCCCGCAGGCCTCCCAGCCTGCACCATTCAGCCGCTGCAGCTCATCCAAAATGCAGCTGCTAGGCTGATCTACAATCTCCCCAAGTTCTCCCGCGTCACCCCCCTACTGAGATCCCTCCACTGGCTCCCAATTGCAGCCAGGATCCGCTTCTTACCTTTTCTGCTGCAGGAAAGACTGCCCCGACCTACCTCCAGGACCTCCAACTCCTTCAATCCAACCCTTCAGACGTGCGCTGAAGACACACCTCTTCAGACTCTACCTGGACTGATACCTCTCCCTCTTCGACCTTGTAACTTTGACGTTGAGAATCTGACTCCTGTCTTGTACTTGTTTCTCACTTACCTAGGTAGTATAGCGGTACTCCATTTTTTCTGTAATTGTATTTGAGATGCAATCCTAGTTCAGATTAGTTGGCTCGCGTCACTGACCTTGTGCTCAGCTTCAGCACTATTTGCATTGTATGACCTGTACACATCTTGCTCTTGTGCCTGTTGTTTGCTCACTATTTGCACTTTTGTACGTCGCTTTGGATAAAAGCGTCTGCCAAATGAATAAATGTAAATGTAAATGTACTATAGGCGATAGAGCCTTTTTGTATCAAGCCCCTCTCTTGTGGAACAATTTACCCACTGAGGTTCGGGGAGCAGACCCTCTCTCCACCTTTAAATCTAGGCTAAAAATATACCTCTGTTTCAAATTCTTTAGTTGAGGGACACGGTACAGTGCTGGCATCAATCGTAGAGTCTCTGGTGGACTAAGTGGTCATTGCTGTCACTACATCATGGCATGGTTACTCTGTGTTCAACTGATCTGGCTGTGGTCTGGTGTTGACTGCCTTAGGGTCACCCTCATGATCGTGCTGGCCTCTTGCCTCTCGTCCCCTAGGTACGCTGCCATAGTGCTTACCTGCTGGGATTTTTCCTTATTACACACATGCATCTCTCTTCCCTCCTCTGCTCCCCCTTGCCTTTATGCCTTTATGTTTTCATTCTGGCAATTAACATCCACTAATCACTGTTTTCTATTTGTTTCCTGTCCCTCCTCCGGGCTCTTTACTGGAGCTGTAGCTCAAGCACCACATCTTGATTTCTAGTTCAGCTACCTCGCTGCCCTCCCCATCAAGCTAACTGTGTGCCAAGAACTGGACATTCTAGGAGTACATTTTATAAGGATAAGGATAAGGATAAGGATGAGGATGTTTTATTGTCAGTCCAGGACATGTTGTACATGACGGGGAACGAAATGAGATACTCAGGTTCGGCGATAGCAATAATAATAAAATCAGGAAGAAGCAATAATAAAATCAAAGAAGAAACACACAATAACACACCATTAAAGATAAAAAATAAGTAAATAAGTATATAAATATGAGTATAAAGTGAGAGTGTGAGTCGTAGCAGCAAAACTGTTCAATGGGAAGCAGCATTTGTTCAGTGAAGTTTCTCTTAAAGTGCAAAATTTTTCAGTCTCAAATTGCAGCAATGCCCTGTTATGGAGTAAAGAAATTGTTCAGGGAGATACAGAGATTGTCAGCCTCACAGCGTCCGGAAAGAAGCTATTCTTCAGCCTCGTGGTTCTGGCCTTGATGCTGCGTAGCCTTCTGCCTGAAGGGAGGGGGACAAACAGACTGATAGCAGGGTGGGGAGAGTCCCTCATGATGTAGGTGGCCTTTTTCCTGCACCTGCTGCTGTAAATGTCACTGATGGTGGGTAGGCTGCTGCCAATGATCCTCTGTGCAGTCTTTACCACCCGCTGCAGTGCCTGTCTGTCTGCGGCAGAGCAGTTACCGTACCACATGGTAATGCAGGATGTGAGGATGCTCTCCACCACACACCTGTAGAAGGAGATGAGGACTGATGTGCCAAGGCCAGCGCATTTCAACCTCCTCAAGAAGGCGTTGGTGGGCCTTCTTCATTCTGCCAACTAATCTGATCTAGGATTACATATATCAAATACAATCACAAGGACAATAAAGTACCACTATACTACCTAGGCAAAAACGTGCAAGATACAAGGTAAGAGAGCTGCAAGTACAAGCCAGGAGTCTAAGATTTACAAGGTCAAAGTTACAAGGTCAAAATGGCAAAGGTGTCAGTCCAGGTAGAGGACTGTGATGACTGTGGACTTCCTAAAGTCCACAATCATCTCCTTTGTTTTCTTTACATTGATGGAGAGGTTGTTTACTTTGCACCAGGCCTCCAGTTTTTCCACGTCCTGCCTGTACTCGGACTCGTCGCTGTGAGTGATGAGTCCCACCACTGCCGTGTCGTCTGCAAACTTCACAATATGATCACTCGGATGCTTGGCTGAACAGTCATAGGTCAGCAGTGTGTACAGTAGGGGGCTCAGGACGCATCCCTGGGGGGAACTGGTGTTGAGGATGATGGGGGAGGATGATATGTTGTGGATTCTGATGGACTGGGGCCTATCTGTTAAAAAGTCCAGTACCCAGTTGCACAAGGATGAGCTCAGTCCAAGTAGTGTCAGTTTGTCTATCAGGGTTTGTGGGATGATGGTGTTAAAGGCAGAACTGAAGTCTAGGAAGAGCAGTCTGATTATAATTACTCTGTTGTTAATTACTACTGTCTATCTAATTCAAATGTCTTAAGTACATTATACAACTTCAAGTAATATTAAGCAGATGGCCTCCCCCTCTGAGCCGGGTTCTGCTCAAGGTTTCTTCCTGTTAATTAGGGAGTTTTTCCTTGCTACTGTTGCCTTAGGCTTGCTCTCAGTGGGTCTCAGGCCTGGTAACAATGTAAAGCTGCTTTGTGAAAGCTTGTGTTGTAAAAAGTGCTATACAAATAAAATTGAATTGAATTGAATTGAATTGAATTGAATTGAATTGAATTGAATTGAATTACAGAAATTGCCAGTAGGATAAAAGACATTGATCAGATACCTGCAGTGTCCCTGTCTGTGGAACTATATTGTGAAAGAATTTCACTGCAGACTGGATTTGACATTCTAACCAGTAGCATGGTGGAGGACCCCCATCTGAAATTACGACTGGAGTATTACGAGCATGGAGAATGGGCCAGTCAGCATTTGTTTCACCAGCTTAGGCAATTGGCAGGGACACAGTTAATAACTGGAGTTAGGGACATGCAAGTGTAATGGGGGGTACTGGTCTAGACTACGCCACCTTGGGAGTTGCGCCCAAGAAAATAGTTGTCAAAATGCAGTTTGTTCCCCACGCAAGTCCCCTTAAGGCGAGACACGGTAGGCAAAAATGACGTTTTTGCTTCCACTCATCAATTTTCGGATTTTTGGTTATTTTGCTTCTATAACATGTCTTCTGCAACACTATTGTCATAAAAATGTCCAAACTGCACACAAATATGTTTATTTTATTACATTTTGTCTACTTGAGTCCTCTAATTTTTTGTAACTTTAGCCAATGTTAGCATTTTTGAGTGTGATATAGCTCCGCGATCTTTCATAAAACAATATAGTATAATACATCGTTGTAAAGCTTGTGTCCTGTAGCACAAGGCTGGCTGCTCCATATATGGTCATTTTCCTTCTAGTGACGACAAACAGTGGACAAACTGAGTGATGAAATGGCTGCTTCTCGAAATCTCATTGGCTAATGAAGTTTAAAGATCACTTCTGGCTACGTGATTCGCTGAAATCCATCACATGATTTGAAACCAGGAAGTAGAATGGGCAAAACATCCAGAATTCGTGTTAAACCTTTTCAAAAGAGACGTGATCAGTTATCAATTGCCAGAAGAAGAGTAACTGCCAGGCTAAGTAAGCCTGATCCTAAAATTGACGACAAGTCAGAGAGTCACGAGGGGTTAGTGCATCAAGGTACGAGGATGATCAGAGAGTGCATCAAGGCACGAGGATGATCAGAGAATTGCAAAAGCCGATGCTGTCACTGCCGCGGGTGCCAAGCATAAGAGAAAGTCCTCTGATACAATTAAAAAGCTCAAAAGACACCAGCAGGAATTAAAAGAAGGTCTTACATTTTTTGGAGTTCACATTGAGAAGGACCTGACCTGGGGCACGAACACCACAGAACTGGTAAAGAAGGCACAGCAGAGACTCTACTTTCTGAGGGTCCTCAGGAAGAACAACATCGCCCAGAGACTGCTGGTGTCCTTCTACCGCTCCACCATAGAGAGCATTCTCACATACTGCCTCTGTGTGTGGTTTTCCAGCTGCACTGTGGCACACAAAAAAGAGCTTAGAAGGGTCGTCAAGACTGCTGAGGAAATCACCGGGTGCCCTCTCCCCACTCTGGAGGACCTACACAGTTCCCGCTGCCTCAAGAGAGCCCATGACATCATAAAGGACACATCCCACCCCGGTCACCCTTTGTTCGAACTGCTACCGTCAGGCAGACGGTATAGAGCCATTAGAACAAGGACAAACTGACTCAAAAACAGTTTTTATCCCACAGCTGTACAAGCTTTAAATGCCACTAAAATATAATGTTTCACATTCACTGTGCAATAAGGGATCTGTGCAATAAATGTTGACGGTTCTTCACTGTGCAATAAGGGTTCTCACACTACAATAAGGGATCTGTGCAATTTTTTCTGGCAGAATGTAGATATCTCTGTGTGTTTTTACTTGTGTTCTACCTCTTTTTACTTTTTATACAGCCTTACTTTTTAGATTATTTTTATAGTTTATTTATAAGCTCTTTTTTTTATTGATCCTTTGCACTGTTGAGGATTGCACTCAAATTTCATTGTAAACGTTACAATGACAATAAAGAATTATTCTATTCTTCTATATGGGGCAGGCATGGCAAATTAATTGGGGTGATAGAACAAAGATAACGCAGTTCAGCACATGGGCGGCGCCAGGGAGGGGCTTGGGGGTGCTGTAGCTACCCCTAGGATAGCCATAGCACCCCCCTAGCACCCCCAAGAAGTTACTGTGGTTTATTTAGAATTTTTAATTTTTAATGTGTGAATACTATAATTTATAATTTGAAAAATAAATAAATACATTAATAAAACAAACCAATTATTTTTACGCTAGAAAACATAAAGCCAACACAGGTGGTCTGATTCAGCCTTGTGTTTAACACAGAATGGCATTGTAACTGTCGCGGAGCGGGTACTGCGTATGTGCGTGTGTGTGTGCGTGCATGTGTGTGCGTGTGTCGGGGGTGTTGCAGTAGAATTTAAACTGTGGCGACCAGCACATTAGTGGGAAATCCTAAATTTCAGAGCACCCTCGCTGAAAAGTCAAGCGACCCCATAGCACCGGCAAAAGAAAATCTCTGACGCCGCCCCTGGTTCAGCATGAGAACATGTGATAGACAGGTACAGCACATAAGGGCTGCGCAGTAATTTGAAGGGCTTGTGCCTATGATCCTTAGTTGTAATTAATATAATATAAGTTTATATACAATTTAGATATACTTAATTGTTTCATGGGCAATTGGGGGGTATCATTGAATGGGTTGTTGTTGCTATAACCATTAAATACTACTTATTGAATATATGAATTCACAATATATATCTTTAGCAGCCATTTCCTCAAAATTAGTTTTTTTCCATGCTCTTAACCAAAAATCTCAACTTCTAGAGCACTTATATTAACCAAACTTTTCATCTTCATTCATAACAGTCTTGAGGATATTACAGAAGGATTTGTTTATACATGGCTTATTTTCTGATTTATTAGACATTTTGTTCTTAAAAACGTGCCAAAAATGCATTTTTAATACCTGTACATAGCATTTTCTGATTTATAAAATGAAAAAAAGGATGTATCCAAAATCTGTTCTGTAAAAACTTTGGTCTACACCATGTTGTCAAATTGAAATAAATATTTTAAGTCTGGCTTTATTCATTATCTAGATTTTTGGTTTTAAAATATATGCAAATTTGTGCATATTTAATGAGGTATTGCCTAATTTGCATGTTTAAATGTGAATTTCTGGAAATCTTGCAATACAAAAAAAATACAATAATGAAAGTAATCAACTGGCAAAGTTTCATGGTGATATCTTTTAGTTAAAAATTTTCCCCTATTCACCTGTAGTGCCTTAATTGAATAAAGTCAGCAGAGGCGTGGATTCAAAGATAAAACTCAATTTATTATACAAAAATGACAAGACAAGCCATAAAATAAAAATAAAAAGGTAGTGCCAATAGGTCCTCCACGACCACTGGAGGCGCCACTGCCTGTGTGTGGGTAGGAGCCGACCGCTGGGAGGGGTACTCACAACACCGGAAGTGGAAGTGACACCACAGACACTCGTGATACAGAGACACAAGCACACAAAGGAGGTGAGTTCCACGGAAAAGGTGAAATTAGCCACGCACAAAATATCCCGCACACACACACACACAGTGTTTGTGTAAAAGACAACCAAGTCCGAAAATGTCGCTACCGCCTCCTCCCCGCAAGTACAAACCCGAGCCACGCGCGAATAAAAGGAAATAAAACACAGCCAATTAAACAAAACGGTAAAACCAGTTAAAACCCATCAATAAAACGGCTACAGTTGGTTTGTCGCATTGGACTAAAACAATTCGGTATCAAATTAGAAACATTCAATCAGATTTGCACGGGGCACACGAAGGGAAAACAGGACGACCACCACAGACTGCGGGGCCAGTACACACAGAATAGGAACCCGAAGGGCAGGTCGTGCTGAATATAGCCAGCTAGCAAGCTAGTTACTTCAACACAGCCCGATCTGCCATAACAGACAATACATACAACGTAGGCTACCCTGTGCGATATACAGGAACGTGTGCTACACGGTAGAACAAATCTAAAACACAATGGCAAAACAGCAGCCAGCGATGTCCTATAAGGATCAGAGCATAATTAGTACATGTAAGCACTGTAATAACAACACCTCGGGAGCTGAATGCGTCCCTACTTTTACCGCAAACAATGAAAATTTAAAACCAGTACCTTCATTCACCATAAGGAGAAGGATATTATTAGCCGGGGAGCACCGCTCAGTCTATGGCCACCTATAAAACACAGTCGTCAGATCTGCACCAAGTGGAAGTAGCATGCATGTACACAGTTTCAAACCTACCTCCAAGCCAGCAAGGAAGCTACACATCACAGGAACAGCGAAAGGTAAGGCTTTTTTCCTTGCTACCACCCTTGCGATGTATTTATAGTCGCTCACCTTGACTGATTTGTGTGACAGCAAACCGGGTAACAGCTATGTTGCCAGCCCTGCCTAGCATGCTAACTAGCCTGTGTGTGCCCGCGCATTCTATTAGCAATCTTGCTACACAAGGGAATACAGTAACTGTTCCAAAAGGCATTAATGACCAGTTAAGATCATTTTATAAAGAACTGTATTCCTCTGAAGCTGTTAAGGATGGGCTGATTGACAGTTTCTTTAAATCCATAGAAATACCATCCTTATTTGACATGGACAAGCAGATTTTAGAAACAGACATAACCGTTTCTGAAATTGATAGAGCAATAAAAAGATGAAGTCAGGGAAGGTACCAACCCTGATGTGTTCTCCATTGAATTCCATAACACTTTCTCAGCTAAACTGTCACCATTTTTATGTAAGGTATTTCAAGAGACTCTAGAAACCACGTCTCTCCCACAGACTATGACACAGGCTATGTTCTCTGTTCTCCTTAAGAAAAACAAGGACCCTTCCGACTGTGAATCATATCGTCCAGTCGGCTTGCTCTCATGTGATTACAAGGTTCTCACCAAAGTCCTGGCAGCCAGGTTAGAATCGATAATGGGGAAAACAGTACATTCAGATCAGACAGGTTTTATTACTGGTAGGCAGCTATCAGGGAACCTTCATTGTCTTTTCAGTGTTTTATCCCTGCCGACAGTGGCCACAACACCAGAAGTATTCAATTCCCTAGATGCACACAAAGCATTTGATAGGATTGAGTATAATTTTCTATTTAACCCTTGTGTGGTGTTTGTGTTTTTGTTACCCACCCAATGTTGGTGGGTCTGGTGGACGCACAACATTATTGGGTTTTTAAAACAATACAGCTATAACAATTTATGTAAAAATACTTAACGGATGTTGACTTTATCTCAATTACAAGCAATATAGACAGCATATATGGTTAATATTTGCCATTTATGTCTGCTAGATCACATTTATCAATAAAAGTGCTGTTGTTTTTTTGTGATAAAATGTCATTTTTGTAAAAGAAATCAATTATAATCAAGACATGGGTGGAATAAATTATGTTTATCTTGAACAAATATAAATGAAACAAAGGTTTTCATCACTATTGATGTTTATTGCTTTGAACTGAAAAAAACTGGAAAGAAAAATTTTACATATAGTATTTTATGGAAATGATAAATGAGCCCCATTGAACACATATTCATGCCAGTCTACACAAGTGTTTTACTGTGTGTGTTGCAAATGTATTTCTTGCACTTGATGCATGTATACTGTGTCTTCCTGTCCTTCTTGGGTCCACACACATCGCAGCGCTTCCTTTTGTTGCTGCAACCTAGAATGATGAAAACACTTAGTTCAGGAATTTTACTAACACCCCTCTCTCTCTATCGCTCTCTCTCTCACTCACTCAAACACACACACACACACACACACACACATAATTACAGTGGGTCAAGGTAGGAGAGTGAGACACATACATATGCAACAGCATCACTCACACTTACTTCAGGTACTGCAATTGGTGGTTCTGTGGGTCAGGCAGATGGGGCACCAGTATCCTCCTCCTGAATCCCCCTCACAATGGCTGCAGAGGCTGGGGTTCTTGGGATATGTCGTCTCCTCTGGATTTGAGGTCTTATCAATGCCTTGCCCAGCTCCTTGAGAAAGAGCCATCTCCTCTGGTGCTTCCCTCTGTTCCAGTCTGGGTTCAACGCCATCCAGATGACAAAAGCGTTGTACGCCGAGATGTCCAAGGTGTTGAAAAATATCACAAGTGGCCAGCGGAGGGTTCTTCGGAGGCATCTGTAGCCAGTCAACAGCTTGTCCAAATTGTGCACCCCTCCTTTTGTGGCATTGTAATCCATTATTATTTCAGGTTGTTGATGCTCCTGGCCACAGATTCTCCCATCCCTATGTAGCATACTCATGAGTACCACATTTTTGCCTTTTTTTGGCACGTAGGACACCAGGGACGTGTCGGCCGTGAACACAAACTTAGATGAGTTGACAGGCCTGTTCTGTGTAGTCAACAGCTGGGGTGGGAGCTCTGGCTTGTTTTTTCGCACTGTTCCTACCATCGTCAGCTTCCTCTTTAGGAGCTCCTGTCCCAGCTTGGGCAAAGTAAAAAGTTATTGCATGTGATGTTGTGGCCACAGAGTCCCTGTGTCATGTCCAGGATGACTCGCATTCCTTGGTTTTTCTCAGGGGCTCCTCTATCTGGCTTCCCTGTATACACTTGCAAGTTCAACGCATATGATGAAGCAGCATCACAGGCAGCCCAGATCTTGATTCCATATTTCGTGGGTTTAGACGGTATGTACTTCCTGAAGGGGAAGCAGCCCCTAAATGGCATAAGCTGCTCATCAACAGTAACATTGGGCCCAGGGTTGTAAAACAGGGGAAGACGGTCCACCCACTTGTCCCACACTCACCTCATGGCAGCTAGCTTGTCTCTCCGAGCTGGTCTGGTGTCTATCGAAGCGGATAATTCTGGAAATAATGTGGAAATTTTCCAGAGACATTGTTG
This sequence comes from Megalops atlanticus, assembly GCA_019176425.1. Lineage (NCBI taxonomy): Eukaryota > Metazoa > Chordata > Actinopteri > Elopiformes > Megalopidae > Megalops > Megalops atlanticus. The sequence continues at coordinate 35,373,104 of CM032881.1, forward strand.
TATGGAAAAGTTCTCTGCCAGTTTCTGCATCCCACAGGGATTCTGTGGATTCCCCATTGGATCTGAAAAGCAAGGATGAGAACCACAAAGTATGCATGTAAATGGGTTTGGTCCATCTCCTTCCACCTCTCTCCAAAAAAACACCTTCCCTCCAAATTAGTGCAGTCCAGAATGATTTTCTGGATGGTGCCTGGGATGAAAAGTTCAAAAGAAGACTTTATGTCCTGCACATGAGTAACCGCTACCCACGTCGGCCCTGGTTGCATCCTTATCACATTGGCAGCCATGCAGGGTGGTTCATTCCTTTGGAGAGAAGACCATTCAATCTCACCATTTTTTGACATCCGTATTTCTCCTCCTGCAGGCTGCTGACGGGCTGGTCCTGGGGCTGGCTGCTGACGGGCTGGTCCTGGGGCTGGCTGAGGGTCAATCTCATCCTCTTCTTCAAACTCACTGTCAGACTCTGAATTGACAGAAACGTGATCCTCATATTCTGAAAACTCTTCATCTTCATTATCCAAAGCTTCTCTCTCTTCTAAAATCATTTCTAAGGCCCTCTGAGCAGAGAATCTTTTTGTCATATTGATCAATTGTGATAAGGAGCCATACATGCAAAGCTATTTATTTGTTGTGTCCCGTCCCCAATTTGCAGCTGGGGTAGAGTGTGTGAAAATATAGAATGTTTAAAATGTTTTGAAATAACATTGTGCAGGTTCCCGCAAGACATTTTGTAGTTTCACACACTACACAGGGTAAAGTGTGCGGGAATATGTGGGAGCAGACAGGTTCTCGGTGCTTGAAATCAGATGTGTAGTTTCACACACTACAGAATGTAAAGAGTGCGGGAATAGCAGGAGCAGAACGGTTCTTGCTGCTATGTTGAAACCTTGTGTGTGTGTGTGTGTGTGTGTGTGTGTCTGTGTCTGTGTGTGTGAGCATGTTGTCCACAGAGAGGGTGGGAGGTGATTTCTGATTTTGAAAAGAAAAGAAATAAGAATCCTTATGGCCTGGGAGTGTGTGCAGGGGTGTAAATTGGTGTGAATGTAACCTCTAAATACTCTGATTTATTTAAGAACAATTTCAAAGTGGCACTTAATAGAGCTAAGGAAAACATGTCATGGTGGTCAACACTCCCTCTCTCATTAACAGGCAGAATCAACTTGGTAAAAATGGCCATCATGCCAAGATTCCCGTTTGTATTTCAAACTATCTTTATCCCTAATTTATTTTTAAGGAGCTTAATAAACATACAACTACATTTATATGGAACAAGAACAACCCCGATTCAAAAAAGAGTATGAGATGGAACTAGGAAGGAGGATTAGGGCCTTCAATTTATATGTTGTATTGGGCATGTAATATCCACAAGTTAACATTTTGGGTAGCAGATCTACATGAGGACAGTTTTCCGTCCTGGTCTCCCATGGAACAATACTGCAGCTCTCCAGTGTCTCTCACCTCCCTTTTGTGTTCTCGTGTCTCCCTAAAAAACAGTATCACACTATTAATTAAATAGTAGCTGGTTCACTCAGGATATGGGCCCAGTTTAGGTCACATTTTAACTGTAAAAACACCCTGCTTATGACACCCATTGCTGCCAACCCCCTTTTCCCTCTTTCACTCATTGATCCAACTTTCCAGAGATGGTCCAGAAAGGGAGCGAAATGTTTATCTGATTTTGTCCAAGGATAACAGCTTTGTTTCCTTTAATCAGCTACAAGAAGAATACAATATCCTACGGGCTGACTTCTTCAGATATTTACAGGTCAGACATTATGCTAAAACACACATTTTTCTCTCATATACTTCACCCCAAAATCAGCTGGATTGAAGAGTGCTTACATTTAGATCCCCAAGCTGGAGGCATGGTGTCTAGACTCTATGATACCATCCAAAGAGTAGCCTCTCCTTCCCTCTGGCATCTAAGAGCACCGCGGGAGGAGGATTTGGGGTGTGAGCTCTCAGACACCGACTGGCAGGTGGCTATTGATGCATACATTCCTCTGTATGCATCAGGCATGGTTTATTACAATTTAAAGTACTGCACCGACTACACCTTTCCAGAGAAAAACTGGCCAAGATTTTTTTTTAAATAGACCCAACCTGTCCTACATGCCATCAAGCTCCTGCTACCCTTGGACACATGTTCTGGGCATGTCCCATGCTAACTCAACTCAAACATTCATTGAAACAGTCAATTCGAGGCTCAACCCAAAAGTTTTTTAAGGTGTGGTGACCCTTCCTACAGTACTTTAAGCATGAGTTTGACCATAAATAAGGCCCTGTTCACACCCGGCATTAACATGCGTCTTGGGTGATCCGATCACAAGTGGACAGCTCTAAGTACAGGTGTGAATGCACCCAAGACGCGTTGAGGACACATTGAGATTCGATCCCTCAGACCACATTCAGAGGTGGCTGGGCCGCATATGGCCACATTCTTTTAGCAGTGTGTACGTGAATGTGTCCTGGGCCACATTGAAAAACTGCCAACTCAACTGATGTCCTCTGTATTATTTTGATTTCTTCTTTTTTTAACCTTTTCGCACATAACTTATTTTTTATGCTATGTAGCACGCATGTTATGTTACATGGTTCATTATGTTTTCATTAGCATTATTAAGCTTCTCATAGTTTTCAGTTAGCATTTGCTATATTTTTAACATTAAATCGATGTTTCCTCAAAGCTAAAATTAGCTAGAATTTTTCCAATCTAGTGTTCTAATCGCACCGGTTTTAGTATATGCCCTAAACGGCAAATCACACCGACGTGACCATACACGAGAAAGGGTTAATTTCCGGCAGACTAGGCATGGGAAGTGTATTGCTGCCTGCCGCCGGTTAAAAACAACAGCTCATTTGGTCTTAGCAAATGGAAATGATGTACGTGTTTATTTGCATATAGAGCAGGGAAGTGAGATCCAATCACAAGTGGAGACTTGAGATGCATGTGGAGACACATTCTAATGCAAGGTGTGAACTGACGTACTTAGAGCTGTCCACTTGTGATTGGATCACCCAAGACACATGTTAATGCCAGGTGTGAACAGGGCCTAACTGAAATGTCCCCCTAAAATCTGTTCTCCCAGCCCCCACCCCATACATCCCCCTTTTTCCCCTTTTCTTTCAGGAAGCATTTTTTGTTTGTGTGTTGTTTGTGCATCCATTGTTGTGTGAACCTTTTGAAAATCAATAAAAACAATTCAATAATAATCATGGCCTAAGTATCTGAAATGACTAAAAAGTGTGGAAAGAGACAAGAATGACAGAGGGAAATTTCAGTTAAAAATAGCACCGAAGAAATACCAAGGAGTTTGGATTGAGATCCCCTGGCAAAATTCAAACTTGAAATAAATTCTTTTTGTTTTTGTCAGTTTGATTATGTGAATATGTTCTTTTAAAATTCAAGTGTGAGGCTTTAACTCTCTTTCCGTACACACCAATAGCAAAAAGCTGAACCTTTATGCAATGTCCATAACTCAGAGCATCAAGTCAAAGTAGTATATTTTTTCCTTGTGCATCATAAAAACTTTGAAAGTCACTGTAATTAATTACATAAATAAACAAATAGAATATGCGTATACGGGGGCAAGCAAAATAAAGGAAACACCAAATAAAAAGTAAATATTTAGTAACTTATCAGGAGTTGGGCTGCCCATTCCATTCAGAACACTGTCAAACTTGTTCATTCTTGGAATGCTAATATATGAGTTTTGAACTGTTTCTGTTGGGATATTGCACCATCCTTCAAGAAGGAAACCCTCTTCCTCCTTCTGGAAATCTACTTCACACTGTTCAATTGTGTTTAATTCTATTCAAGTAGCTTATGAATGGCAGCACTACTATAAAAATCTGCTCTGTGAAGCTCACAATGTAAAGTTTTTTGTTTTTTTTTGAGACTGGGTCTAGAGGTGTAGATTCTGCTCTCTGATCATTTTTGAGGCTTTTTGTCATTGTGCTTGTTTTTATCAACCATCCTGTGTAATTTCCATCTATCCCTGTCCTCAATGTTTACTTTATAAAAGGGATAGATGGAAATTAACCACTGCTCCTCTTTTCCTGATGCTGTTTTTCTTTGTTTGGTGCATGATGACATGACAATGTACTCCTTGACACATTAAATAATTTCCCATTTGTGTGACTGACATATCTGCAATTCAGGCACAAACAACTGTATTTTACCTCTTTCAAAATTTGTTCAATCTTTCATGTTGCTTCAGAAACTCACATATTAAAATGTTGATTTTAAAACGTTTTTATAGCAGAAACATATTGCTAACTTGTATTGACATTTACATTTACATGAGACACATGTGTAGACCCTTTTTAACTGTGATTCAGTTCTTCACTTCAAAATATAATTTTGTGTTTCCATTAATGTCTCAACCCCCTGTAAGCGACAACACTGACACTGAAACATTTAATAAGTGTAATGTGTTTAAATCATCAGTTTCGATGCAAAAATGTACACTAACCTCCTGACACTAAATAAATGCAAGAGATATCATCTGGCCAAATGCCAACCTGGAGATAAAATGTTTGGTTTTGTTTTGATTCATTTAAACATGTTAATATAGCTCAAGAGTAAAACTTTAACCCTTACTTATCATAGACAAGATACAGGGAAAAGGCTAAATTTGGGGGCATTCATTTAATCAAACAACTATTGGGCTATATCCATGACTCTGAGTATCAAATAAATGATATCAGGTAAATAAATAAATAAATAAATCAAGTAAGTCACCCAAGCAGAAGTATAAGCACAGAACTCATCCTTCTGGACCTGAGGCCCCCAAGAAAATGTGACAGCACAGATCACTTTGATAGGAAAAAACGAGAATAAGCAATGTCACTTTGCGCTGCTGTGCTGTCCATTACAGACACAAAGGCGCTGCCTGCATAAAAGCATCTGCTAAGAGCAATAAGAGCTAATAATGCAAATGACGCCATGGTTGCCAGATAGGGGCAGTGCACTTAGGGTGTTGGTCTCAATTTGAGGACAAGACCTGCAGGCGCAGCAATTAAAAGCATTATTCACCATTATTTAGCAGAGTTTTTCTTGTGGGTTGTTTAACAAGCTGAGACAACCACGGGCTCACTTAATGCGCACAGATTAGGAAAGCACATGATAGGAAATGCAAATGGGCCTAGGCGTTTGGTATACTCATGTGAAAGTTAGTAGGTAAACATGTCCTGTGGCTAATATGCTTGCCGTATCCCCTACCACTTGCCAATGCCTGCATACACAGCACTCACAGTAAGCAGACACCGTATGTCATTAGAGGTACCAGAAAGTGCCATGACTATATGAGCTGACATAACCCTACAATGTATGCAGTGCCCTCAGCATTTATTCACGTCCTTGATTGAATGGGAACATCAATTGTATGCATTGGGTCTTTTTTTCCTTATTGTTTATTTTTATCTATTTTGCAAAATTACAGTTTTCAGAGCATTGCAGAGAGCAAAGTCATATTGTTCACAAATACTCACATATACAATACACTTTACTCTAGACAACATGAGGGGCATAGTTATTCACACCCATGTAGCAAGTATTTTGTAAATCCTTCTCTGGCATAGATGGAGGGCAGTGAATAAGTAAAATGTGCACAGACATCTATTTTGGCATCATGCTGGGTCTTAACTTGTACATTGTAAAAGTAATCAAAAGGGTGTTCCAATTTTATTTTAAACTAAAATGTTTGTATGAGACAATGGACATTGTATATTGTACTTGTACACAGTGTGTCACTGGCCCAGTGATCCATCTGCAAAAGAAAAAAATGCTGCTCAGACTGCCCGATCCACTTGAATGCAGTTAGTATTAAGGAGGAGCACTGCATATTCTTATACAGTCAGGGAAGAGTCACTCATTACAATATGGCATTGCAACAATAAAAAGCTGAATTTCCAACAAAAATGAATTTCCACCATCCATTTTTTGTACCCACCATCCATTTGTTAATGTTCCTACAGTAATGCAAGCCACCAAATGCAAAGACTGTTGAGTAATGGAAGGCTTGTGTTGTGGCATGGAAACACCCTGATACCTCACCCCACAGTGTTGCAATGAAACAAGGTGCGCTATTTCCTCTTTGCCTGCATTAGCCACATGGAAGATCAAGCGGGAAAATGGACCAAAAGAGAATGCTTCTAACCCCAGGTGGTGGTTCCTCTGAATGGAAGCCAAATCTGAAGGCTTCGTGAACCCTGTGATAGGCAGAGCCAGCATGTGCCGTCATCCACTAACTTGTTTGAGCTAACCAAGGCTTTGCCCTCTGTGGAAAACTACTGCAAGAGATTCAGATCGAGGAGCCACTGACAGTCCATGATAATGGCACTTGGATGTAACAGAAAAGGGACAAAAACAGTCACACTGAGACACATGTGAACTGTGGTGCGTGAAAACATTGTCAATATTGTTCCACAATCAGTAACACAGGCAGCTCACTGGCCTTGTTCGAGCATGCCTGTCGGGCGCCCCCTGTGCAACATGTGTAGCAGCCTGACAGATAATTACTCCCCCAGCCATTTTCTGTTTACGCTGCAATAATGTAGGCACCATCACAGAAGTTTGGGTTTAATTTAGCAACTAATTAGGAAATTAGGTGGGATGAAGATATTTAAGGTCAGGGGATGACTGAAACCATATGCTTCAGTAACTTTTAGGTTTTTGTAAGGACAACCTTTAAAGCATTTGGGGGGAGGGTGGAAGAACAGAAGCCCAAGAGTTTGTTTGCTCAGCAAAATGATGTCCAAAGGGCTACCTGTAATTACTTACTAATTATGTCAAGTATTGTATCCATGGCAGTTAATATTTCAGAAATAAGAAATAACAGAAAACTCAGCAATACGTAAACACATTTATATACAATTAAGGCCTAAATAGACAGTTATTAGGTGAGAGAATATAGAAGAAAATAATTACTGTATAGTAGGGGTGTCCCTACTATTTACGGAATTGGTGTTGATTATTCTGTGGTAGTGGTAGTGTTCGGGTTTCCCCTGTTTCCAGCTCACCTGCCACCACTGGTTGACACAACCTGCATTTGACTTTTTTGGATCATCTTTGACTTGTTCAAAATGCTCCAACACTTTTGAATTTTTTTCCTAGACATTTTGAGCTATTAGGTAGCTAAAAAGATTTAAAGCCCAGCCAAGATGCTGCTCCGATGGTCCCGCAAAATTGAATAGTGCAACTTAGTCTACCATGGTGATTTATTCATGCACACTAAGGAGATTGATTAAAAGCACAAGTCATTTTCCAATTTTTATTAACAGTATTGCTAATAGGCTGATATTTGTACCAAAATAGGCTATATATCATGATTTATTGGGAGAAACCAAGCAATTCTATATAACATCAGACATTCAGCACCCCCATATAACCGGAATGGAATCATCCTTGTTTCATAACCACATTTTGCAATGATTCGACTGTGAGATTGGCAGTCAAATCAGGCTCCTTAGATCTAATCATGAAATAGTCGACTATTCGGGGTCACCCCTACTGGAATTCTTTTGTTTCCAACATGGAAAATAAGCACTGTACATTATCAACACTGCATTTAATACTTCATTACAAATGGATAATTGTTTTAGAGAGAACTATCCACCCTCAGAATGTCTGCACCATAACAGCTGGCTGTATTATTTTGCTTGCAAAATAATCTTTGCATGGCTGTATTTACCACTGAGGACAACAATGTCATGACCTTGAGATAATCATTTCACAGTAATAGTTATGAAAATAAAAAAGAAAATAAATAAAATTCTAAATTTAAATCATGCAGTCTCTTCTGATTATTTAGCAGGTATTTTGTTATTGTTTTATCTTGCTGGGTAGAAGCTACAAAACAGGCTATTATTTGCTATAATTTGTATGTTATATTTTTATCCACAAGTGAAATTGAGTAGGCAAGTTCAAATCCTCCGCGTCACAGAAACATTTATTAGCAATGGTTAGATTCAGAACATGTTTCTGGTGATGTGAAGAGATGAAACAAGGTATAATGTTAACATAATGTTAGTAAGCTGGTCGATGATGATGCAAGTTTATGGCAGGAATTTCAATTGAACTGTTTCTGGCTTGATCTGTTACACATTACTATGCATGCTGTGCATGTTTGATTTATAGATAGCTAGCGAGGAATGTGTATTGATTTAGGCCAGTTAGTCAAAGAAATTAGTTGGACCAGTGCTGCAGCTAGGACTAGCCTAGCACATCTTGCATTCCATGTCACCTTCATTCTTCAAGATTCTCTTACAAGCTTACATAGTGAAGAAAGTAAAACTGCTGCAGTGGTTGGTAGAAAACCTACTAAGAGTCAAGGGAGCAGCTGTTGTCGTCTGTTTCACCAGGCTTCTAGGCGACCAGTGAAACTGCAGAGCTTTTTTTTTCCAAAATATTTTACATGCTTGGTGTTACATAAAATGAGATTCACTGTCAACTGACTGAGTATTCTATTGCATGCTGTGAGTCAGCCCAAAATGATGCATGAGTATATGCATACTTCAAAGAGTCTATTGAATAATATGTTAGTCGATTCTTATAAAAACAGAGCACACCATGTGTCTTACCTTTTGCTTGTTGAACCTAGCCAGTTCCAAGAATATGTTTCATGCTAACCAACTAGCTAGCCAGCTGGCTAGCTTACAGCTTGTTGTTGTCTGGCTAGTCAGGTGTCAGTTAATGACAGGATGTAGCTTGACTACTTTTTTGTCTCCTCAGGTTGGCCATGTATTTCGACTTTCTTTGCTACATGGAAACATTAGCTAGCTAGTTAGCTAATTTTATTACAGAGAAACAAATAAGCTCTACAAGCTCTAGAGTCAGAACACATCTGACATGTTGTGTTAGCATGATCATAAGTGATGTTTATGTTGACACTTTTACAATTTCATTTTTTGATATTGTTGTTCTTGGCAGGAAACTGAGAATTTTGGCAAATACATCTGGCTACTAGTGCACTATTCCCCATCCTGAGTAAATTCTGCACATGGTTTCACTAACTCTTATTCAGGGCCAGTTGAGAATCTTGAGGCTGCTTCTAAAAATGTCATGACCAAAAACAATGAGGTTAAAAATGAATTCAGCAAAAAGGTCATGCATTGAAGAAAGAAACGGAATTTACCCTGTATTAATGAGTGTCTGTGGGGCCTAATGAAGCAGAGGGACTATGCATTAAAAACTGCACAAGGTATGGGAGAAGAACATTTCAGCAACTATGAAACAAAGTGGTAAGTGAACTTAGAAAAGCTAAAGCAAACTTCTTCATTGATATGATAAATGACGCAAAAGGCAGCTGCAAATCTGGGGTAACCTCAACAGCGAAAGAAAGGCAACAAGAGTATTAGTAAAAGTTTTGAAATGCAGGTCCAAGGAAATGTAACACAAGACAAAGATCAGATTGCAACTGCATTTAATAACTTTTTAAAAAAAGATTCAATTAAGGATTTAGTACAAAGTTATGGTGTAACACCTAAGGAAATTACACACCTCTTATAATCCTCTCGTTTTAGGCCATGTCCACACGTACACGGGTATTTTTTAGATTTCAATATTTCAAGATTTCCCTTATTGTCATTCTGTCATGCACTTCACAATCAAGAATGAAATAGCATTTCTCCTATACCACAGTGTACATAAGAAAGAGAATTAAAGAAGAATTAAAACAACATATCTATATACAATACACACAGTACACATACACAGTGTAGCTTAATGCACATGGTATACTAAGAAAAGCAGAGACTTAGCAGTATATTTGACAATAAAGGAGTGTACTGTAAATTGTCTTTGTAAATATTTGGGGGGGAATAGCAGCATGTCTTTATAGCAGCATGTCTACATAGTATATAGAATGTATGGAGGAGAATAGCAGCATGTACTGTCAATATATTATCTTTCAAGTCTATACAAAAAGTGCCATGTGCAGTGTGAAAAGTATGGCATGAGTGGAGAGAAGTGTCTGTCTGGTCCTATGGAGGGGTTAATGGTTCAGTGGTGGGGGGGGGCACGAGTGTTCATGATCCTCACAGCCTGGGGTATGAAGCTGTTTAGAAGCCTGGTGGTCCTGGTGCGGATACTTCTGTATCTATTCCCCGATGGAAAGAGGGAAAACAGGTTGTGCGAGGGGTGGTGGGGGTCCATGATGATGCTGGAGGCTCTGCGGGTGCAGCGCTGGGTGAAGATCTCCAGCAGGGATGGGAGAGGGGCACCAATGATCTTCCCCAGTGTTCTCACTGTCCTGTTCAGCTGTTTCTGTTCGGAAGCTGTGCAGTTTCTATACCAGGCAGTGATACAGTAGGTCAGAACACTTTCAATGGTGCCCCTGTAGACGGTGGTGGGGTAGGCTGGCCTACTTGAGCCTCCGGAGGGGATGGAGCCACTGTTGGGCCTTCTTTACGATGGCCATGGATGTTAGTTATTGAGGACAGATCATCCACCAGGTGCACACCCAGGAACTTAATACTACTGACCCTCTCCACGGCTGCGCCATCTATGGTCAGCAGAGGGTGGTGCACTGTGCAGGCCCTCCTGAAGTCGATGACCATTTCCTTGATCTTGTCAACATTCAGGGAGAGGTTGTGTCTGTTGCACCACGCTGTCAGCTGCTCCACCTCCATCCTGTATGCTGACTCATCACCTCTGGCGATGAGACCCACGACTGTAGTATCATCAGCGAACTTGATGATGTGGTTGTTGCTGAATTGGGCAGTACGGTCGTGAGTCAGCAGGGTGAACAGCAGGGGGCTTAGAACGCAGCCCTGGGGTGAGCGTGTGCTCACTGAGATGGTGCTCGATGTGTGGCTGCCAATTCTGACACACTGCTGCTTTTGTGTCAGGAAGTCCAAGATCCAATTGCAGGTGCCAGTATCCACCTCCAGCGACCTCAGCTTTTCCACCAGTTGCCATGGTATGATGGTGTTGAAGGCTGAGCTGAAGTCGATGAAGAGGAGTCTGCTGTAGGCATCCCGGTTTTCAGATGGGACAGGGTGAGGTGGAGGGTGGTGGATCTGTGGACCGGTTGGTTCTATATGCGAAGTGTAGGGGGTCCAGATTTGTGGGGAGGCGGGCCTTAATTTGTTGACCAGACCAGTCGCTCAAAACACTTCATCGCTATCGGAGTGAGAGCTACGGGATGGAAGTCGTTCATGCAGAATAGGTTGTGTTTCTTAGGCACAGGTAAGACGGTTGCACTCTTGAGGCAGGTAGGCACTACTGCTTGGCTGAGGGAGATGTTAAAGATGTCTGTGAAGACATCCTTCAGCTGTTCTGCACAGTCCTTGAGAACGCATCCAGGTATGTTTTCTGGGCCAGCAGCCTTCCGGGGGTTAACATTAGAGAAGGCTCTCTTCACCCTGGCTGGAGACAGTTGTAATACCTGTTCGCTGGGTGCTGGTGTCAATTTCTGCACTGTGGTGTTGTTAGAGGCCTTGAACCCCGTGTAAAAATTGTTGAGTCTCTCTGGAAAGGAGGGGTCACTGTGGCATATTTGAGGGGCGGGTTTGTAGTCCATTATGGTCCGGAAACCTTGCCACAAGCGGCGTGTGTCCTTGTTGTCCGTAAAGTGACTGTTGAGATTCTGCCCATACTTCCTCTTTGCCTCTCTGATACCCCGGGACAGATTTTTTTTGGCCAGTTTGTGCGCTGCAGTGTCTCCAGATCTGAAAGCAACATTTCGGATCTTCAACAGCGAGCGGACTTCCCCAGTCAGCCAGGGTTTCTGGTTGGCGCACGTCTTGAAGGTTTTCACAGCAGTCACATCCTCGATACACTTATTAATGTAACCAATGACAGACTGTGTATTCCTCCAAGTCAGTGCTGTTGTTGTATGTGGCAGCCTCTTTGAACATGTCCCACTGTGTGGTTTCAAAACAGTCCTGCAGCGTGGGGATGGCATTCTGTGGCTACACTCTGACTTCCCTAAGAACCGGTTTTGTCTGTTTCACCCGTGGTTTGTATGCAGGCGTCAGCATAACAGTAGGTGGTCAGAATTGCCAATGTAGGGGAGGGTTGTTGCTTTGTAGGAGTTCTTTATGTTAGTGTAAATTAAATCCAGTGCGTTATTTTCCCTTGTTGCAAAATTCACGTGCTGGTAGAACATTGGTAGGACAGACTTGAGTCTTGCCTGGTTAAAATCTCCAGCAATGATGAAGAATGCGTCGGGGTGGGCCGTCTGTTGCTCACTGATCGCATCATAGAGTTCGCACATAGCCTCCTTCACATCGGCGCTCGGGGGTACATAGACTGCCGTTATAACAATCGCTGTCAATTCCCGTGGCAAGTAGAAGGGTTGGCATTTCACAGTCATGAACTCAACATGTGGTGAACAGAGCTGGGAAACTACCTGAGTGTCCTGGCACCACGATTTGTTTATGTACACAGCCAGACCGCCTACCCGTAGCTTACCAGATAGCGAGGCTACCCTGTCTGCTCTGTGTAGTGTTAGCCCATCCAGCTGGATTGTGGTATCCATGATGTTTCCGTTCAGCCACGTCTCAGTAAACACATAAACACAGAAATCCCTCACGTTATGCAGTGAAGCTCTCGAAAGTCTGATGTGGTCCATTTTATTGTCCAGTGAGCAAAATGGCGGTTTTCCTTCTTCATTCTTAAAAAAAATCTCCATTCACATGAAAACACAAACACATGCTGTCAAGAGCATGCCAAAACAACAGGCGACGATATAACCCTAACTGTAAAGCCATGTTGGCCAATCAAAGCCTGAAAAAAGTTATTATGGCGTACTCTCTGACGTTACAAGCCAAAAACTCTGTTTTCCCTGTCTACGCATCAACACTGAAAACGGAGTTTCTGAAAATCTTCACCCTGGAAGGCGTTTTGCAAAAGGACCATTTTCAGTGACCTAAAACACTGTTTGCGTGTGAATGAAAGGCCAAAACACATAGAAAAAGCTACGTTTTTAAAAATACCCGTGTACGTGTGGACAGGGCCTTAGTGTAACAGAAGTTTCAGAATCCTCTATAATGAAAATATTGAGCTATAAAAAAAAAAAAACAAAACAAAAACAAAAAAAAATTCTAAAACCAAATATGTTTTTGTGACTGCCTGGTAAAGAAGTACAAAAGTATCCTCTGTCCTCTCATCACCCACCTAGTTAACCTATCAGTCAAACAATCATATTTTCCCTTCACCTGGAAGTCAGCAGTAGCAACCAGGCTCTTTCCAGGCTGTTGACCTTAGCAATGTAACTACCAATTATATACCTATCACTATTCTTCCAGTCATTTCTGAAACAGTTGAAAGGGTAGTTTGCAATCAACTAATCTCAGATCTCAATAGAGGTCACTTTCCTCTCCATCCTATATAGTTTGGATTTTGGAAACACCATTCACCATTCAGACAGCTCACTGCTTCTTCATTGAATAAATTAAATTGAGTCTCAACAAGGGTGGTGTTGTTCATGCAGTTTCTGCTTTTGATGCTGTAAACCACAATGTTCTCTTATCAAAACTCAGTTTTCAAAAAAATGGCAACTTTTCTGTTAACGTGTTAACATGGATGGAGTCATACTTAACTATGAGGAAACCGTTCACAAGAATCAATGACAAGTGTTCATATTTTGGGGACTATTCCATCTGTGTTCCACAGGGCTCAATTCTGGGGCCTATTTTATTTAGTTTACATACTGAAGATCTCCTTTCAGCTTGTCCAGATGTTAACTTCCAGTTCCATGTACACAGACGACACAGTGTTTATCCCAATCCAAGACTAAACAACACATTGCTTCAATGCTTACCAAAGTTTTGAACAAAGTAGCAGAATGGCTTTCTTGCTCCTGTCTGACCCTCAATGTGAGCAATACTGTCTGTATGTATCATTCCATTAAGAACAATCAAATGCAATCCCTGGATATAGTGGTTAATATAGTGGTTAATGGAGATGCCAGTGTTGTCCAGTACTTCAAATACCTGGGTATCAACATGGACTCCAGCTTGTATTTTAAGAAACAAGTTAAAAAGGTTTACAGCAATGTCAAAGTCAGTTCGATGAATTTTAAACACATCAGACATCAACTGATCTGTCATGATCTTGCACCTCCTCCACTAAACATGTTTATTTCTTGTCAGGAACAATGCTAAGGAGACAAGGGCTTCAGTTAGAGGTATTTGTATGGTACAGTTCAGGAAGACAGATGGAACATGGTGTCCAGCATCCGGGACTCCTTCACTCCTCCATCCACAGCCTCAACCACCGGAAAGGCACCCAGCCACCACCTGTTCTCCTTCTCTACACTCAGCGACTCAGAAGTTCTTCAACTCATCACATCCCACCGAGCTACAACCTGCCCCCTCGACCCCATTCCCTCCACCCTCCTCCAGTCTGTGTCCGGTGAGATCGCCCCGTATCTCTCCTCCATCACCAACACATCTCTGACCACTGGCCTTGTTCCCGCTGATCTTAAAAATGCTATGGTTACCCCCCTGCTAAAAACCCACCGCTGACCCATCTGACATGAACAATTACCGTCCAGTATCCCTCCTGCCATTTGTATCCAAATCCCTTAAACGTGCTGTACTTAATCAACTGTCTCCCTTTCTCCACAAGCACAACCTTCTGGATCCCCACCAGTCTGGGTTCAGACCCGGGCACTCAACCAAAACAGCACTCCTGGCGGTGACAGAGGCCCTCCATGCAGCCAGAGCCTCCGACCTGTCTTCAGTCCTCATCCTCCTCGACCTCTCCGCTGCGTTTGACACCGTCAACCACCAGCTGCTCATCGCCAAGCTCTCTGAGCTTGGCATCTCTGGGACTGCCCTTTCTTGGTTCAGGTCCTACCTGACCGGTAGATCTTCCCAGGTCTATTGGAAAGGCTCCACCTCCACACCCACTCCCCTCACTACAGGTGTCCCCCAGGGCTCTGTATTGGGACCCCTCCTCTTCTCCATCTACACCAACTCTCTTGGTTCAGTCATTGACTCGCATGGTTTCTCTTACCACTGCTACGCTGATGACACTCAATTAATTTTTCTTTTCCCCTCCACCCCCCCAGGTCAACGAAAAGATCTCTGCATGCCTGGCCGACATCTCCAGATGGATGGCCTCCAACCACCTCAAGCTTAACCTGGACAAGACTGATCTGCTGTTTATCCCGGCCATGACCTCTCCTCTTCAAGAGCTCTCGGTTACTGTCGACGGCACCACAGTAACTTCCTCCACTTCTGTGAAGAGCCTGGGCGTCACCCTCGACAACAGGCTGGACTTCACTGACTACATCTCCCAGACAGCACGCTCCTGTCGATTCTTCCTCTACAACATCAGGAGGATTCGCCCTTTTTTGACCACCTACTCCACCCAGCTGCTCGTCCAGGCCACCATGCTCTCCCGCTTGGACTACTGCAACGCCCTCCTCGCAGGCCTCTCAGCCTGCACCACTCAGCCACTGCAGCTCATCCAAAACGCAGCTGCTAGGCTGATCTACAATCTCCCCAAGTTCTCCCGCATCACCCCCTTACTGAGATCCCTCCACTGGCTCCCAATCGCAGCCATGATCCGCTTCAAGACCTTGACTCTCACCTTTTCTGCTGTAAGAAAGACTGCCCCGACCTACCTCCAGGACCTCATCCTACCCTACGCACCCGCTCGTCAACTTCGCTCTGCTACATCCGGACGCCTCGCTCCACCCACCAAACGAACAAAAGGCCCACACTCCTCACAACAACGCTTTTCCATCATCGCCCCCCAGTGGTGGAATGAACTCCCCACCCCCCTGAGAACAACTCCTTTACCCCGCACCTCTTCAGACTCTACCTGGACTGATACCTCTGATACTTTGACCCTGTAACTTTGACGTTGTAAACCTGACTCCTCTCTTGTACTTGTTGCTCACTTACCTAGGTAGTATAGCGGTACGTTATTGTTCCTGTAATTGTATTTGATATGCAATCCTAGTTCAGCACTATTTGCATTGTATGACCTGTACACATCTTGCTCTTGTGCCTGTTGTTTGCCCACTATTTGCACTTTTGTACGTCGCTTTGGATAAAAGCGTCTGCCAAATGAATAAATGTATATGTAAATGAACATATGTAGATGAACAGTATTAATGGTCAAGGCAGCAGGGAAACAGAATTCAGTACCCACTGACATTAGAGAATCCAAAAGTTTCACAATTTTTAAATCAAGACTAAAAGTTCGGCTGAAGACCACCCAATCATGTAGACATTTGACTAATGTTTTGGCTGCTGGTGCATGACAAATGAAATATTATCTTTCTTCCTTCTGCCCTTGTTTGTGAATGTTGTATATTAAATTGGTATGTTTTGCTTCTTGCTTGTAACGTATTTTAATGTTTTAAGGTGCTTCCTGCCCAGGGACTGCAAGTGCAAATTAGCCACATAGTTAACTCTGGTGCAAGTAACATATTGTGCACAGTCATTAGTTTAATTTAGTTTAACAAACTAAACTAATTGGTGGTCATGGTAACAATGTGTTGGGATGATCTGTGTTAACCTTCATAAAATCAGTTAACATGGTGTAACAGGGGCTTACTGGTCTAGACTAGTGTTTCCCAAACTTTTTTTCTGGGGACCCAGTTTTTAAAAATGACAAACCATCGCGACCCAATTCACATTAGGCCTTATATATAAATCATGAGAAGAGCAGATTTGTGCATAAATGAACGTTCCTGACCATTTTTAACTGCCATTTCCGCATCACCTTATATTATCCTGAATAGGTAAACCAGCCATTTTGAAGAGATATACGTTTGATACACCATAACTTCGTTTTATGCACGTGTTATCGAAAACATATACATAAATGAGACAAAATAAGTGCATTTAGGCGGAGTTAACAGGCTCTCGTTACAATTATCAGAACAATACAAACATTCAGTACTATCAAAATCATGCTTCTTGTTGAAAGTTTTTTGAAATGCTCATGCCTATTATCAGAACAAGTGTGCAGCTATTCAAACAGTCAATAATCAATCCGTGAACCACATCAGGTCTATTCCACGTCAAATCTCATTAGGCACATTATGTGCCGTTTACCTGGCTAACCCTTTCGCACGTAACTTATTTTATGTTATGTAGCACGCGTGTTATGGTTCGTTATGTTTTCATTAGCATTATTAAGCTTCTCGTAGATTTCACCGCCGCATTTTCTATATTTTTAATGTTAAATCGCTGTTTCCTCAAAGCTAAAATTAGCTAGAATTTTTCCAATCTAGTTTTCAAATCGCACCGGTTTTAGCATACGCGCTAAACGGCTAATCATAACAGTGTGATCTTAGGCTGTGTTCACACATAGCGTCTTTTTTGATGAAAAAAGCTGGCCAGAGCATTTTTTAAATTAAAAAAAAAAAAAAAAAACGCTGGCAGCGTTTGTTCCAAAAAGCAGTTGAGAGCGTCTTTTGTTGCCATAACAGTAGCATGTACATTGTTAGCAATCTAGTTGTCTATACATTGTGGCAGAGCTAAAGTTAGTTAACAGGCTAGTTTTGTTAAAAACAAGCAGTAAACACAAACACTTTCCAGAAACACCTGGGATCCGTCCAATTTCACTCCAGAAATGAGCACAATTAACTTCTCCAGCACTACCTTCTCCATTTTTGGTGGTTGTTATGGGAAACGACATGTGTCACTACTCCGCTTGCGATTGGTCAGCTGTCAAAAAAGCGCTTGACGTAGGGCGTTTTTTCTGAGAAGTTGAACTTTTTTCAACTGGAAAACCAAAAAAAAAAGCTGCAGAAAAAACGCTGGCGACGGCGTAAAAAACCGCTCAGGACGTTTTTGAAAACACGGTCTACTTCATAGGATTATTATGTAAAACAGACACTGACAGCTTCAAAAAGACGCTACGTGTGAACACAGCCGTACGCGCAAAAGGGTGTGATAGGTGGGCCATGGAAGAAATTCTGCAAATTTATTTGGCAATCCAAATAAAATCTAAAACCTGTGGGTCCCAGTCTTTGGGAAACACTAGTCTAGACTACGCCACCTTGGGAGTTGCGCCCAAGGAAATAGTTATTACAACCCCTTTTATTCCCCACTCAGGTCCCCTTAATTGAATAAAGTCAGCAGAGCATGGATTCAAAGAGAACTCAGTTTAATAAAACCCAAAAAGACAACCCATAAAATACAACTATAAAAAAGAAGTGGTACTAGGACCTCCAGGACCACTAGAGGCGCCACCGTCTGCGTGCAGGTAGGGGTCGACCACTGGGAGGGGTACCACGACACCGGAAGTGGAGGTGACACTGCAGACACTCGTGATGTAGAGACGCAAACACACAAATCAGCACAGCAGAGAGGTGAGTTTCAAAAACGTGAAATTAGCCACACAAAATGCCCCACACTCACGTACACACACACTGTGTTTTATGCAAAAGACAACCACCTCTTAATGTGCCACAAGTACAAACCCAAACCACGTATGAATGAAAAGGAATAAAACGAAGCCAATTAATCAAAGCAGTAAAACTAATTAAAACCCGTCGGTAAAACACTGCAGTTGGGTTGTCGCATTAGAGTAAAATAACTTGGTTTTCAAATAAACTAAAAAAATTCACAATAACATTCACACGGGGTACATGAAGGGAAAATGGAAGCCTGAAGGACAGGTTGCGCTGAATATAGCTAGCTAGTAAGCTATTTACTTCAGCACAGCACGATCTGCCACCACCAGCAGTACACACAACACTGGGGAACACTAACACAAGGGAATCACAGACGTGGGCTACACTGTGCGATGTACAGTAGCGCGTTACACTGTAAAACAAAATTAAAACACAATAAAAACACAATGGCAAAACAGCAGCTAGCGATGTCCTATAAGGATCAGAGCATAATTAGTACATGTAGGCACTGTAATAACAACACCTCGGGAGTTTAAAACCAGTACCTTCATTCACCAGGCTGAGAAGGATATTATTAGCCGGGGAGCACCGCTCAGTCTATGGCCACCTATAAAACGGACATCCGTCAGATCTGCACCAAGTGGAAGTAGCATGCATGTTCACAGGTTAAAACCTACCTCCAAGACAGCAAGGAAGTTACGCATCACAGGAACAGCGGTAAGGCTTTTTTTTCCCTGCTTCCACCCATACGGTGTATTTATAGTCGCTCACCTTGACTGATTTGTGTGATGGCAAACCGGGTAACAGCTATGTTGCCAGCCCTGCCTAGTTTGCTAACTAGCTTGTGTGTGCCCGCACATTCTATTAGCAATCCTGCTACACTTGAACTTCTTACAATACTGCATGCTTACTATTTCATACACTTGTAGTTATCACCAAGCTCATGAAGGGCCTCATGACTGTAATGTTAAGATACCATTTCTTCTGTGAAAACGGGCCACATATGTTTACATAAAAGTGTGTTTGTGGAATATTCAAAGCTTTTAAAAACTTCCAAGGATGAGTTGCTTAATCCATTGGTTCTGAACCAATGATTATCATAAACTCTGCATCTGAGCTTATGTGAGAAGACAGAGAAAAGTGTGAGCAAAAGATGACCTTCTAGATAATCACAAAAGGAATATTTAAACAGGATGTCTTTTCAAATAATCCCTACCAATTTGGTTGTGTTTTTTTATTTTATTTATGAAATCTCTAGGAGATCAAGGGACAGAGCAGAATCAATACCATTAATCGCTAATTAAAAATCAGATTAGAATTAATCCATCAGATCTCTGATAGAAGAATGTCTTAAAGTACTATTTTGCTATTTACCAGTTAAAGCTAAACCTGATATGTCACCTATGGGAACTACAGAATTAAATGTATCCCGATCAATGAGAAAAGAGGACGAATGTGTTGCACAATGTATCTGTTAAATACAGGAATTTTAATGATAAAAGAATCAAACAGAGTTGCTTCAGTGAGCTCTCATTGTGTAGGTGTTGCTGCTACCCAAAGATGCCGCTTCATGTTCCAGCTCCGATCCTCCAGGGCTCCGAAAAAGCCAGCCAATTGCTGGTGTTGTGCTCTGTTGCTTCAGCAGAACAGAGACAGCTGTCACCACTGTTTGTTTTGTAAACAGTTACTCCATTATTTGTTCTCTTGTCATGTGATGTTGTTTTTTTGTTTGTTTTCTCTGTCTTTTGTTTTCGTTTTTTAAACAGGGAACAACCTTAACAGCACTTCGGATGAGATGCCCCACATTAATAATGGACTTGTTCGCTCGTAGAGGCCAATCAATCGAAAGTGTTTTCCAGTTCATTAAGTGCCTTCATTACCTGGTTAGAATGGCAATGCCAATTTCCAAGGCAAACATTACAGTGTTGCAGGTTCTGACTTATTCTCAAAGAAGTGGCCTCTTCAAAATATACTGTAATTAACAGTAATACAGTTACACGATTATTTACACATGGAATATTGGCCTGCTCCAGTGTCGTGATCAATAATTACCTCTGCCTTTCTCTTTTTAATTGATGTAATTAGTTGCATTGTTCCAATGAGTGCCTGGGAAGAGGCATGTAATGCATGCAGAACGGCAGACCTTTCTTCATCCAATCGGCATGGAGGTCTTGTGTCCCATAGCACTGACTGGCTTGATAAGGACTAATCTAAATTCATGTATGGCATAAAATAACCAGACTTTTTTTGATTTCATTGGAGATTTTCATCACCCCAAACGGATATGCTGATGTCACTCATGCATCCTGGGCTAATCCGCAAAAGGGAAAGGTAAGGGTTCTAGAGGTTCTCATCTCTTGGGGATTTTGGATCCACCAGGCCCAAACCAAGCTGAAGGGACCACCTTGATCACAGCACTTTTAAAGCTGTTGTTCATTCATCTTTTTATGGTCCAGGTCCCGTGTGTATTCCGGTTGCCAGGAGGGCTGGGAACACCTGCTGCAATGTTGTATCCCTTAGGGTCTAGATCTGAGATTGGCTGCTTAACTCCAGCAAAGCTAGATTTGTTTACATGAATTGTACAGAATGTGGAGGGGGATCAGCACAGCCGACATGCTGTGTTCCAGACATGGTAACACGTAGAAAAAACCTTGGAAGGTCTAGTTCGCAGGGGTACCAGAGAAGATTAATTAATGCTTTATAAATCACCATGCTTTCCCATTAGATGCAACATTTCAATGTTTTTCACAGCTGCAATCCTCAGAAATGTCAGACTGTTGCCTGCAGGAACATGCAGCAACCAGTGGCAGCACTTGGCTATTCTAAGTTCTGGATAAATGGCTGTGAGGTCCACCTCTGCTTCTGTTGCCTGGACAAGAGACTCAAGGACAAAGCTGGTCATTTTCCTCCAATCAAGGACCTCAGCAAGAAAGACAAGTTACCTTGCTTTTAGTGTGGGGACCTTAGCACCATCAGAGTACCAAACCAGAGATCAGTGCAGGGACACTAAAGACAGCATCACCTCAGAAGCTTCACCCGTATTTGTTTTGTATCATAATTAGGATACAGTGCTGGTGAGTGGCCTCTGTGGTGGTCTAAATTACCTCATGATGCAAAATACTTTTTTCCCCTTCTGGCTCCTTTGAATGGCTTCATCCGTGGCATCAGCCCTCAGAAATTCCTGGGAAGCACACCAGCTCCACTAATTCTGCTTTTTAACCAATCAGCTGTGTTAACAAATTCCTAGACATTCATGCTCAAATGAATAAATGGCGAGTCAACCTTGGGGAGTTTGCTTCCAGTAGCGTAAGCAAGAAAGAGTCAATCTTGTTGGCTGATGGTCTGATGAGAAGGTGCTGCAGCCTTTTGGTGACAAGCAGGAGCACCCAGGGGGTCTTTCACCAGCTCTCCACTAAATAAAATCAATGCCCTGGGCCTCGTCTGGGTCTTACATATGACTGTTCAATTGACTAGTACCATCAATTGATCAGCCCAGCTTTATTTTATATGGACTTGTTAAGAATAATAACACTGCTCTGTGTTCTGTGTACAGGACAACATTGAGAGGTGACACTGGTGAGACAGCAAGAGAACATATGAGAAGAGAACATAAGAGAATATGTAGGGGATCAAGCCTACGATTAGTCTTCCTCACACGGGGCACCAGTTATGTAGGGGATCAAGCCTACGATTAGTCTTCCTTACATGGGGCACCAACTATGTAAGGAATAATTAAATTAAACACATGGAGGCGCCATACAGAATATGGCATCTACCACAGTGGTTAAAATAAAATATCAGTCTCAGTTTTGTATATCAGTCTCATAAAATATACTAAACTATCAATTTGGAACTTCAATTAATAATTAAATTAATAATCATAATCAAAATTACCACATCAATAGTTAATCTTAATCAAATCACAATATTATCTATTTAGCTAACTAAACAAATAACACTGATAATTCAACTAAGAGGTGAAGGCATTTAGAATTCTGATCAGCAGAGGTTGGCGATATTCATTGCACCTGTAACATTACAACACACAACCTTGGAAAAATAATGCATTTACTGAGATATAAAATCAAAGTAGCAAGGCACATGTGTCATATGTACAATGAGTGAAACGCGTATGTATTTACACTTATGTGTAGATATGAGTGAATGTCTTATGCTAGTGTGTGTGCGTGTCATAGGGTGTGTGTTCCTTTGTTCTGAGTCGTGCGTGTGCTGCGCGTGCATGTGTGTTGCGCGTGCTTGCTGAACACACGTGTTCAAAGAGAACAAAGGAACATGCGTGTGGCGGCGAGTTTGAGTTGGTTATGTGCATGTGTGAGCGAACATAACGTCTGTCTGGTACAGGATATGTTCGCACGATTGATAATCGCGAGGTTATTCTGTGCAGAATAAAAGAAGATACCGGGGTTAGTAAGACGATACGCATGCAAAGACCCTATGTCTCTGTGTGGTATCTTAACTAACGCTGCGCGGTGAATAGTGTGTGTGACAAATCAGTTCGGAACAACGAAACGTGGCTAGTTACATTACTCGTAATGATCTGGAACACACACACAATGTACAACATTCATCAATGTAGCTAACAATTGGTTGTTTAGCTATGCATTGTCCTATGCCCAGAGATGATAGCCTACTGTAGCTCATGAAATGAGGTCCAAATCTTGCGGTTCCGTGGGTGGTTTCGCTGGCGGTTCCGCTGCCTGGGAGCCAGGGCTGGTCTGGTTCGGTCTGGATGAGTGTTTCTCGGGGGAGACACGCTGAGTTGGATCTGGTCGCACCTTTGTCTCCGGCTGGTAGCGAGTTTGTGCTGCTCTTCTTGCGGGCGCTGAAACTCGGCTCTTGCTTTATTGATCTCCGCTAGCAATGCGTCGCTAGCTTGGAGAATCTACGCCAGGACAGGGCCTTCGGCTCGGCTGTCCGTGTCCCGTCCCCAAGTGATGCGGCCTCCGGGAACGAGAGAGAGGTACGCCTGTCTTGTTCGACGCTGGGCGCAAGAGAGATGAGAGTAGTACGTCCCGGCTTCTTCGGACGTACGAGGCGAGAGATACGTCCGTCTTCTTCGGACGTACGAGGCTAGAGCAAGCGAAGAAGAGAGAGAAGTAAAGGAATGCACCCGGTTTTTAGTGGTATCGCTGCAGGGGGCATTTCCTGTTTACTGTACTGGTCCTTGGTTGGGTGAGAGGTCGTAAAACTGCAACATCACTTCCCGTGAGATCGCGTTTCACATTAAAAGAAGATTTATGCGTTATTGTCCGTAAAAGTTGAACAAATAAAATGAACAAATCTATCTGTGGACGGCACTGTACCTACATATATATATAATTTTTTCTATAAATTCAATTTTCTTTAATCAAAAAACTTTAATCATCAAAATGGTGTGTCATCTTTTCATGCTATACTCATGAACATTTGAAGACCATAAATTGTGGTGCCAAGCATTCTTCTTTTATCACAATACTTGCATTCCATTTCCTATGTGTGTGGCAATGCAAAGGGAACAAATTCCAGGACATACTAATTCAATGACAGGAATTAGATTTGAATATAAAAGTTCTGTTCACCTTGATCCCTTATCTTGCCACGTGTCTGACTCCTCTAGTTAATCATGCATTATTTTTTTCTTCTGATGTTAAAATATAACAATTGACAGTTCTGGTGACTGGAAGCCTTTGTGATTTATGTTAGGGCAAATTTCCCATTTCCTTTGATGATTTCTTCACACAAATGGATGAAATTACTCTTGCCAGATTGGGAACATGTGCTGTGCTTGTAATTTCAAGGTTTTGTTTTTTTGTTTGTTTGTATCCCTAGTTAGCCATGGTACTGCCCCCCCGAAGCCTGACTCATATAGAAGTAGTAGTTGAAAAGCCACATGGTGAAAGCCCCAGGCTGCCATTCATCGAGAAATCTATACATCAGCCCCATTTGTCTGAATGGACTGCTGAAAATAGTGCTAAGACCAAGGATGGTCAGAGGTGCAGAACCATCAATTTTATATCCATTATCATGCAGTCAATTTCAGATGGGTAGTCTTCACCAAGGCCCCATGCAGAGGCAATAGTGGTTTATACATTTGGCTAATTTGCTGCTGGTAGGTTTGGTAGAACAAACATACATCTGCCAAGCTTTTTAATGTCATTACAACCAGCCATTGTGACTCAAGAGAACTCAAGTGACCTCAATCTCTTAATGCTTTATGCTTTATACACCATGCTATTGTGCAAAGCTCCATACACTGAATGAATTTTGGCACATTGGGTTTTACTCACAGATAAGCAGCGGCTTAAAGGAATGGGTAAACTGCTGGGCTTTTGACCAGTTGATGGCGGGTTTAATACCCTGGTGAAACACCTCAACCTGTCCACTTCAGCATCCCCATGAAGTCAACTAATACATTAATAATTAACTCTCACTTGCTTTTAAAATTTTAAAAGTCTCTTTCTTTTCCTTTACAAACACTGTAGGGGACATTCACAAATTGATGTTCACCCATTAATGTGAGAACAAAAAAACTTGAATTTGTATTGCAAAAAAGTAAACAGTTGCAAAGGACAAATGTTGATTACATGCAGGGGCTAGTGTGTCTCATGAACAGAGCTCCATATAAAACAAACAGAGGCACAGGGAGGGCTTGCATGTTTATTTTACGGAGTTGAGGATGATTGTCGATTGACTGCAGGGGTTAACTATCCATCTGTGAAAATGGTCAGTATGTGAACAGTATGTAAGCTGCCACAGATGAAAGAGGCTGTTAGGCAACTAAATGAATAATGGCTTGTAAACAGTAAAAGCAGTGTGAACTGCAGTGAGGACATGTGGGTGCTGACCCAGGTAGAGCGGGAGAGTTGATTGCCTTTGGCAGAATATCTGTAAGTGGAAAAAAGAGAATGGTTTGGAGAGCAATGCATTTCTGCACAACTCCTTCATAAGAAGAGCATCACAAACTCTTATTCCCCTTGAGAGCAACATGGCTGTAGCACAAAAAGCACCTCTCCCCCCAAAAAGCAACAAAAAAGTTCATCAGAAAAGCACAATGGAAAAGATTCGCCCTTTTCTATTGTTGTGTTTGAAAATTCTCTAAACTTCCTAGCTATCTAAGCACAGAATCCATCTCAAAAAATTTTTTATTCCAGGCAATGATGTGGGTAGGATAACAATGAAGCATTTTCTATTATCATTTTGTTGACATGTTTTTGTGCTAGGTCCATTCTCACCAGTGAGTGTTTTTTTTTACTTTGTCTAATGAACAGTTTCATAATGTAACTCCCAAATAAAACCATAAACAATACAGCGGCAAACATAAAAGAGGAGGGGCCTGGCAATATGGCTCCTGTGCCCTGTGAGAAATTACAATGGTGTAGAGTGAGGGAGCAGTTTGACAACAAATGACACTGTATAGCTGTGTTCAATACACTGGAAATAGTTTAGTCCATTTTAACACTGAGAACACTTCCCATTGACCTCTGCATCTTGGTGAAGTTTTTCTTCTGTTTGAATTAGAGGAACTGTGTAAGATTAATGGCTGCTTATGCTGAGTATTGTTGCAGACCATGTGCACCTCTTTATGACCACGGTCTACCCATCTTCTAATGGCTACTTCCAGCAGGATTACACGCCATGCCACAAAGAACACGTTATCTCAAACTGGTTCCAGGAACATGACAATGAGTTCAGTGTACTCCTCAATGGCCTCCACAGTCACCAGATCTCAAACCAACAGAGGACGTTTGTGATGTGGTGGAACGGGACATTCGCAGCATGAATGTGCAGCTGACAAATCTGCAGCAACTGTGTGATGCTGTCATGTGAGCATGGAGCATAATCTCTAAGGAATGTTTCCAGCACCTTGTTGAATCCATGCCATGAAGAATTCAGGCTGTTCTGGGGGCAAAGGTGGGCTCCACCCAGTATTAGAGAGGTGTACCTAAGAAAGTGATCACTGAGTGTATTGTATAGCTCATCAGCAGTTTTGCCATTAAGTGTTTTTAGGCAAGCTGTGTTGGAGGTTTCTGGTTAATACAAATTGAAATGAACAGAAGCTTTGTTGTAGGATAAACACCGTGATGTCCGCAAACCAGGCTTAAATATTCATGCATCCCTCAGAACATTCCAACTGTTTCACCACAAGACAAAGCAGGTAGTTGCATCCCCTTCATTTGTGTTTCATTAAAAAGGGATTGAATTTTAATTAAAATGTAGCTTTGAATGTCAATAAAGCTAAAGCATTTTACATTTCAGCAACGTTCACAACAAAAAATATTAATAAACAATGTGCCCATGCAATATCCCCAGTTCTCTTCCATAAAAGCACAAATTTTGCAATGCCATTTAGTTGATCTTGGTTCTTATTTCACCTATATCTTCAATAAGCAAAATAGGCTCTGTTTAAACAATGAACCTTCCATATCATGCAGAACTTTCTATCTGCAAGATTCCTGCTTAAGTCAGCAGGAAAACTTAAAAAAAGTTTTAGGAAAAGATCATTTCTGGAACATGCTCTGACCCACTGACTCTGCACATAATGAAACCGCTGTTTCACCCCAGCTACAAGCCTGAGAGATCACTCCTCTTCCTTGTGTCTAATTAGTCACATTTTAGAAATGCAGCGAGCAAAGACAAATTAGGAGCTGCCTGTTTCGGTTTTGCCTCTGCATGGCTGAGTAATTGCAGGAGAATCAAAGGAGGGGTTGTGGGTTGTTTAGGGGGCGAGACCCCATCTCCCGTCATGCTCCATACTTCCTTGGCATCTCCTAAGCACCCATGTCATTATTGGTAGTCAGAACCCATGCCATACAGCACATCTTCATTATGTGCATGCATTCCCTTCTGCCAATCAGAGCCAGGGTCAGGGCACCCCTGAAAAAAAATATCTACATTAAAAACCTTAAAATTTTAATTGTCTTTGAGACAAAATGTGGATTTGTAAACATAGCCTTTGCTCCAGAAACACAATATTGAATAAAAACATTTAAATGACAGTAAAATACAAAATAGCTGCAATATTCTGTTTTTACATTGCTCTGTGATTCATATAAATAATTAGGGGAAACTGCATCCAGCAAGACCTCTTTCTTAGAAACTCTGAGAAAGCTGAAGTAAAAGTTGGTTCAGGGCTCAACGCCGATGGGGAGTCATACCTCCTTCATACTTTTGGGTACTGAACAGCCTGCAACAAGACCTGCACAGGTGTGAAAGTAATTAAAATATGACCTAGCGACCTCCCTTGTGGTTCAGCTGGCATAGCTTGGTAGTCTTCTGCAAGACATGATGGGACTTAGTTTACCAGCACAGGAGCATTTCCACTGGCTTGCTGTGTCATTGTTTGTTCACTTCTTCATTGTGGTCAGTGGAAAGATTGGCCAAACAGAGGAGACTGTGTGGGGTTGCTATTTATTGTAGTTACTGTATTATGAAAATTGGGTGGCTTCTTTGCTTTCAAAGCTCTGCAATTATCAGAGGGCAGAGCTGTACAAATAATAAGCCATGTAAGTAAAATATGAATCTGAAGTCTGATTATTGGAGACACCCCAGCCTTACTTGAGGGGGTCGTGCAAACAGTGACTTTCACTTTCAAACACATCAGAAACTTCCTCCAGCATTTCTTGCTGTCTGTTCTCATTGTTGCTGTTGTTTTTGTTGTTCTGGTCGCTTTCACTGCCTGTCAAAGAGGATGGCACTGTTTAAAACCTTTCAAACAGGAACCGTGTGGAATAGTCTCCTTAATAAGGCAGTGCTGGCCTGTTTAAGAGCTGTCCAACTGACAGACACACA
Source organism: Megalops atlanticus (assembly GCA_019176425.1). Taxonomy (NCBI): domain Eukaryota; kingdom Metazoa; phylum Chordata; class Actinopteri; order Elopiformes; family Megalopidae; genus Megalops; species Megalops atlanticus. The sequence goes on from CM032881.1 coordinate 35,401,225, forward strand.
CAGCAGCAATGTCAAACACCTTTGGTATTCAATTGAAAAGTGCATACATGTTGTTAATTTGTCAGTATTAACTTGTGGGGTTTATTTTTTCCAATGTTATTTTTTTCCCTCTTTCTCCTATTTCTGTTGATTTTCTTTGTTTCTGCTGGCAGTAGGAGCACATGTTGAGTGGTTGAGTGTGTGTGACATGACAATTGACCTTGCTGTGTGGGATTTAAAGGTGCAGGGAGACTGAGGATGGAGACCAAAAAAGAAAAGAAAATTGGGCAACGAACATGTCAGGATGATTGCCACAAGCGAATAAAGGGAAGGGCTCAGGTCAACATGGCAGCAAAGGTGTTTTATAGCAGTGCTGACAGGAACCTCAATACCTACTCCCTGACCGGACATTTCCATCTCCACTCTGCGTTTCTCCGTGCATTCCATGTTTCACTCCATTTGAGTCTGAAGTCAGGAAAAGGTCACCACGTACTGCTTTATTTGAGTCAGAATGTTGAAAAAAAGGTGACAGACGCTAATGAATCTGGAAGTGCATTTTCCTTAAGGCCAACGAAGTTGTTGTGGGACAGTCATGTAGCATTGACGTCAGCGTGTGTAATGCTATGCTTGCAATCACAGGGAGTATTCAGAGTAACATGCAATACAAAATGTTGATTCCATCAAGCATGATTTATATGTGCATGTGTATGTGTGTGTGTGTGTGTGTGTGTGCGCGTGTGCGCATCCATGTGTGTGTTTGTATGTGTGTGGCCTTTTTAAAAAAGCTTACTGACATAATTTTTCCCCAGAAAACTTCAAACTAATTTCATGCTTGGGTTGGATGCAACCATTAAACTGTTACCATTTTTGGTCATCTGCTCAAGTAGCAGCCCGAGGGTGGGGTACCTTTCGGCTGAAGCAGCCTGGAGCCCTCTCCTCCACAAAGCCAATAAAGGAGCCTGCAGGACGACAGAGACAGGTGAGTGGCCCTTAAAGGAGATAAGGCCATATCATTAACGCCACTGAAAAGCCCAGCAGGGTCATAGAGACTCGGGGCTCCCAGACTGATGGACACGGCACAGAAATCACTCTCTGCAGAGAATATTGGGCCAGGTGATATTGGGAAGAGGCTGATCTGAAGGTCACAGGACCAAGGCTCGTCGGTAGAAATTAAATTACATGAAAAATTGGCCTGTCTGCTGTCTGATGTGCTTATGTATTTTTTTTGTGACAAGAAAAAAACTCAACAACTTTTAAAGGAAACAAATAATATGACCCACTGCCCCCCCTGAGACATCTAAGGGTGAATATCCAAGGTGGAGACAGCTGGAGCAGGGAGGAGGAGATTAGAAACAGCTGGCAATAGAGAGTGATGGGAAAAGTTTGTGAACGCACAGTCATTTGGGGGCGTGTGTGTGTGTGTGTGTGTGTGTGGGGGGGTGACTATCTACGTGCATATATGCATACAAATCTGCATACTGTACATGCATAGATAAAGGATTCAAAGCTCCCATCTCTCCTCGTAGATAAATGGGTTAATTTAGGACTCATCCATCATAAGTCTAATGTATTGCGCTAAATCTGTCTCAGACTACTAAACAATAATGATGACTCTCTCCTATGAAACTATATGAATAATTCCATACATTTTTGATGTTGTTTTGTTTACTTTCAAAATTATTCTCCTTAGGGAAGTCCAGCAAATCATGTTCTCCTGTATGATGAGACAAGTGATAAGTCACTGCAAGGAAAGATATCTCTTTGATTTATTTGGAAAACAATATAATGCACTCATTTGATACAGACCACATGCTTCCCACAAACTATTATGTTCCCATGACATCAAATAATTACTTACATCAAATCTACAGAGCATTAATAGACTCATCCTTCATTTAATGGTTTGTGTCAAGTGTTGACTATATTTGAGGATTAGTATTTGGCTGCTTGCAAATGAAAGAAGCTGCAGTGATCATCCTTTTTGTTGAGAGGGCGTGAAGACACAGTAGGTAGAAGAAAGGTTGAACCAGTTTTCTCGGAATATCTCTGACTGGGGCAGATATTCTGTTTAGATGGTTATCTACATGGTACATTTTAGTAAGCAGGTTTTTTGCAATTTTATTTCTTTTTTTCCCCACAAATTAGTTAGGAATGCTCCCTCTAGCAGTCTGGGAGATGAGAAATGTGGGCTACAATTGTGGATTTTTTGTTTTTGTTATCTTTTTTGAGAGCACAATTTGCAGTTAGTTTTTTTTTTTGATATGCTTGAAAAGTGTCTCTCATCCTGTCAAACTCACCATTGTCATTCTATATCGCCCCCCAGGTCCACTCGGTCCCTTCATTGAGGAACTCGACACGCTCCTGAGCTCCCTCCCCGGACAACCCGCTGATTCTCCTGGGCGACTTCAATGTCCAACCAGAGAGCTCCTCATCGGCTAGCGTGCTCTCACTGCGCTCCTTCTCCTTCACCCTCTCCCCGTCTCCTGCGACCCACAAAGCCGGCAACCAGCTCAACCTTGTGCTCACAAAGAACTGCGCCACGTCCCACCTCACGGTGACTCCTCTCCACGTATCCGATCGCTACTTTGTATCTTTCTCTCTCTCTCCCTACCACTCTTGACTCCTCTGACACCACTGCTACTACCTTCAGGAGGAATCTCCACTCCCTTTCTCTCTCCACATTCACCTCCACTGTTCTCTCCTCCCTCCCTCCCCTCACCTCCTTCTCAAACATGTCTGCTAATGCTGCTACCACTGTTTTTAACACATGTCTATCTCAGTCTCTAGATGCTCTCTGTCCACTTGTCTCCAGGACATCACGGCCGTCGCCCTCCTCCCCATGGTTAACCGACTCCCTCCGCTCTGACAGAATTGCGCTGCGGGCCGCCGAGAGGAAGTGGAGGAATCTCCCAGACGGCACACTCCTGTCGATTCCTCCTCTACAACATCAGGAGGATTCACCCTTTTTTGACCACCTACTCCACCCAGCTGTTTGTCCAGGCCACTGTGCTCTCCTGCTTGGACTACTGCAACGCCCTCCTCGCAGGCCTCCCAGCCTGCACCATTCAGCCACTGCAGCTCATCCAAAACGCAGCTGCTAGGCTGATCTACAATCTCCCCAAGTTCTCCCGCGTCACCCCCTTACTGAGATCCCTCCACTGGCTCCCAATCGCAGCCAGGATCCGCTTCAAGACCTTGACTCTCACCTTATCTGCTGTAAGAAAGACTGCCCCGACCTACCTCCAGGACCTCATCCTACCCTACGCACCCGCTCGTCAACTTCGCTCTGCTACATCCAGACGCCTCGCTCCACCCACCAGCGGAACGAAAGGCCCATGCTCCTCACAACGACGCTTTTCCATCATCGCCCCCCAGTGGTGGAATGAACTCCCCACCCCCCTGAGAACAACTCCTTTACCCCAACCCTTCAGACGTACGCTGAAGACACACCTCTTCAGACTCTACCTGGACTGATACCTCTGCCACTTTGACCTTGTAACTTTGACGTTGTAAATCTGACTCCTGTCTTGTACTTGTTGCTCGCTTACCTAGGTAGTATAGCGGTACTTTATTGTCCCTGTAATTGTATTTGATATGTAATCCTAGTTCAGATTAGTTGGCTCGCGACACTGACCTTGCGCTCAGCTTCAGCACTATTTGCATTGTATGACCTGTACACATCTTGCTCTTGTGCCTGTTGTTTGCCCACTATTTGCACTTTTGTACATCGCTTTGGATAAAAGCGTCTGCCAAATGAATAAATGTAAATGTAAAAGTGTGAATTACCTGTGAGAGCAAACACTTCCATCGCAGGGTCAGGGGAGCATCCAGAGCACAGACTATTGGTAACGCTGCAGTCCTGAGTCATCAAAGCACTTTTTTCAAAGTGACATTGGATCTCCTCTCTCAAACTGCCCTTTAACACCTTATCAAAGCCAGTCATAGTTACATTTCCAAGGACCTGGCAGAGAGGGCTGATGGGGGGATGGTTTGGGAGGGGGTGCAGGGGTTGATCTTGGACTCACAATGCACGCAGTGGTAGAAGATATGCACTGATAACAGATATTTATAACCAGTGTTGTGCAAGTTCACACTTCACAAGAGCTAGCTCAAAGTTCTTTTCGCACAGATTAAAATGAACAAATTCACATTCATAGTTCACAATTTTGAATTTTGAACAAGTTCACAGTCCCATTTCATTTCTTCCATTTTTTAAATGAGCTGCTCCAGGGACTATTTTATGTGTATGTCTACATGCGCAGTGATTGTTACGCGGGTCGTGGGCAGTTGGCTGCGAACTGTCGAGCTGTCTACCTGATGAGTTGCATTAATGAAAACGTCTCAAGTATGGAATAACGCCATCCGTGTTTATTCATCAGCCAGTAACAAACCCAAGGATTCCGAATCTTGTGCAAACCTGAATGAGCTCAAGTTCACGTTCTTTAGTTGCAAACAGATACGTTCAAGTTCACCGTTCACCGAAAAAATGAACACGTTCAATGAACGCTCTCTTTTAATGCGTTCATGCACAACACTGTTTATAACAGTCATATCAAAGCGAAATGGTACTTCAGAGATGTTAAGAAAGTAATTCTTATTCAAGACCTTATCTTTTTTTTATATTGTTTTTTTTTTTTTACTTCAGACAGCGCATTAAATATAATAACCCTTACTATGCTCACTTAAGTTGGAATATCAGTCACAGAAGCCTCATTTTAAACATTCATCAGGTTCTCTCTGGAGGATAACAGTTTTTCACCTCCTGTGAGGAAGAAGGTCTGTAGGTGAAGTGACAAATGACAGGCTCATAACAGATATTTGCTCAAGCCAGGTCCATCAGAGTTCTAGCCTCAGCATGGGTTCTTAGCCAGCTGTGAAAAGCCATGGAAACCAGGTAAAGTAAAGAAATGGCATCCTTACATCTGCACATTGACATTGTTTAATACCTGCTGTTGTGGTACCCAGTAGGGGCACAGGTGTTTAACTTTAATAGAAACCTCCATATTCTTGACTTCTGATTCCTAAACTGCTTTTAAATTGTGCCCTTCCGATCCACACAGGCAGTTGCTTCACATAATGGTGGGACCACGGGCTTGAATCCTGAGTGGGGACACAGCAGCACAATTCGGCACAATTCTTAATCTGAACAGCTTCTGCACAAATACAACTGCAGAAATAGAGATTAAATTAAAGTATAAGATACATAGAAGTAACCCTGGATTTGGGTGTTCACTAAGTGAGCTAAATATATAATTTAATATACATTATGTATGTACTATTTTATATTTATTATTACATTTGATAAAGATAAAAGTAAATGAATGATATACCTGATGGTAAAAAACAGAAGTATGCATAATGTAGAGTGCCCATGATAGCTTTTTTAAAATCTTTTCCAAAAAAGGATTTTTTTCATTCCCCTCAGCAGTCTCTCACAGCCCATTGCTTCTCTCAGTCTCCTTTACACCTTGAATTTAGTGGACCAAACAGACAACCCAAGGGCCGAGCAAACACCAGTTGTCATGGGGGTTTTTGGAGCCCCCGTGGCCAGCGCAGGACCCAGGCAAGAATAGACTGTGTGTAAAAGATCGCTGCAGGGAGGAGCTGAGGAAGAGAGCCCCTGGGTTTGATGAATGAGACCGCCACGGCTGCGGCCGCGCTAAACTGCTTCCCCGCTCAGCTGCGGTGACAATGTGATTAATATTTGCCCGGCATTACACTAATTCATCATGGCCACGTGGAGGCCTGAGAGGGGGAAGCTGTCTGTCACATGGATACACACAAGTAGGCCTGAGAAGTGCTTGCACTGAGAAACAGCAGCAATTACCTCCTGAGAAGAAAGAAATAATTGTAAAAATGAATTGACTGCACACACTCCACCCCCTTTGAGATGGGATGGAGGAGGATCTGTGTTAAGTACAGGGCCAGGGGGAGCCGGGGGCTGCAGAAAGGTTTTTATACATTTTATCTATCTCTAAACGTTTTTTTTTTTTTTACTAATACAGGCCTCTTGCCATAGCCTAGAACAGTTGGCACTCAGACCAGTTACTAAAGTGGGTCACTGTTATTTGCTGTGATATTTCACTATATGTATACTCTGCTGTGCGGTGTTATTTTAGGGTTTGGTTTCTTTGTGTAGTCAACTATTGCCTCTGTAACTGCTTTGCCTGTGTCTGAACTGTGAGTGGCTATTGGCCTTATTGTTGCCTCTTTTTAATAAAAAGGAATAAAGTTATTAAATTTAACTGGTTTGGTCTGAACTTTTGTCACTGAAGTCCCACTCCAGATCGTTTGGGTCTTTATTCAGTAAGCCTTGAGCTTGTTACACTATCATCATTCCATGCCATCAAATGTTCATTTTATCCACTTAACTGTTTTGCTATATTACTGAAAGTATGATGTGTATGTAAGGGATTTGGCACAATATATTCCATGACTCCGCAGTAACAGAAGGCATTCCGTCCACGAAAGCAAAGGCTGCTGGAACTTTCATAGACATCAATGTTTTGCTTCCGTGGACAGAATGCCTTCTGTGCTACAAAACGCATAAATTTATTACGAAACCATGTAACACTAACGCATTTTGTCCATAAAAAACACAAATGCGTTAGCATTGTGTCCATGAAATATTGATGTCTACGAAAGTAGGGGGGGTCAGTCTGTTTAAACATTGCCTGGCATCTATTTTGAAAGTAAAGGAAGCACTCCCTCTGTGATATCTCACTTCAGATGTCACACAATGCAGATCTAACATACTGGCAGTTTCTTTTCAATAAAGGAGCCACTTCTAAAGGACTGTGGTCACAAGAGTTGGTAAAGGCTTTAGGGAGGTCCAAAACATGCAAATGTAACCTGTTGCCTACATTTATCATTTCCTTGATGTCAGTATGCTTGTAACCGCTGACTGCAGAGCTACTTTTAAATTCCAGCACAAGATCCTCCTCTTTCAATCTACACAGGCAGCAGTAGCATAGCAAAGCATGCTTGAATCCTGGGTAGGGTCAGTAAAATTTAAGATACACAAAATGAGAACTTGTAATCTAAGTAATCCTGCATAAGGGCTTCTTCTAAGCAAGTTAGAATTAGTGATAAATAGGAGAACTAAGGGCTCCCAAGTAGCTCAGTACAAGTACTTGCCAGCATAAGTGCAAGGTTGAGCAGTACGCCCTGGGTTTTATTGCAACCTTGTCATCAGTCAACAATGACTATGAGCCCATAGCAGTGGAACAAATTGGCTCATTATATGGAGGTGGTATAGAGGACGGTAGGTCAGCATGGAGTTCCATTACTAAACAGTGATCCATACTGGTCGGTCCAGGTAGTCTTATAAGGCAGAACGGAGAGCATGTCAGTCGCCCCCCAACCCCTAATTGATGTAGCTGTGGAACATGCACTATACATTTTTTTTTTTTTTTTTTTAATAAAATTATAGAGAACTAGACTGGTCAGCTGATTGAAATGAGATTTTCAATTTGTCTCATGCTGACAAGCATACACTTTCCATTTATAGGTCCACAAGTTAGTTCATTCAGTTAATCAGCTTGTTAGCTAACTAGGATTCTAAGTAGATGGCCAACTCGCTGGCTACCTGCGTCATTACCTTGTTGTACAGCAAGCTAATTTTAGTTATCTCACTAGTAGTCACTAGCTACATAAAGTGAGTTTATACCTTTGCCAGCTAACATGGTAGCTAGGTACTGAAACAATTCGAGCTACGTAACTAAGTCAGCAGTTCACTAGCAAATTCTATTTTTAGCCAGTTATCTGGCCAACTAATTCAGTTCTACTTTCAACAAAAGCTCTGTGAGCTCACTGTGGCAGGCAACCTTTACGCAGGATACCTGATCTGTGTCAGTGGCAACTCTGGCAGCCAAATTATGTCAGCTGCACATGATGGAATGTTCAGATTCTGAACGTTCTATCCATACGTTTCAATGGAAAATTTTCCAAGATAACATTGTAAAAATGATATTATGTTACAGCATTTAGCAGACACTCTTACCCACAGCGACTTACATTGCATCACTATGCTAAGAGTAGACATCGTAAGGTATTTCAAGAGGTCAGTAAGCGTGGAGTTTTTTTTTTGAACATAATGCATAACAATACATAACAATACATAACAAACGCAACAATCAATAGGACAGAAAGACATACATGGGGGGAAGGTAGGCTACAGATACACCTTGAACAGATGAGTTTCAAGTTTTTTCTTGAAGGCATCCAGTGAGTCTGTTGTCCGAATCTGGACAGGAAGCTCATTCCACCAGTGTGGAGCCAGTACTGGGAAGAGGCGGGTTCGACAGATGCTGCTCTTGTGTTTCGGGACATGGAGGCAACCCAAGGTAAGAGATCGCAGCACTCTTGCAGGCTTGTAGGATTTTATCATGTCCTGTATGTATTGGGGGGCTGATCTGTTAAGTCTCTTAAAGGTTAGTATCAAGGTCTTGAGCTTGATCCTTGCTGCAACTGGTAGCCAGTGGAGGGACTCAAGGAGAGGTGTAACACGGGCCTGCTTGGGGACATTGAACGTCAATCAGGCTGCACGTTCTGGATGAGCTGCAGCGGTCGGATGACATATACCGGGAGGCTGGCAAGTAACGAGTTGCAGTAGTTGGAGGGGTCATAAATGCTGGGACGTGGACTATCTAAGTCTTATCAATGTTCAGCTTGAGCTGATGTTTGTTCATCCAGCCCAAGATGTCCTTGAGACATATTGAGACTTTGGAGGTGATGTTCATCTCGGGAGGGAAGGAAATGAACAGTTGGGTATCCTCTGCGTATGAATGATACAACAGGCCATGCACTGTTATGACCTCTCCAAGTGTTCTGGTGTAGATGGAGAACAGGAGTGGTCCCAGTACTGATCCCCGTGGAACACCTGTCTTCAGGAACCGGGGCGAGGAGGTGGAGCCCTGCCAGGAAATCTGGTAGGAGTGGCCGCTGATGTAGGAGGAGAACCATTCCAGGGCCGTTCCAGTGATTCCCAGGGCCTGCAGCTCAGACAGGAGGATCTAGTGGTTCACAGTGTCAAAGGCAACTGACAGATCTAGGAAGATAAAGACAAGAGAGAGAGGCAGCTTTTGCAGCTTACAAGGTGGTTTCCATGGAGTGATTAGCTTTGAAACCAGATTGGTTAGGGTCCAGTAAATTGTTAAAGGTGAGGAAGTGGGAGATTTGGTTAGACACAACACATTCTAGAGCTTTAGAGAGATATGGGAGTAGGGAGACCAGCCTATAGTTGTTGACTAGAGAGGGGTTCAGGATGGGTTTTTTAATTAGTGGGTGGACCCTTGCCTGCTTAAGGGATTTGGGAACAATACCAGAGGTTAGTGAAGAGTTAACCACATGAGAGAGGTATGGAAGGATGGTGGGTGCAACTTCTTGGAGGAGAGGTGTTGGTATTGGATCTAGAGCACTTGTGGTTGGTTTATGAGTCATAATCAGTTTGAGGATGTCAGATTCAAGGAGAGTTGTGAATTGAGAAAATAGATTAGAGCTCGGGGGTGATTTTGCGGGAGACTGTTGCTTTGCAATGTGGTTGAAAGGTGAATGGATCTTGTCTATTTTCTCCTCAAAGAAATTGGCAAAATCTTCAGCAGTGAGGGTGGTGACAGGTGGGGGTTGAGGAGGGGAGAAGAGAGATGAGAAGGTTTGGAAGAGCTTACCTTGGTCATTGGCTGCATTCTGAAACTTTCCTTGGAAGTATTTGAACTTGGCTGAGGTTGTTGCAGCAGTGAAGTCCACTAGGAGAGATCTATAGGCTGAGAGGTTGCTCTCTTGTCGGCTTTTCTTCCATTTCCCCTCTGCAGCTCTCAGGGTGGATTCACACAGCATGTACAGGTCAGAGGGGTGGGAGACGGACACTGTGTGGCACTCGAACGAGGAGTAGCTCATCACCTCATCAACGCCAGCTGTTGTGCAGCAGAGGTCCAGTCCCCCCTCCTCTGCCTGTGCTCCATGGTGAATGGGACACCAAGAATGCAGTTGAGAGGGCTGCCAGTGTGGCTGTGTTCTCCAGGGTGACCCAAGTTTCTGTAAGTGCTAGGAAGTGTAAGCTAAGAGAGAGCGCATAGGAGGAAATGAAATCAGCTTTCTGGACTGCCGATTGGCAGTTCCAGAGACCACATTCCACTTCTCTTGTTGGGTAGATTAAATTGGGGTTACTTCTCTGTTTTGTGGCATGCAAAATGCATTATTTTTTGCGATGCCACCGTGTCCATGAAGTGATCACGGTGGTAATAGGGTGATACATATTGAGAGCAAACAGACTGATACATAAAGAGAGGGAAAAGGCAAAGACAGCAAGCACAGCAGATAAAAACAAGTACAAAGAGCGAACAATGGAGGATACTTATCAGGGGCTGGGCTTCTTCTCTGTTCTTCCTCGATGGACTCCCGCAGACAGACTCCCTTAGTGCAACCGAGTCTTTGTGTGACAAAGTTGAGATAGACGAGGCTCAAAGCTGCTGCTTTGCCCTCCTAGCCCTTAAGCACCTAGCCTAACGCTAATGCGGCTACGGACACTAGCTTCAAAGAGAGCTTCAGCACAATCCCGAGTGTGAATAGCTCCAAAAATCCTGACTGATTCATCAAGTCACCTGATGTCAACAGAGCGACTTGACAGCAACCAGTCAGCTAGCACAACGAATCTGTCTAAATACAGAACAATTAGCTAAGATAAATTACCTACGCGGATTTAACAAGCAAAACTGTTTAAGATGCTGACACAAACCAAGAAAAAATGCTACAAGCACAACACAGCACAATAGCAAATAGGGATGCTAGATAGCAAAAGAAACTATACTTGACACTAGATAGCAAAAAAACTGGCTGCACTTACTATCCCCTCGAAACTGATGATGAACTAATGCATACGCAAAGTAGATGCACTAATGTCTATATAAAAAATATACATAGACACAAAAAGCAGTACCATGCCAACGTTAATGTATTCCAACCAGCAATTTCAATGCAATTGTAGCACCCCTCCCCACAAGGGCATACAGTGAACTACGCCACCCCTTTCAAAGCCCAGGAGTAAAGGGAACTCCGCAGAGTAATCAAACAGCTAGAAGTCTGTGCTGATGTAAAAAAGCAATACTTCATTGGTACAGGGTCAGAGGATGAGAGCAATAATAAAAAAACAAAGAAAATACACATCGATTTAAAATTACCCACTCTGCCTTGGCACTAGGCTAGCCCCCAACATTTCATACCTCTGTCCTTGTGTCCCTGCTAGGAAAAAAAGGAGAGAGAGACGTTTATCACACGTGCATAAAGTTAGCTAGCACACTACGACTAGCTGCACCTAAGCAGGTTAAGGCTGTTAGTACAGGCCACGCAGATGCAGCCGTAAGCACAGCAAAGCAAAACAAAACCGGGCAAAGCAAACCGTGCCACAGCAAACACAAGCCCCCTTTTTCTATATGCGCACAAGATACAGAGCGGGTTAGCTAGCAAAGGCTTAGTGGCAAATGGTAGACAGACACACATACAAGCGCAGTCAATCTAGCTAACCAGCCCGCTAATACTCAAACTGAACACAGACAAGCAAAGTGCGCTAGACAGTAAACACGCTCAGCGCGGCTGCTGGCTAGCTAGAAACACTAACACAATTCACTAAGCGATTAGTCATGCACACTTAAAAACCGTTCCAAAGACCGTAGCCAAGAGCCTTCGGTCCAGAATACACCCTCCTGCCGGTCCTGCGCAAGAATCCTAAAAATGCAGCTCCAGGGGAACACTGAATCCCAGGCTAGGGCAGTCCTTAACCTTTGCCTCCCACACACAAACTCTGGCGACAATACAACTGAACAAGGTGAGGACCCAAGCATTGCATTCCTCATACCTGCCTGTTCAAAACACTTTTATTGTATCGGCCAGCCAATAGAGATCCTGCCTTTCCCATGCACTTCCCACTGGCTACACAATGAAGATTTGGAAACTTGTCTTGAGCAAGCTTCCTGGATGGATGTTCGGGCATTTAAGGAAAAGATGAAAGAACAAGAGGAGGCTGGGACAGAGTGCACAGTCTGCACATTTACATTCTTTTCTGCTTTTTTTTTTTTTTTTTTTGGTTGCTGCACTCCATGGGATTATCTGTCAAGACTAGAATGCATGCTGCTTGTGAGATAATGTCTATGTGAGACCAAGTTTTGGTTACATCTGACAGCATCAATCCCCAGAGTTAAGGATTACGGGATGTGAAAGCCAGGTAGCATGTATGGAAATTCCTGTCTTTCAATGTTTTTTCTTTTTATATATTTGTAAACCTCTACATGTTATTTATGGGGGAAACACTGGGCCTGGGCTCTCTGCTGTGTAAGATGGGCCCCGGCACATCTTGCTGAGCCTCAGAGACCTTTTCTGTCCACACTGGTCTCCCACAGACAGTTCATTCAAGATTGTCTCACTGTTTTTCCACACCAGGGAACATAAAGCTCAGCAATATTGGGGTATATTGGTGAGCTGGTCTGCAAGGCTACTTTTTTTTGTGAACAAATTTTTATTCGAAAACACAGCAAGTGACACTGGAAATAAAACCAATCTTCAAAGACAAAAATACTGTCAATGTACAGGCACCGGTAAGAAGAAAATGTACAAAGAATATAAATAAATACATGTTACAAATATACACTTACATACTTCACAAACAAAATTTTGTCAAAATACGAAGGAGTTAGTAATAATGCTGTCAGAAAGGATTACAAAAAATGTCTCGAAAGACTAATAATAGAGGTCCAAGCATCAATAGTTTTAGACTTTGCTCCATGTAATCTTGCATATGACTTCTCATGAGCCGCAACAGAGATCATATTAGGAATCCATATATTAAATAAAGGTAAAGTAGGTGTAAACCATAACTGCAGTATACTTTTTTGCTGCTGTAAGAGCTGCAAGGAGTAGTTTGCACTGAGAGACAGAGCTGCAGGAGAGAGTCGTCATTAAGGAGAAAAAGTAAAGGTAAAGCCACAATATCTGTGTCCAGAGCATCGGATAACACTGACGCCACAGTACACCAAAATCTTGAGATAATGGGGCACTCCCAAAACATATGGAGCATTGTGCCAGCCACCCCAGTGTTGCATATATGACAATTAGGATCACTGGCACGTTTCATTTGAAATCGCTTTAAGGGAGTTGTATAAGCCTTGTGAATAACCTTGAAATGAATCAATTGGTTCCTTGATGAGAAAAAGGTATTGCCCCATACTCTGTCCCATGCAGGCTCCACACTCAACTTCAGCTCTCTTTCCCACACCGCAAATACAGGAGCTTTCGCAGGCACCTGAAAAATACATTTATTATAAATGTATGATGCCACCCCCCTGCCCACTGACAAATAACTTACTAAGGGATGAGTAGCTAAAGGAGCATCCAAAGGAATGTTACATGTGTGCAGTATAGAACGCATTTGTAAATAAAGGAAGAATGTTTGGCTAGGGAGAGAGAAGGCAGATTTAATGTCTTGGAATGAGTGCATGCCATTATCATCAAATATATCACCCAGGGTATATATACCCTTGGAGGACCAAATGGAATTTTGTAGTGTTTGACCATCGGATTATGCAGGATTATGTCAGAGAGGAGAAGAAGTAGTATAAATTGGTGCTTTTAAGTATCTGTGTTGAAATTGCCTTAGAACATGAAATGAGTGATTAATGATACAGTTTCGTTTTGCTACCAATGTCTTGCATTTCTTAGCACAGAATGGGAGATCATGTAGTTGTTGTGGTTTGACTACGGATGCCTCAATATTCTTCCAGGGTACCTGGGAGTCCTCAGAGAGCCAAACCTGTATGGCCCGCATTTGGAAGGACCAATAGTATAACTCAAGATTCAGTAATGCTAGACCGCCTAACTCCTTCTGTCTCTGTAAAGTGTAGAAGTGGATCCTAGGCTGCCCCAAATGAAACTAGATAGCATGGACTGAGCTTTCTTCAAGAAATCTGCTGGTGAAGCAAAAGGGATCATGGAAAATAAAAAATTAATACGTGGGAGGACTACCATTTTAATTACAGATACTCTACCCTGTAGGGACAAATGCAGCACTGACCATCTTTGTAGGTCATCTCCAATACACTTAAGAGTCTTACCAAAGTTTTCTGCTCTAATTTCTACAAGGGACCGCCTAATTTTAATACCTAGATATACAAAATCCTTTTTGGCAACAACTAAAGGAGATTGAAGAGATGGATGGGAGGGTATAGTATCTTGGAGGGGCATTACAAGTGATTTACCTCAGTTGACCTTGTAGCCAGAGAACTGGCCAAAAGTCAAAAATAAATGTAACGCATTAGGGATTGAATGGGCTATATCAGAAAGAAAGAGGAGAATGTCATCTGCAAATAAAGAAATACAGTGAGATGTTCCCCCTTTACAGTTATTGGCTTAATGGTCTGAGACTGACGGACTGCTTGGGTGAGTGGCTATAAGGCCAAAACAAATAACATAGGGCTTAAAGGGCAGCCTTGACAAGTGCCACACTGCAGCTGGAATGATGTCGATCTGTAAGCGCCTGTCTGCACAACTGCCATTGGGCCATTATAGAGAGTGGAAACCATTTTAATAAACGAGGGCCCGAAACCAAATCTTTTCAATACCAACCACATGTAATCCCATTCTAAGCGATCAAAAGCCTTTTTTGCATCTAATGAAAGAATTGCACTTGAATGACACTCACTTGCTTCATTAATGATATGCATGAGCCGTCTAATGTTATCAGCCGCAAATCTACCGCTCAAAAAGCCAGTCTGGTCATAACTTATAAGTGAGCCAATGTCTGACTCTAGCCATAGTGCCAAAGCCTTTGAATAAGTTTTAAGATCAGAATTAATAAGACTCACAGGTCTATAGCTGGAGCATTGGAGTGGGTCCTTACCTTTCTTTAGAATAAGAGAGATTAAGGAAGTTTTTTGATCACGGTGAAAAGACCCATATTGCACTACATAATCAATAGAGTTCATTATTAAAGGACCCACCAGATCCCAAAACTCTAATAATAACTCTGGTGGGATACCATCAAGGCCTGGGGACTTATGTTTACTCAACAGATTAACTGCATTATGTAATTCCATAAGGGTCAAAGGGGCTTCTAACAACTCTTTTTGTTCATTCGTAAGTGTAGGTAGAGCTAGATATTGTGAAAATAAAGAAGCCTCTTAATAAATGTCAGAGACCTCTGATGTGTATAGATTTGTGTAAAAATCAAGAAAAATTCTGTTGATGGCTTCGCAAATGAAATTTCCATTTCAGTCAGATATAGCATTGATGGAAGACTGATTTTCGCAATTCTTTATTCTCATAGCGAGTAGTCTACTCGGGCGATCTGCACATTCATAATATAAATTCTTGGTTTTGTGTAGTTGGAACTCAGCTCTTGATGTAAAAAATTCCTCATAAGTACTCATCACAAAAGGCAGCTCCTTAGCTACACTGTCAGAGAAACTGCATTTCTGAGCCCTCTCGTTTCAGGATAGTATGTTCCAATTCAGTAATTTTCTTATTACGAGATGAGCTAAGATGTGATGCAAATAATGTGCAGTTACCTCGTATGAAACACTTAGTGACCTCCCAGAGTGTTTGAGGGTTATCAGTGGAATCAGAATTTAACTGTAAGAATTCCACCAGTCCTTGTCGAAACTGGTGAATAAATTCTGTGTTCTGTAAAAGATAGGCATTAAATTTCCATTTCTTCGGTAAGGAACGTCTAGGTTGAATCATGAAAGAGTAAACAACTGGCCCATGGTCAGAAATAATTATAGGAGAGATATCAGCTTTACCAACTGAAGGAAACAGAGATGGGGAAATTAAAATGTAATCAGTATGGGAATATACCTTGTGCCTACCCAAAAAAGTAAAATCCTTTGTCTGGGGATTCAATAAACGCTAGGCATCTCATAAGTTACAGTCCCTCATGAAAGCCTTCATTGCTACATCTGCATTAGAGATGACTGATTCAGGAGATGATCTATCTAAATCATTATCAACAACAGCGTTAAAGTCCCCACCCACTATAAAACAACAGTCTCTTAAATGTGTAAGTAAGGAGGCAATATCGCTGAGAAATTTTGGTTTAAATGGAGTTGGTGCATAGACTGAAGCGAAACAAATATTCTGATGCATTACTGTGCCCAGTGCATATGTAAAACAACCGTCTTCATCTGATTCAACCTTATGAATGACTATATCTGATTTCCTTCTAGTGAGGATTACAACTCCCTTAGGTTTTGACGAAGCACAAGAGAAGCACACAACCTTTTAATGCTTGTTTTGAACTCTGTAAACATCAGTTTCCTTAATATGTGTCTCCTGAAGTAGAGCCACATCAATACTTTGACGATGTAGCCAGTCAAAACATTTAATTCTTTTCACCTGAATATTTAGGCTGCATAAATTCCAAGACACCACTTTAAGATTGCACATCAAGGAGGGTGAAACGCCCAGCCGAGCAAACCGACTCTCCCCCTGCCTGTAGGTCTAATCCCTCTAACACAAGATATGTAGAAAAGACGGCACCTGTTACACAACACTACATCCATACAATAAGTTATATAACTGTGTAAACCCAGTGTATCAAAAAGACCAAGGAAAGTCAGAAAAACGAGATGAAATAAAAAGAAAAAAATGCCTGCTGCCATGGGAAAGCGAGGGCCACCACTCACCCCTGCTTGCAGGCGCCAAATCAAGAGTCCTTTAGCATCTGTGACGACAAGACTAAGAGTCCCTATCCCTGAGTACAAATTCCTGTATAAAATTGAACTATACTACAAACCACACAAATACAGGATTTTAACCTTATCTAATGAACCATCTTAAAGATCTCACACCATATGGTGTTTATATATAAACTAAGAAAAATAAAGTAGGCTAGGGTTTAATAACCCAGTAACAATGATAATAGAAAACATTCAGCCTACTGTTTTCCCATACTATAGGATTTAATAGTTCCCCGCACGCTGAGCATCTTTTCAACTCCAACTGGTTGGGATAGAACTTATAAGCCGCTGCTTCAACTTCTATGTGGCCATATCTCCACTGCCATCAGGCCCGACAAACTTTTCCAGTTCTCTCTCTGCATCCTCTGGGGTGTCGTAGTAAGACACCCTGCCCTGTTGTACCACCTTCAAAGCGCCAGGAAAAAAGAGTAGGGTTGGGATGGAGTGATCTTTCAACTGCCGTCGTGCAACTGCCATATAGCATCGGAGAGTTTCTATCTCGAGCTGCTTGCATGATGTCTTTTTTGTCTTCAAAGTTGAGCATACGAAATACAAGGGTTCTAGACACAGTTCCCTTCAATTTACCAGTACGGTGTGCCCTCTCTATTTCCAAATGTCACCCAGCTAATGTGGGAAGCCGGCGCGGGAGGTTCTCTTGAAGGAAGGAGACACAGTCTTTCCCTTCTGCTCTCTCTGTATTGGAAATTGTTTTTATTGTTAAGATGCTGTCCCTACTATCTGCTGAGGGAATTCAGCGCTGTGTTTCTGGCTGCTGTTTACATCCCCCCGTGAGCCAACTCCACAGCGGCGCTCGGCACACTCCACAATGCCATCAGCGCGTTAGAAATGGCTCACCCTGACACTGTTTTTATTGTTGCTGGTGACTTTAACCAGTGCAATCTGCGGACTGTATTTCCTAAATATTTCCAACATGTGGACATTCCAACCCGTGATAAGAATACACTGGATCATGTCTACAGCAACTTAAGCGGTGCATACAGGGCTGCACCCCGCCCTCACTTCGGACTCTCAGACCACATTTCTCTGTTCCTGTACCTGGCCTACAGACAAAGACTGAAACAAACGAACCCAGTCACCAAACAGGTTAAGCTCTGGACCACAGAGACTGAGGGCATCTTGCCGGACTGTTTTGCACAGACGGATTGGGATGTGTTTAAAGCTGCAGCCACCCTGGAGGACTCTTCTGTTAGCATACAGGACTATGCTGAGTATGCGACTGGGTACATTAGCACCTGTATCAACAACATCGTGCCCACCATACAAATCAGGAAGTTTCCTAACCAGAAGCCCTGGGTCAACAGCCATGTACGACACATGCTGCGTGTTTGATCTCTTGCATTTAGGTCAGGCAAAGAGACAGAGTATAAGGCAGCAAAGTACGGACTGAGGAAAGCCATCACAGAGGCCAAAAGGCAGTACAGAGAGAAGCTGGACAGCTTCTACTCTACTGCGGACGCCGGGCAGATGTGGCAAGGCCTACAGCACATCACCGACTACAAAACGAACACCTGCCACGCCTTCAGCTCTTCAGACACCCTGCTGGATGACCTCAACAAATTCTATGCCCGCTTTGAGACCTCCAGCATCAGCACAGAGAAAAGGCACACACATACCTGGACCACCCACTCACGCCAACAGTCTCATCGGCCGAGGTACACAAAGCCCCGAGGAGGATCAATCCCCGCAAAGCAGCAGGACCAGACAACATCCCTGGGCGGGCCCTTAGAGCATGTGCCACCCAGCTGGCTGACGTCCTCGCTTCCATTTTCAACGTGTCCCTATTACAGACCACCGTCCCAACCTGCTTCAAGACCACAACCATCGTCCCAGTCCCCAAGAGGAGCCCACCGACCTGTCTAAATGACTACAGACCAGTAGCACTCACCCCAATCATCATGAAGTGCTTCGAGAGAGTGGTGCTGGCCCACATTCAGGACAGCATACTGGATACCCTAGACCCCTTGCAGTATGCCTACCGGCCCAACAGGTCCACCTCAGACACCATTGCTGCTGCCCTCCATATTTCCCTCTCCCACCTGGAAAACAAGAACACTTACATCAGAATGCTCTTCATAGATTACAGCTCTGCCTTCAACACGGTCATTCCCCACAAACTCACCCACAGACTGTTCAAGCTTGGGCTGCACCCCACACTCTGTGACTGGCTCCTAGACTTCCTGACTGGCAGGCCGCAGTCTGTCAGGATCAGAAATAGGACATCAGCCAGCACCATAACCAACATTGGCACCCCACAGGGATGTGTTCTCAGCCCCATCCTCTACACACTGTTCACACATGACTGTGTCGCCTCCCACAAGGACAACATCATCCTGAAGTTTGCGGACGACACCGCGGTGATAGGACGCATCACTGGCAGAGACGAAGCGGCCTACAGGAGGGAGGTGGCCAGTCTGGTGACATGTTGTGAGGAGAACAACCTCACCCTCAACACGGACAAGACAAAGGAGATGATAGTGGACATGAGGAAGGAGAGGGGAACTAATCAGCCACTGTTCATCCGAGAGCTTGAAGTGGAGAGGGTGAGAAGCTTCAAATACCTGGGCGTTCACATCAGTGAGGACCTCACCTAGACATTCAACACCACCCAGCTGGTCAAGAAGGCGCAAAAATATTTTTATTTCTGTATTCTTATAGTTTTTATTCTATTCTATTTATTCTATTTACTGTATCTTTTATTCTTATATTATTGTTATGGCATCCATTGTGGACAGCAAAGGAAGAATTTCATTGGACGGGAACATGTTTTCTTACTGTGCATATGACAATAAATGCTTTGACTTTGAAATAAGTCCTCCCTCTAAATTGGAGCGGTGATTATGGTCTTCTAAATTAATTATGCGTTGCTGCATTTCTGAGATCTTTTCCATCCAGCCTTGCTCCGTTTGCCTGTCCTCACGTTGTGCCCTCTGTATATTATCCACACGGGACTTCATTGTTTGTAGATTAGCAGTCTGGAGCTGTGCCTGGTCCTCAAGTTGTTTTAGCTGGGTTTTAACATCAGTAAGATCTTTGCGAACATCTTTCACTACTTCCAGCATTTCTGACATGATCTCATGTACACACTCCTTGATAGTAGCAGCAAGTGATGTGTCTAACGTGGGTGGGCCTGCTTAGCCCATCTTTATTTGCATTAGCCATGCTAGCACCACTCGCCGGGAACAGCTCAGTCAAAGATTTCTCTTTTTTCTTTGCTGGAGACCGTACAGAAGCCTTCGAAAAGGGCATAGATCTCTTCTTGGGCGTGCATATCGGCAAAAATCTTTAGTACGGTCAGATATTAATAGCAAAGTGTACTCAGGGAAGGAGAGCAACTCTTTCACACTGCCATTTTGGGTTATCGGCTACTTAATGGGATCCTTCTCTGTTAGGGTAGCTAGAAACTACTAGGTGACAATGTAGATTGCATGGCTCTGTCACATGCACAGTTTGGAGAACATCTTGTGGCAACAGTGAGGACTAAGCACAAGACACCATTGGCTTGCGGAAGACACTGGAAAATGTCTATATATGCATCTTAGCTCTTTACTCTCGATGGTGCAGAACCCAACTACTTTAAATCTATTTAAAATGTTTTCATTTCCTCTCAACCCCACCCCCACCTAAGCAAAGGAAAGACATGAAACTGTCAAAAAATTACATCAAAATGAGTTCAAATTCATGTGCATTCAAAATGACTTAATGAGGTCATGAATAATGTTCACTTATAATATTTACTTATTTATTATTTTAATATTGCTTTAACGTATGTTTCTTTTGCATGGGTTTGACGGCAGCTGAAACAAACCAAAAATTGGTCTATTGGGGAAGGAAAAATAAAGCATTTTAATTTATACTAAAATCAGGCTTCCAGTCAGTTCTCCAGCAGATTAAGGAAATATCTCACACAAATGTGAACAACTGTGAGAAAATGAAACCAAGCCTCCATCCATGCCCTTTTTTCTTTCACACAGCACCTTGAATTAATCCACCTCACTCTGCATTAAGGCATTTTTACCTCAGCTACTGAACATATAGATCTAATAACCACTTGTACATTGGCCCTGTCAACCCACTGGCTTGTCCTCTCTTCCTGAATCTTTATTGTCATGGTCCCTGTGGTAAGAGACTCTAAGAAAAATGTTAGGGTCTGATTACCCATTTATGTTAGGACAGAAACACCACAGATAAACTTGCATGTCATGCAGCTCTTTCGTTTAAGGTCATATTGTATAGTTAACACAATCCCTGGCCTTCCTAAGAAACACACAAGCATACATTTGAGCACCTTCTCTGTGAGTTCACCATCAGAGGGGAGGGAGTTTTAATGGCTTGCCACCTAATAAGTGCAACCTCCTTTCCTATAGTCATTGACCCCTACAGGTAAGACATCAGATAAGTGACTGCTTGCTGTTCACTGGGCAGTAAAGCTGTGGATTTAGCTTTACCCCTTTCCCAAAAAGTCTGCCTTGAAGCAATTTCTGTTTAAGTGGAGGCTTCGCCCTGACTCCCCCCATCCCTCTAACATTGACCCCATTGACTCACTTGTAGCTCACCATCTCAATGTCCATCCCTCCACAGAAAGCTGTCATCTCATCCTCAAGTTTTATATTCTTGAACATCCATGACAGTAAGGATGTAAAAGTGCCTCTGAACAGTTCTGAACATTCCTTAAACTAATTCCTTACCTTGCATGGCATCCAAATAGGCTGGAGTAATTAGCTATGTGAGTGTTTTTACTTTGTTGCTGTCAAATACTAAGTATATATTAAATATTATATGTTTAGTATTTAACAGACAAAGTGTTGTGATTTTAGGTTCTTCATATAACCACTACACAATTTCATGGCAGATTAATGTTTGAGTGATGAGCACTTATAACTGCTTTTACTGCATAGCTGCATGTGTTAAATACATTTGGCATGGAACTGCTATAAAATAACTGATAGTTTGAAATATCTTCAAAGAGGTTTGCAGTTTCATCAGTGAGCCCAGCCACACTCAACACAGGTACTGACAATTGTTATGTACACACAAAACATCAACAAAATCGAGATCAGGAGGAGGGGTCATCATGGGGATTATCAAAATTTTATCTCAGAAGAAAATAGCAAAGCAAATAGGTGCAGAAGGTGGGTGAAACTTCACTTGGCTGCTGTGAACATAAAAAATACAATAAAAATCACAAGAGAGATAACCCCTAAATCGACAGAAACCTGGAGTGTGGTGATGGTGTCATTTCCATTGGTGCATCTTTTGTTGCACTTTGGCAGAGGAGCTGAGCTGTGGCTGTGCAGGAGCAGCATGCTCCCAATGAGGAGTCAGTATTAGGATGCTGTAGCCCTGTTGTCAGGGGCCTTGGGGCCAGAAGAAATAGCTTTTGCAAACAGCAGTAAGTCATCCTCTGACAGTTGAGTGTTAGGAAGAAGCGCCCTACCCCCAGCTTCTGGCTCAGCAGGCACGCTGCACATCACGGGAAACATCAACTCCCTATAAAAAAAATACTGCACATAAACTACACATTAAGTTGCATTCAGCAATGTGGTGGCCACTATTTTTACATTTTTTTCTTCAGTTGGAAATTGTGTCATTTCCAAAGATTATGGTTTAGGAAAGAAAATCTGGAGCATTCTACCTGTTAGAGAGTTAAATGCATCTGATTGTCGCTAAGTAGGCAATAGTCAACAACACTTATGCGAAGTGCACCTGCTCAACAGAAACCTGCCAATGACCTCTGACCCCTTTGTATATCAATCCACTGTCGCCATGTTTACTTACATGTCATTTCTCTTGCTTCTGAATGAAGTTCAGCACGGTGTTAAATAAGGTATCTGATAAGGGAGTGTTTTGGGGCACTTTGTGTTCATCCTCTGTCCAGGATTACAGCGTTCCAAAAAGGTTATCACTCTGGAGCTCCCATGGGGTTGCCAGCAATTTGCATTCAAATCTGATTAACGAGTCACACACCCTGGCACCTTTGCACTGGTGGCAGCAGGGAGTGAATGTGCGAAAGAGTCGCAACCCAAGGAACAGCTCGCCTGAATGAGGACAGTAATCTCCAATACAGGCATCAATTCAGGCCATTCATGGATGCTGTGTTCAACAAGCGAAACCTTTTCATTTCGCCAGCAAGCCCTTCTGCACTTGACAAAGGAAATGTCACAGTGCGACCACGTCCCACCTGCCTCTTTCTAATTGACCTTGCCTTCAAACTCTCACAAAGAGGAGGAATTAAAAGGACAGAGGGAGAATTATAAAGCCAGTATATGGAATAGGTAGGAGCTGAAGCACTGTGCACATTTATTTTAAATTACATTTTGATTAGAAGTGCTCACACACACACACACACACACACACACACACACACACACACACACACACATATATATATATATATATATATCTTAATGAAAGCACAGGGAACCCTTGAATTTGTGACAGAACATTGATTTAATAAGAACGAAAGTTCTTCCTCATTTCAGATTCATGTTTCACACTTTGTCAAAATGCATTCAGTGTCCTTGTCCTCAGAATAGGGAGCAGCAATGCTCAGATACAGACTTCAGTGAAATAACATCAGTCAAAATATTAATGCTGCAAAAGGCTAAATCTATCTTTGTGTCAGACTGACTGTATAGGTGAACTAAAAAATGAATAACACAAGGCCACTTAAGAGTAAGTTGTGCACATACTGGTCAATCTTTTAATGTATTCACTCATTATCATCAATGTCCTTATAATTGTTTATTTTTAATAAGGCTTGAACTGAATTGAATTCAGGGTAATGGAAAAACTTAAATAGTATCACACAAAACATCTTCAAAGTTAATTGGTAAATCCAAAGATGAGGCCATCAAAGAAAACTATTATAATGATTCAAAGAGTGACACTTTTTCTTTAGTGCCTTGAAAATCAAAATAACCTTCAATTTAAAAAAAAGTATGGACACAGTCCATAGTATGCGACTGTTTTTCTGTAGTTGTTTAATTGGCAAATATATTTATATTTTTTTCTGACAAAAAAAATGTCTGAAAAGGTTAATCTGCACTGATAGTGCTTGATACCCATGATCTTCCAGAGAGGTATAATGAATATTTAATACAGGTGTGGCACTTTCCTGCCTTGGATATCCAAAAGCTGTTCCGGTGATTTACTGGCTGACCAGGTGCCCAGCTGACAGCATGAAGGGCAGTGGGGAGGAGGGCAAACCTACAGGCAAGGGAGATTAGTGAGCAACAAGGGCAGACAACAGAGTCAACAGTCAAAATCAGAAATAGTCAGTCTTATATTCACATGGTCTGCTTATGCTCTCTATGCAGTAATTTCAGCAATTTCCCCTGCTCCCTGCTTCTTCACCATATATGGAGAGAGAGAGGAAAAATTTGAGTTGTGATTCAAAGCAGTCCTCATGACAGCACAACCAAAAAAAAAAAAAAAACACCAATCACGACAGATTAAACAGGATTACTCTCACCAATTTTTGTTAAATGTCATGGAGAATTTTCTTCAGAAATTTCAGAAGTGTAAATGGGGACAGTTAGAGCTACTTTTAATGCCTTTATGGCAAGACATGTTTTATAGCATACATGTTCTGTAGTGTGCATGTTTGTAGCATTGACAGTCACTTTACAACAACATGTCTACTCTGTATAAACTTACTTACAAGGAGACTGGTTATAGAACCATATGGATAAAGGCTTTTCTTCTTCTTAACTGGAGAAATGGTAGGTGCAATGCAGTGGGTGCTAGTCTTAGTGTGGGTTCTTTGCTTAACTGATATTAGAAGCAACAACACCTAAATAGGTGTGAAAACAGGTGTTAATGCCATATACCTGCCACATACCATCTAAGACTTAATTAAGAGGAAGTAACTCTAATGTTTGTCGCTGTATTTGTACATATATACATATACTGTATTTATACAGACACACACACACACACCATTTGAGAGGTGAAGAAGATTTTTTTATAAATTTATTCCATATTATTTGAGAACCTCCTATAAATGTTCAATGATGTTTACATCCAGTAAGGCCATGGAAGGCGTTTCCCTCAACCTTAATGAAACCACTGTCTGACACACCAGTTATTTGGGCACCTACTTCCAGCTGACCTTGGAAGATTTTCCAATACTCCTGTTTTTTCTGCTGTTGCTGTGTTCTCCTATCTGTGAAGTTGTATGCAAGGAATATAATTGTCCTTGCTAACATTGCAAATTATGAGTGGTGTTTCCCAAACAACATGTTATGCTACCATCAGCTCTAACACTGCCGAGAAAGATATTCACACTGATCTACAGCAGCATACAGTTGGATACTGTTATGCTTTGATCATGTAGGGATTTAAGTAGGGGAGTCATGACTGAGGGGGCTGGATTACAGCAATTCCTCCTACTCTCTTTGGGATGATGACTGTCAATGTAGTCCTAGTGTTTGTTGCAGAATATAAAAATGTTTAACCAATAATCTGTAATAACCTTTTCATGGCTATTTTGGCTATCCCATAACTGGTTTGGATAGATTTTGCCAGTGTATCACTGCTTGCTGCTGGCGAATATGCAAGTCCTTTACTTAAAGGCAAGTTATTTTTGGCATGCAGGCATGCACACTGTCAGGTGGTCACCTGAGACTTGTGTTTGGCATCTATCATGCAGCATTGGCAAGTCCTGATTGAAATACAACTGATCAGGTGCCAGGATATTTCCTTATATCTCTTCAATAACAGCAGGTCGTTAGGACAGCTGTAACAAGGAATGCATATGTTTATGTAAATGTATGATAAAGATGTACATGTGGACATTTTCATGTCTAAACACATATGCCTACTCATATGCTTGCACTCATTGTATAACAGACACACGCGCACCCAGACACTCACAGACACACACACCCATGCACACACGCACGCACGCACACACACACACGTGAACATGGCATTTGAAGAGCAGCACATAAAGGATTCTTTGAAAGGAAAACGTCTAGGTTACGTACGTAACTCCGGTTCCCTGAGGGAGGGAACGAGACATCACCACATATGGGGAAGCCTGACCCGGGCTTGACCAATCACGAAGTCACTCTGAAATCCCGCCGAATGGCTAGATAAGTGTCAGCAGCTGAATGGGGCCCCGCCCCGAATACTATAATAGCTTTGACTGACCTTATCACTTCCTCTTGCCAACTGAGCGCTTTAGTTAGGGCACAGTAAGGCAGAGGTTGGTGATGTCTCGTTCCCTCCCTCAGGGAACCGGGGTTACGTCGATGCAACTAGACGTTCCCTCTTCGGTCGCTCACTCGACATCACCACGTATGGGGAACGTATACAATAGCGCCTTACTGTGCAACCGAGTGAGAGCAATGGCGAAAGTACACGAAAAAACCCGGTCCCCCAATTACCGCTAGTGGGCATCCGTGCCGCTGTGATACATAAACAGGACGGGTGGCGGGAACCAGCCAGTCGCATAAGAAGCAACCCGGCAAGAGCGTATCGAACGTAAGCTCATACACTGAGGTTATGTGCTGTCGCACCTAGGACGCCCCGAGCAACAGAGGGTCCCATGACGTCCAACATGTAAAAACGGACAAATGTGTGTGGTGAAGCCCAGCTTGCCGCGGCGCAGATGTCCTCCATTGACACCCCTTTAAATAAGGCCCATGAAGACGCGACCCCTCTAGTGGAGTGAGCGCGTAGTCCTACTGGGGGTTCCATGTCCACGATCTTACATGCTAATACGATGGCCTCAACGATCCAATGAGCCAGCCACTGCTTCGACAGAGCCCGGCCTCTCGCCTGGGGTCCGAAACACACAAACAGCTGATTACACTCGCACACGTCCTTCGTGCGATCCAAGTAGCATCGGAGAGCACGTATAGGACAAAGCGTATTGAGCCTTTCGTCCTCGTCCGACCTGAACGGAGGAGGGGAGAAGGCAGTAAGCTCGATGATTTGATTACGAAAGGGGGTGGTGACAACCTTGGGGAAATGTCAGAATAACCCCAATAGGGCATCGAATTGGGTCCTGATCCCGGGACGTACACCAACTCGCAAAAATACGCCACTTAATTGTGTACTGCGTTCGTGTGGAAGGCGCCCTAGCACATTGTATTGGATGGATACGACCGACGCAGGTAATCCCGAAGCCATCAGTGACTCCCTTTCAGGTGCCAGACCCAGAGCTGCCAGAGGTCTGGGCGTGGATGCCAGGATTTCCCACGGAGGCTCGGCCAGCAGCAGGCGCAGGTCCGTGAACCAGCACTGGCTGGGCCAGTTCGGTGCTACTAGTAGAATCGACAGGTTGTCCTCCTGCACCCGATTCAGGGTCGCCTGAAGCAGGGCTATGGGGGGAAACGCGTAAAGCCGCCTCCGCGGCCACGGGTGAGCGAACACATCCACCCCAAGGGGGAGGTTGTTGTTCTGCATCGAAAACCACAGGGGGCAATTCTCTTTTGATGCAAAGAGGTCCACGTCTGCTTTTCCGAACCTTTCCCAAATTTCCGACACAACCTGAGGGTGGAGGCGCCAGTCTGCTGCGCGAGGGTTTCCCCTGGACAGCAGGTCTGCCCCATAATGCAGACACCCTGGAAGATGAACTGCTTGGAGTGACAGAAGCTTCTGTCCCGCCCACAGCAGCAAACGTCTCGCTAAGTGAAACAGGGGTAAGGACGTGTCCCGCCCTGCCTGTTTATATAAGCCACTGTCGACCAGGACATGCATGCCCTCGATTCTGCTTTGGAAATGTTTTAGTGCGAGAAACACTGTAAATAGCTCCAGCGCATTTATATGGGCTTTCGCTTGAGACGGGGACCACCGTCCATTCACCCCATCCCCTGGAGGAGGCGTCTGTTGTGACAGTCACCCGGCGCATCACATCTCCCAGCCTCATGCCGGCAGACAGAAAGGTGGTGTCCCTCCAAGGGGCCAGGGCTCTGCAGCACCTCTGGGACACAGTCAGTTACCGTGCCTTGTCTCGAACAGGGTGGAGTTTCATAGAATTGAACCATATTTGAAAGGGTCTCATACGTAGCAGCCCGAGTGGGAGCGCCACTGTTGCTGCTGCCATTAGGCCCAGTTGTCTC
Organism: Megalops atlanticus; assembly: GCA_019176425.1. Lineage (NCBI taxonomy): Eukaryota > Metazoa > Chordata > Actinopteri > Elopiformes > Megalopidae > Megalops > Megalops atlanticus. Next base: position 35,429,015 of record CM032881.1, read on the forward strand.
TGGCAAAGGCGAGCTTGTACGCGCTGGCCCTGCTGTAATTTCATTGCAAGGAAAGGATGGAAAGAATTCTCTCCTGAGAGAGGCGCACCGTCATTGACCTCGAGTCCAGCTCCAAGCCCAGGAAGCAAGAGGACTGGCTTGGGGTCAATGAACTCTTTTCCATATTGACAACAAACCCCAGGCGCACGAGATGGGACATAACCATTGTCGGGTGCTGTGTTGCCTGTTCCCGTGACTCGCTGCATATTAGCCAGTCGTCCAGGTAGTTGCATATACGAACGCCCCACTGGCGCATGGGCACGAGTGCGGCTTCTACACATTTCGTGAATGTTCGAGGGGCAAGAGACAGTCCGAATGGGAGGACCAGAAATTCGAAGGCGTTTTCCCCGAAAGCAAAGTGGAGAAACTTCCTGTGGCGAGGTAGTATCGGCACATGAAAGTACGCATCCTTCAGATCTATTGTCATGAACCAGTCGCCGGGACGAATAGACCGGAGAAGCTGACACTGAGTCAACATACGGAAAGGTGCTTTCCGTAGCGATTTGTTCAAAACACGCAAGTCTAGAATCGGACGGAATCCGCCGTCTCTCTTTGGTACAAGAAAATAACGACTGTAAAACCCCTTGTTCTGGTCCAATTGTGGAACTATTCTTATTGCCCCTTTATCTTTATCACCATGTTTATTTCCTGCTGCAACAATGGTGCTTGCTCTGTCGGAACCACGGAGCGAATGACACCGTGAATTTCGGTGGGCGCCGTGCAAATTGCAGAGCGTAGCCCACTGTGACCGTATTCAGTACCCACTGCGGCACTGCACATGGACGCCATGCTTCCACACAGGCAGACAGCCAAGCTGTCTGGCTGTGTGGAAGATGGTTCAATGTTATATGGGGGAGACAGTGAACGTCTATGTTGGGAACTAATTGCCCGCTCATAATCATTTTGTGGGGATGAGGGCTTATGTTCACGTGGCCCCGTGTGACTTGTGACAGGGGGACGTGGGGAACAATGTGGTTGTGTGCTTGTGTAAACGTTATATCTCGTGTAATTTTTACAGGAGAGTGATAACGTCTTCGCTTTCGTCCAGGGGGCAGTAGCGATGCTATGCCGGAGCGGGGTTGAGGAAACCAGTGCGCCTAACTGCAGTGGAGTTTCCTCGGGTTCTCTCCCCCTCTTTCGACTCGCCTCAGGCCCACGGCGCTCCTTTGCCTGGAGGGCGGCGTGGCTGCTGCTGCTGCTGGTCCAGCCGGAACCTGTTCCTGTTCCACCCCCTGTGCTCCATCAGCTGGTGGGCAGGCCTGCGTCCTGCCTCTGTACTCTGTGCTCAGCAGAGAAGCCGGACGTGGGGCGGGGATGACCTTCCTCTCCAACTGTCTGCGAGGCATCATGGCAGTGAGAGCGGCTTGACTTCTCTGTTCGGCCTCAAATCTAGCCGTCATAATACCCACCGCTTCGCCGAAGGCACCTTGGGCGCAGAGGGGGGTGTCTAGCAGCGGGTACTTCTCCTTGTCCGGAAGCTGAGCCAGGTTCAGCCAGAGGTGTCGATTGATAGCCACAGCTGCTGCCATAGCCCTCCCCGTAGCCTGAGCGGAGCACTTAGACAGTCTAAGAGACAGGTCTGTAGCCCTGCGCAGCTCGATGATGTTCTCTGGGTCGAAATTGACCGCTAACTCACTCAGCAGCTTAGCTTGGTACCTCTGTAGCAGCGCTGCGGTGTTGATGGTACATGCTGCTTGTCCAGCTGCAACGTATGCCTTCTCAGCGAGTGTCGCAGTCACTCTACACGACTTCGTAGGCAACGACGGCTTGCCTCCAAGCCTCACAGGGGAAGAGGGTGAGAGGTAAGCCTCGATAGTGTCTTCCACCGCAGGGAACGCGAAGTAACCCAGCTCTGCAGCGTGGTTGACACACATGTAGGGAGCGAACCCCGGCACAGGTGAGCGAGTCGAATACAGGCGGCCCCAGGACTTCCTTACCTCCGCGTGTGCGTCGGGGAAGAAAGGAAGGGGACCGTGGGTGGTGGGGGGGGGGGGGATCTCGTAGAACTCCCCGTCCATCAGAGACTCTTCAGGAGCAGGGGTTGGGCAGAGGGAGGCCGAGTTTAACGGCGGCCCTGCTAACCACTTCCTGCAGTTGTGCCCCGAGCAACTTATCACCCCTCTTCGGGGGGATAGTAGTGGGGGCGTCATGTTCGGCCATAGAGAGCTCGTCTCCCGAGGCCGATAAAGACACGCAGTCGTTCCTCCGAGTAGAATGACAGTCCATATTCGGAACTTGGGCCGGGGGGAGTATCATCCATGAAGACCACCGGTTCCAAGCTCGAGGGTCGAGCTCGCTTGGGGGCAGGGCGCGTCGGTGCCGAGGCACCAGCTTGCCTGTGGACTCCCTCATCGACAGAGGCCTCAGGAAGGTCCTGCACAGCGCCCACTTGAGGGCTGGCGGCTTCTCCACTGGCGGACTCTGCCTCTGCACGGTCCAAGCGCGCCAAACAACTCTGGAGAGTTCTGACGCTCATACGGGTGCAGTGGTTGCAGTTGGTGGAAACATCGAGGGCGGCCACCGCGTGTTCTCGGCCCAGGCAGAACACGCACAGTCGGTGTGTGTCGCCTTTTGCCTTCCCCCGACCACAAGGGCACAATTTGGACATTCCTGCTCAGAGAAAGATGTTAAAATTCTACTTAGCTACGCCACAAGTTAGCTAGCTAGTAGCTGGCAAGCGAGCTAGTCAGCCTCCTCGAGGCAAATATGTGACCCGACGCGAGTAAACCCTCCACATCGCAGCCGCGTCAACTTTACAGGAGACCACAAAAACGGTCAAAAAAACATTTTTCGTGAAAAATGAGATAGTGGTCGATTCAAATTCCTAAAGTGCTTATCTATTATCCCCTTTCTTTTTGAAACTGAAAGTGATCTGTAAATATGAAAAAAACAATAAATATCAAGGCAAGTTGGTCCTCCGAGAACTGACGGGGGAGAAAATGTCGTCAATGTTGCATTATTAAAACAAGTGCTGGCATATTGTATGCTTCCGTCTTTTAATACAGTCATGCAGTTCAAGATCACCCTCTCACATTCGCTGTGGTGTCAATTTGCAACACAAAGCCATTTTGATAAAAATGTAATTTAAACAATACTGGATTTATGACTGAAACCAGAAGGAATGGCCTTCTTCTATGGTGGGAATGTTGACAGCTTTTTTCTTCTGTGGTGTGAGTTTCGATACTTTCTTCTTCTGTGGTGGGAGTTTCGATTGCTTTCTTCTTTTGTGGTGTCGTAACACAATGCTGAGCATTCATTGGTTCATATCCATGTGCTGTTTGTCAACAGTTTGACACATACTTCCAGGTAACAAATAAAATTACACGACCAAATCATGTTTTCTTACTTCTTGTAAACGTTTTGGTGTTATCATCATGGACTACGAGACTCTGAGTGTGACCAAAAAATCCTCAATTTCAACTGCGGTTGCGGTCGAAGGCGAAAAGAAAACTCAAAACTCGGATACGAATCCTGTTCAAAGAAACTGTCTTACGAACGCATATACGAACTACGCAGTATGATTAGCGCGTTGTCACAGTCGGAAAAGGACATGTTAATCATGGGACAACTTTTCAGTAACGGGAGAAGGAGTGACATGACGAACGACAACAAACGAATTGCCACCAAGAGAAAGCATCAGTGGACTCAGTATACCATTGAAGGTGTTCAAGTCTGTATCATAGCTCTTCTTTAATGTGCCTAGAGAAACACTGTGGCTGAAACAATTGCTAAACTCCATGTAGTCCTCCCAGGTAGTCCTCCAACTATTCAAATGCAAATGAACACCCACAACGAACAATGGCAAGGATTTTCCAACCATCAGCAGCCATTAGTCCTCCAGCCTTTCATAGTCAATTGCATACTGGGATAGCTTGTCTGTCACAGCTGGGTAGGTGAGAATGACAGCAGAAGAGAAAAGGGCTGATTTCTCAGAAGTGTGGTTTGCAAAGTCATGATGTTCTATTGAGCATTACAGGCAAAATATTTGGTCAACCTTGGCAAATGATGCTTCATTTTGTAGCTCTGAATCTGTATTTTATTAACTTGTGATAAAACAAAAATGGCAATTTTGCGAATGTGCCCCTAAATCATGCGTGTGGTCACATACAGTGGTGTGAAAAAGTGTTTGCCCCCTTCCTGATTTCTTATTTTTTTGCATGTTTGTCACACTTAAATGTTTCAGAGCATCAAACAAATTTAAATATTAGACAAAGATAACACAAGTAAACACAAAATGCAGTTTTTAAATGAAGGTTTTTATTATTAAGGGAAAAAAAATCCAAACCTACATGACCCTGTGTGAAAAAGTGATTGCCCCCCCTGTTAAAACATAAATTAACTGTGATTTATCACATCTTTGGAAAGCTGAGTTCAATTTCTCTAGCCACACCCAGGCCTGAGTACTGCCACACCTGTTCTCAATCAAGAAATCACTTAAATAGGACCTGTCTGACAAAGTGAAGTAGACCAAAAGATCCTCAAAAGCTAGACATCATGCTGCGATCCAAAGAAATTCAGGAACAAATGAGAAACAAAGTAATTGAGATCTATCAGTCTGGAAAAGGTTATAAAGCCATTTCTAAAGCTTTGGGACTCCAGCGAACCACAGTGAGAGCCATTATCCACAAATGGCGACAACATGGAACAGTGGTGAACCTTCCCAGGAGTGGCTGGCCGACCAAAATTACCCCAAGAGCGCAGCGACGACTCATCCAAGAGGTCACAAAAGACCCCACAACAACATCCAAAGAACTGCAGGCCTCACTTGCCTCAGTTAAGGTCAGTGTTCATGACTCCACCATAAGAAAGAGACTGGGCAAAAATGGCCTGCATGGCAGAGTTCCAAGACGAAAACCACTGCTGAGCAAAAAGAACATAAAGGCTCGTCTCAGTTTTGCCAGAAAACATCTTGATGATCCCCAAGACTTTTGGGAAAATACTCTGTGGACTGACGAGACAAAAGTTGAACTTTTTGGAAGGTGTATGTCCCATTACATCTGGCATAAAAGTAACACAGCATTTCAGAAAAGGAACATCATACCAACAGTAAAATATGGTGGTGGTAGTGTGATGGTCTGGGGCTGTTTTGCTGCTTCAGGACCTGGAAGACTTGCTGTGGTAAATAGCACCATGAATTCTGCTGTCTACCAAAAAATCCTGAAGGAGAATGTCCGGCCATCTGTTCGTGACCTCAAGCTGAAGCGCACTTGGGTTCTGCAGCAGGACAATGATCCAAAACACACCAGCAAGTCCACCTCTGAGTGGCTTAAGAAAAACAAAATGAAGACTTTGGAGTGGCCTAGTCAAAGTCCTGACCTGAATCCGATTGAGATGATGTGGCATGACCTTAAAAAGGCGGTTCATGCTCGAAAACCCTCCAATGTGGCTGAATTACAACAATTCTGCAAAGATGAGTGGGCCAAAATTCCTCCACAGCGCTGCAAAAGACTTATTGCCAGTTATCGCAAACGCTTGATTGCAGTTATTGCTGCTAAGGGTGGCCCAACCAGTTATTAGGTTTAGGGGGCAATCACTTTTTCACACAGGGTCATGTAGGTTTGGATTTTTTTTCCCTTAATAATAAAAACCTGCATTTAAAAACTGCATTTTGTGTTTACTTGTGTTATCTTTGTCTAATATTTAAATTTGTTTGATGATCTGAAACATTTAAGTGTGACAAACATGCAGAAAAATAAGAAATCAGGAAGGGGGCAAACACTTTTTCACACCACTGTATATGTATCTGCTCACTAAAACTCGACGACGTTCGAGAGGTAGATGTTTCACCAGCTGAAAAGAGTAGTTAAGCCGTTGAGCAAGCAAGTCTAAATATGTTATGGGAAAAACAATGTAGGTAAGAAACAGAGTGATATGTGCTGTTCAAGCGCGAAGTTGTCAAAGAGGAATTGATAAGGTCAGTCACAGCTATTATAGTATTGGGGCCGGGGCCCCATTCAGCTGCTGACACTGACCACCATTCGGCGGGATTTCAGAGTGACTTCGTGATTGGTCAAGCCTGGGTCGGGCTTCCCCATACATGGTGATGTTGAGTGAACGACCGAAAGGGAACTGACAAAGCAATCAATCCCTGTCTAAGATACACTATATGACCAAAAGTATTTGGACACCTGACCATCACACCTATATGAGCTTATTGGACATCCCATTCTAAAACCATGGGCATTAATATGGAGTTGCCCCCCCCTTTGCAGCTATAACAGCCTCAACTCTTCTGAGAAGGCATTTCATGATTTCCAAGATTTTGGAGTGTGTCTGTGGGAATTTGTGCCCATTCAGCCAAAAGATCATTTGTGAGGTCAGGCACTGATGTTGGACGAGAAGGCCTGGCTCACAATCGGCATTCTAATTCATCCCAAAGGTGTTCAATGGGGTTGAGGTCAGGGCTCTATGTAGGCCAGTGGAGTTCCTCCACACCAAACACATGGACGTTGCTTTGTGCACAGGGGCACAGTCATGCTAGAACAGGAAAGGGCCTTCCCCAAACTGTTGCCACAAAGTTGGAAGCATACAATTGTCTAAAATGTCTTTGTAGCATTAACGTTACCCTTCATTGGAACTAAGGGGCCTAGCCCAAATCCTGGAAAACAGCCCAGACCATTATCCCTCCTCCACCAAACTTTACAGTAGGCGCTGTGCATTCCGATAGATAGCACTCTCCTGGCATCTGCCAAACCCAGACTCATCCATCAGACCGCCAGGTAGTGAAGCTTGATTCATCACTCCAGAGAACGCGTTTCCACTGCTACAGTCCAGTGGCGGCGTGCTTTGCACCACTCCAGCCGTCGCTTGGCATTGCGCATAGTGATGTTGGGCTTGTCTGCAGCTGCTTGGCCATGCAAGCCCCTTTCATGAAGCTCCCGACGCACAGTTCTTGTGCTGATATTGCAGCCAGAGACAGTTTGGAACTCTGTAGTGAGTGATTCAACAGAGGATAGGCGGTTTTTACATGCTACGCGCTTCAGCACTCAGTGGCCCCACTCTGTCTACCGCTTCGTGGCTGAGCTGTTGTTGCTCCTAGACACTTCCACTTGACAATAATAGCACTTACAGTTGACCGGGGCAGATCTAGCAGGGCAGAAACTGACTTGTGGCAAAGATGGCATCCTATGACAGTGCCACGTTTAATGTCACTGAGCTCTCCAGTACGACCCATTCCACTTCCAAGGTTTGTCTATGGAGATTGCATGGCTATATACTTGATTTATGCATCTGTTAACAATCGGTGTGGCTGAAACACCTGAACTTAATAATTAGGAGGGGTGTCTACATACTTTTGGCCATATAGTGTATATTGCTTGTCATACACAATACCTGGTAGATGGAATCTGTATCATTGTAAACAAGGTTCTTATGATGTTACAGAAAATCAAATACATATATACATATATCCTGATTTATATATATACATATATCCTGATTTCACTCACAAAAAAGGTGGTGATTACCACTCACAGAAAAGGTGGTGATTATGATGACAACCAGGTAATCCCAGCACTTCACCCACAGCCTCAGGGTGAAGCATGAGAAGTGATATTGATGCTTATGTGATGTTTGTTGTCAGCAGTGACTAAACGGGTGTTTGGCAGTAGAAGGTTTCAGAGGGGAGAGTTGACAATCTGGTATGATGAAGAAATAATAGACATGTTTGTGTTTTTAATTTCTTGATATCATCATGTAGGCGTTTCCAGAATGCTATAAAGTGTCTAGATCTGACAACAAATGGAACAAAACCAAACTAAGTTTACCAAGTCGTGATTACTACTTGTAAGTGTCTTATCACTGGAGCCTAATGTTCAGGGTATTGCTTTTAATAGGACAGAAATGTGGCTGAAATAATATCAACAGGACGTCCAAACCAAAGTTTGCCTGCAACAATTTTGTTTTCATAGCTGGAATCCCCATATCATGATTCCATGGCAAATAATTTACCATGAGATTCTGAAAGGAGATATATGGCCCGGTGGGGTAGAAATTTGCATGCAACAGGACAGAACTTTGCACTGAGCTGAGGGAATCAAGCGGGAGGGAAAAACATTGTATGAAGATGGGAGGCGGTGCAGAAGTTACTATTGACTGTAATGGGACATCAAACCATAGACAGACCACTCCACTGTCCTCGCCATCCCTTTCTGAAAGGTTCCATCTTCTTAGTATTTGTGATTTGCTGTCACTCCACAAAACACGGCTAATGCATAATAAGTCACCTGCAAGCTGCTGGCTTGAAACACATGCTCAAAGGCCTTTTTTTTCAGAAGTGGAGAAATAATGGGTGTGAATAAGTGGGTGTTAGTCTTTGTGTGGGCTTTTTGCTAACTGATATTAAAAGCAAAAACTTGTAACTAAACATGAAAACAGATGAAAATGCCAAACAGCACATCTAAAACTCGATTATGAGGTAAGAAACTTGCAAGCCTGTATGTGTATCCACACACATATAAATACACATACACATGCATGTTGTGATGTAATGAAACACCATTAGGAGGGTTAAGGTTCACACAAGTGCAGGATGATGTAAAAAACAGGATTCAACCTAAAATCCTCTGCTTCTTACCTTTTATTCTGGCACTTGGGGGATGAAGGTCTATGTGAAACCAGAAACCTCTCTTCATGGTCCACATTTATCTGCCTCAAGCCACATTTTTTGCTCAGATTTTTTTAGATGTGCATTCGCCCTGGGGGGCTAATATATGGTCCGTGGAAGATGGTCAACACTGTCATTTGTCAACAGAAGCCTGGTGCAGGTATGTCATCAAACCATGTGGCAAGCTGAAGCTTATACAGTCAGATATTTGCTTTTTCCTCAGAGACAAGAGGAGGCAGCCTCCATAAGCTATAATTCTGATGCTCTGCACACAATTTTTTGATGGACACAAATTAATAGAACTCAGCTGACCAATGGCTGGGTCTGACTGCACTGTTTCATAGCTCCTGCTTTATCTCATATCGAAAGCTTTTACACATTTCCTGATTCATGAAAATGGACACTACAGCCACAGATTCTCTACATATTGTTCAGATAGTCAACCATATGTGAATTACTTTGAGAGTTATTGGTGCTGAGGCTATTGGTGTTCTGATTTGCTGGCTCATACACATTCTTTGAGGGCATGGTCAAAACAGTAAAGAAATGGCTAGGTTAGCAATGCAGACAACACCAGTACCTCCTTGCACCAATGGAAACCAACTAAACAGGTGGAGTGGAAAAAAAGAATAGTGGCTTGAACATCTTGCATGATGTAAAATAACAATGCTTAAGCTATGCTTTGATGGAGAGTTAGAAGACTCATAGAAATGACCAGAATTACAAGTTACAAGGTGAGTGGAGGCCAGTTAAGTGGTATAAATTTTGATAGCCACTATAACTGAGCAGATACAGTGGAAGAGATTACATGTAACCTCAGGGAAGTAGCACATGTATAGGATTATAATGACATGGCAGTCCAGCAATCCACATAAAGTACAGTGGTCTTTTTTAGCCAAATTTCATCAATGCACTGTCAAAATAAGAATCCTCTGCAAGGTCAATGGTCCTTGCTAAAATTCATGTATTCAATAGTTGGAAGGAATGATAAGCTTATCATACATTTCTAGATGACATACATGAATCAGACACAAAATGGACCATCCTGACCTAAAAAGGTTTAAAGCTTCAATGCCAGTCACAACACATTACTAAGATCATTATCTAACATACATACATCATTTCATGCTTATGAACATAAGAAATATTGTTTTGGTCACAGTAGTTAATATTGACTGACAATCATACAGTGATCAATAATGACATTCAAGATGTTTTGATTAAGACATTCAAACTATGTTTTAAAGAATTATGGCTTCATAGTGCATTAATGACTCTTTAATTGATACTTAGGAAACATTATAAGGACCATGTTTCTTGCCAACAGATGCCTAATTAGCACTGATGTTATGTATCCATTAGCTATAAACACAAATGGCTGATACAGTCCTATGTGTGTTGTGTGTGTGTGTGTGGGTGTGTATGTCAGAGAGTCTATGTGAGAGGGTGTATTTTGCACTGTTAAATAGGTAAGTACAAACAGCCTATTCACAGAATGAATGCTTGGGCAGACAGAGCTGATCAGAGACAGCTTGAGATGAACTCATTTGGCGCTTTAACCAAATTTAACTGGCTGGTTTACTTTCAGCTGAGGTAGGAAGCTTATAGCCATTGATACTTTATGCCCAGTGAAAATTCAGTGGCTTCCAAAGTTTAAAATACACAGTGCATAGATGGGTACAAGGCAGAATGCAGGCATTTCTCTCTGATTTCACTCTGTCCTGGGTCCTGATAAAATGTGACTTTAATATTCATAAGACAGTTCATGATGTTTAATCTCTCTTGGTGGGGGTGTCTACTCATTTCACCCTAAACGGGTCGTAACTGTGTGTGTGTGTGTGTGTGTGTGTGTGTGTGTGTGTGTGTGTGTGTGTGAGAACTACTGCATCTGAGGTGTCATACCCCACGCCTCGAGAATTAGATGCTCGGAGTACGCAAATGATTAAATGCAGCTTCAGTACACCGTCGCCTTCCAGTTCTTTAATGTAGGTAGTTTTCCTGCAGGCAAATGAATGGCTCCTCACCTGGGCAAACTCTTGCTGCTGAAGGCTTGCTAGTTAGAGGTTGACAAGTGTATTAGAAAGTCTCGAGTCTTTACCATTTCATCACACCACAGTCTCTCTCAGTTCACCATGACTGTGCTGGGAGAAGTGTTCCCATGGGACTGATTATGAAGGAATTCTGAAGGCCATCAATGACTGTTGAGGCATAAGCCCCAAAAAAGGGCCTCACTCTCTTATCCAGTCAAGTGCTGATGTTTTAAAAGTAAGTTGCCAAGGAAACAGCCCCAGTAGTTCCAGAATGTCCAGTGGGATAGGGAGGATCCTCTTCGACCCCTGCGTCCCCCGGTACACACATTTGCAAACCTGACACACTCTTGTCACCTCTAAGCCCAGGCGAGAATATTTTGCTGAAGGACACACATAGGCCATATCCTTCCTCTCCACATTAATACCCCCAGTTTGAACTGATGCACAAAATGTGACTCACAAGACATTGCGCCACAGGTTACATTGAAAGGAGGAAAAGTTGAACTTACCAATGATACTCTCATACATTGTGTTTTCCTATTAGCTTTAAAAAATATGCATGGCCAACGATTCAGTCTTATTTAAATTCAAGTGGTGAGTTTTAAACTGAGAGGAGATTAATAAGGCATTGAGTGCCATCAAATTGACCTAGATATGCCACATTTGGAGATTGTTTTCTCCAAAATAATCATCTACATAAATCTAGTGATCAACTGAAATGGTTTTCATTTTATTTTGGTTTTATTCAGTTTTTCAAGATAGAGGGTCACAGTGTATATGATGAGTTATTCTACTAGCCATTCTGAGTCTGGATAGCAACCTGGAAAATGGATTATTAAGTTAACGCTTTAACGCTTTCACGCATACGGTCACACCGGTGTGATTAGCGCTTTCGTGTGATTAGAACACTAGATTGGAAAAATTCTAGCTAACATTAGCTTTGAGGAAACAGTGATTTAACATTACACAGTATAGAAAATGCAGCAGAGAAAACTATGAGAAGCTTAATAGCACTAATGAAAACATAAGGAACCATGTAACATAACATGCATGCTACATAGCATAAAATAAGTCACGTGCAAAAGGGCTAATTAATTCTGCCAGTGTTTACAAACCTGAGTGGTAGGTGTTGTGTATTTTGACAATAAATACTCATTACTGTTCATTTAAGCAAACTCCAGCAACCCTCATGGTAAAGAGAGGTGAACAGTTCTCTCCTGTCTGACTGATAGGCCATCTCCAGCGAGTTCTATTTCTTGGTTTAATTGGGCCATTCTCTGTTTGCTCTCTGAGGCTCTCCACTTGAGTCTGGGGAACTCTTAAATATCTTCAGGGGATGATTGCTAGTGCACCTCTGCAAACTATCACAGAATCAGTGTTTAATATGAGTGATACCGGTGATCCTGTGGCATGGGTACCCAAAGCTCATTGACACCACTCTTTTCAACTGAGAAAATGCAGGAAGTAAACAAACAGGTGTGCCACACAGTGATCTCAGCTGTTGTTTGCAAGTCAGCAGCGTGCAAGGGATAGACTGCCACGGCTAACCCAAGAATAGGCCATGTTAAAGAATTTTGAAATATTTCATACTGTTTCGTATGTGTGCATGTGTTTGCACTCTAAAGATAAAGCTTTCTGTATAGCCTATTGCCATAAACAAACATAATCCATTTCATCTACCTCTTCATAAGAACATAACCCAAACACTTAGAATCCCTATTCAACCACATAGCAAGTGAGATTCACAGTATATTTAATATGTTTCATGTACACACACACAGTGGTAGTTGCAATTTTTCTTCATTTATGATGGCTGATGTGGCTGGAAAATAGACTTTTTTAGAACAGTAAGTGTGAAATTATTCTTTTTCTATATCTTCAAAAGCATTTTCTTATTTTACAATCTTTGAGTTGTTGTCAATCATAAGAGTTGTCAGGGGCTAGAGCAAGAGCTAAAAGGTGACAGGGATACACAGACATATGTAAATAAGATAAATAAATAACTAACCAAGGTGTGAAGCAATTAGTTTTACATCTTGCTCTGTGGAAAATACAGGCTTGTCAGCTCCTGGCCCATTGGTAGCAATTAGTCTCCCATCACTGTATATCCCACATCAATTTTTAATATACTTATGATAAACATGACATTATTCCACCTCATCAAAGTTTTTTATGTGCATAAGGTCCTTTTTTAAAAAACAGCCATATTTATGTCAGTCATGCCAACCCTCACTAAAAAGGTACAGAGCTAATCACAACTTGGTGGAAATGGTAGCAGTTTATTTGTTTGTAGTTTTTACATTTACATTTACATTTATTCATTTGGCAGACGCTTCTATCCAAAACAACTTACAAGTGAGGTACAATACAACACAAGCGAAAAACCATACAGAGTCAACAATATTAGAAGTACTGCATGACAAAGTTCCAAAAGTTGGCCAGGTGAGGTACCAACTAGCAGGTAAAGCTAGCGAGTACGTTAAACCATTACAACCAAACCATTACATTAAATTATTACAGCCAAACCATTACTTTTTTACGTTGTTTAGTAGGAGATAGGGGGGAGGTGTTTCAGGTGCTCAGGTGAGAGCAGAAGAGCTGTGTCTTCAGATGTTTCTTTAAGACAAAGAGGGATTCAGCAGAACGGATGAGGTGTGGAAGTTCATTCCACCACCGGGGGACAACGGCGGAGAAAGTCCCGGATAGTGATTTAACGCCACAATGCGACGGGACCACCAGGCGCCGTTCAGTGGCAGAGTGTAGCAGTCGGGAGGGAACATAGGATTGCAGCAGTGAGTTCAAGTACTTAGGTGCAGTTTTGTTGGTCACCCTATACACGAGCATCGAGGCCTTGAATATGATGCGGGCAGCTACAGGGAGCCAGTGGAGTAAGACTAAGAGGGATGTAACATGAGCCCTTTTTGGTTGGTTGAAAACCAGACGTGCAGCTGCGTACAGAGCAGCTGTGTTCAACTGCAGAGGTTTAATGCAGGTAGACCAGCCAAAAGAGCATTGCAGTAGTCCAGTCTTGAGATGACCAGTGCCTGCGCAGCATGCTCAGATAGGTAGGGCCTGATTTTCCTGATGTTGATCTGGTAAAATTAAGCTGGTCATCAATCACTACCCCTAGGTTCCTTGCAGACCTGGATGCAGTTAGTGTCGTTGAGCCGAGCTGAAAGGTGATGTCGTGCTGGATCGACGGGCTGGCTGGGATTACTAGGCGCTCAGTCTTGGATATGTTGAGTTGAAGGTGGCGCTCCTTCATCCAGGCTGAGATGTCTGAGAAACTGGCAGAGATCCGTGCTGAGAGAGTGAGGTCGTCAGGTTGGAATGAGAGGTAGTGCTGGGTGTCATCAGCATAGCAGTGGTAGGAGAGGCCATGCACCTAGATGATCGGACCCAGAGCAGTTGTATATAGAGAGAAGAGGAGGGGGCCAAGCACTGATCCCTGAGGTACCCCAGTGGTTAGCAGATGGGGCTTGGACTCCCCACTGCTCCAGGATACCTGAAATGATCTGTCTGTGAGGTAGGGCTCAAACCAACGAAGTGCAGTGCTGGTGATGCCCAGTTTAGTGAAGGTGGACAGGAGGATCTGGTGGTTCACTGTGTTAAATGCTGCGGACAGGTCTAGTAGGATGAGGGCCGACGACACGGAGGCAGCTCTTGCCGCCCAAAGGGTGTTGACAACAGACAAGAGGGCTATTTCAGTGGAGTGGCCGGTTTTGAATCCCGACTGATTGAAGCCCAACAAGTCGTTCTGGAAGAGAAAAGCAGAGACCTAGGTGAAAACAGCTCGTTCAAGGGTTTTAGAACGGGAGGAGAGAGACAGGTCTGTAGTTTTCTATTTGGGAGGGGCTAAGGGTAGATTTTTTGAGTAGTGGCGTTAACCTAGCCTGCTTAAACGCGGAGGGGAAGGTGCCAGTGGTGAGTGATGTGTTAATAATGTAAGTGAGTGCAGGCAGGAGTGTGGGAGAGATATCCTGTAGGAGAGGGGAGGGGATAGGATCCAGGGGGCAGATGGTGGGTCGGCTGGAGAGTAGCAGCTTAGAGACGTCTCAGCCTCAGAGATAGGAGAGAATGTGGACAGTAGTGTGTTGCATGTGGGTGGAGGCTGTCTGTGTGGAGTGGAGAACTGACTGCTGATGACATCCACCTTTCCAGTGAAGAAAGTGGCGAAGTCATCAGCAGTCAGTGACGTGGGGGGTGGAGGTGGCGGAGGGCAGAGGAGAGTGTTGAACGTTATGAATAGTTTGTGTGCGTCTGAGGTGCTGTTGGTTTTGTCCTGGTAGTAAGCAGCCTTAGCAGTAGAGATGTGCGAGGAGAAAGATGAAAGGGGAGACTGATACTTAGTCAGATCAGCAGAGTCTGTGGATTTGCGCCATTTCTTCTCGGCAGCCCTGAGCTTGATCTGATGGTCGCGGAGAACCTCAGAAAGCCAGGGGTTGGAGGGTGTTGTGCGTGCAGGCCTGGAGGAGAGAGGGCAGATGCTGTTGAGGCAGGCAGTTAGGGTGGAGCAGAGAGTGTCAATGGCGTCATCTACATTTAGTGAGGAGAAGTGGCTGGGAGGGGGCAGAGAGACAGTGATCAGGGAGGAAAAGTGAGTGGGTGAGAGGAAACACAACATGAACTGAACAAAGTAGTGATCAGATATGTGTAGCAGAGTGACAAGGAGGTTGTCAGTGATACAGTTACATGTCAGGATGATGTCCAGCTGGCTTCCCACTTTGTGAGTTGCTGGAGTGCCGGCACGTTTCAGGTCGAAAGAGGCTATAAGAGTGAGAAGGTCTGCAGCTTGAAGTTTGTTGAGGTGGATGTTCAGGTCACCGAGGATCACAAGCAGGCTGCCGTCTTCAGGGAAGGAAGACAGTAACACATCCAGCTCTTCGATGAAGTTTCCCAGCTGACCTGAAGGACAGTAAATGACAACAAAATACACTTTGATAGGTCCGGTAACAGTGAGTGCATGGTATTCAAAGGAGGTACTGTCAGTACTCCAGCCCCTTAGCTGTTGTGTTTATGTTCTCCCCATCTGTCATTGTGTCCATGTGCTTTTGTTTTTCCTTGTGTTCCAGCCCTGCCCCACTCTCCACCCTGTCTCCGCCCACCTGATCATCTCCACCTGCCTGCCTGCACACCTGCTTCCCATCACCTCATCAGCCCTACCCTATATCTACCCTGCTTGTCTCTGTCCTGTTTGCCAGATCGTTGCAGTGTTTTTCCTGTTTCGTTCCCGCCGTGCTTTTTCCCTGTAAGTCTTGCCGTTTTTGTTCCTGCCTGTTCCTTGACCTTGATTCTGCTCGCTGCCTTGCTCTGTTTGCCTGAGTATCTGCCTGCCTGGTTACCGACCCTGCCTGTTCCTGTTTTTGACCCTGGTTTGCCCACGGACTGCCTGCTTGTTACCGACACTGCCTGTTCTGGTTTTGCTACTTTGCCTGACGTCTTTATTAAAGCTTTTTGCAACCTGAAGCCCTGGTGTCCGCGCTTGAGTCCTTGCCTGAGCCCTGGCAGGTACTGTTGCATAGAGAAGTGAGAGGAGGAGTGAATTTCCAGGTGCTGGAAATCAGCAAACCTGTTCCACCACACTGCCCAGTTGAGCGAGGAGTGTGGGAGAAGGCGAAGTTGGTGGAGAGAGCAGCTGGAGTTGCTGTATTCTCCAGATGGATCCAGGTCTTGGCCAGAGCCAAGAGTTGGAGGGAGGACTGGGCGGCAAAGGCAGGGATGAAGTCAGCTTTGTTGACTGTGGACTGGCAGTCCCAGAGGCCAACTGAGAAGCAGAGGGGTGCATCTGAGTCAGCGGGGAGAGGCCTCAGGTTGTCTGGATTGCGTTTCCTCCTGTGAATGACATGAGAGCTGCGTTTGTTTTTCCCCCAAACATACAAATCGTCCCTGTCATACAGCTGTGCACATGCAGTGACATCTATCAAAACAACTGTGGAGGAGAACGTGTCTGTACAGAGCTATAAAATGCTCTTTTTGCACACTAACATGCCTGTTTGTTTTGTGAACGGCTTTGCTAGAACATGTTTAGAAGCTGGAAGCTTGGTTAGCAGTCGCAGGGTAGGGTTAGCATTGCAATTAGTGAGATGGCATCTGTAATCACAACAAAGTGCTAGTCTCCCATGTATCCCAGAGTTTCTTGACACCAGTTAAAATCTACATTGTAACCATTGGATTTCAACAACAATCATGTCTTATCAGGAAGGATGTAGCATTATATATATATATATTTATATATACACCGATCAGCCAAAACATTATGACCGCTCACAGGTGAACCGAATAATGTTGATAATCTCCAAACAAGGGCACGTGTCAAGATCTGATTAGATTGGATAGTAAGCGAACAATCAGTTCTTGTAGTCAAAGTGCTGGATGCAGGAGAAGTGGGCAGGAGCGACTTTGACAAGGGCCAAATTGTTATGGCCAGATGACTGGGTCAGAGCATCTCTGAAATGGCAAGGCATGTGGGGTGCTCCCAGTCAGCAGTGATGAGTACCTACCGACGGTCCGAGGAGGAAAAAACCACAAACCGGCGACAGGGTGTTGGGCACCCAAGGCTCATCAATGTGCGAGGGCAACGAAGGCTATCCTGTCTGGTCCGAACCGACAGAAGGTCTACTGTGACACAAGTCACAGAAAACTTTAATGATGGTTACAGGAGGAATGTGTCACAACACACAGTGCAACGCACCCTACTGCGTATGGGGCTGCGTAGCCGTAGACCAGTCAGAGTGCCCATGATGACCCCTGTCCACCGTTGAAAGCGCCTACAATGGGCACCTGAGCGTCGAAACTGGACCTTGGAGCAGTGGAAGAAGGTCATCTGGTCCGATGAGTCATATTTTCTTTTAGATCACGTGGATGGCCGTGTACATGTGCACCATTTACCTGGGGAACTGATGGCACTGTGGGATGACGACAAGCCGGTGGAGAGAGTGTGATGCTCTGGGCAATGTTCTGCTGGGAAACCCTGGGTCCGGCCATTCATGTGGACGTCAATTTGAGACGTGCCACCTACCTAAACATTGTTGCAGACCAGGTACACCCCTTCATGGCAATGGTATTCCCTGATGGCAGTGGCCTCTTTCAGCAGGATAATGCGCCCTGCCACACTCACACATTGTTCGGGAATGGTTTGAGGAACATGATGAAGTGTTCAAGGTGTTGCCCTGGCCTCCAAATTCTCCAGATCTCAATCCGATTGAGCATCTGTGGGATGTGCTGGATCGACAAGTCCGATCCATGGCGGCTCCACCTCGCAACTTACAGGACTTGCTGCCACTGTTTTGGTGCCAGATACCACAGGACACCCTCAGGGGTCTTGTAGAGTCCATGCCTTGGCGGGTCGGCGCTGTTTTGGTGGCACATGGAGGACCAACAGCATATAAGGCAGGTGGTCGTAATGTTTTGGCTCATCGGTGTATATATATGTGTGTATACAACATGTGTGAAAAGACATCTGTCAAGATTGTTTTAAACTGTTTAAACTATTGTAAAACTGATGTTGTAAAAGCTATTAAATTAGATACATTAAATATACCAATTAAAGAACATTTACTGAATTTCCTGAAGATTTGCTGTGATTTCTCCTCCAAGTCCTTGTCCCAAATCACCACTCTGCAATATTACTAGTTTTCATAGTGTTAAACTTAATTTAAACTTTTTTCATCTGTTCTTAAACTATCTCCCTATGTTGTCTAACTCAGTTGCTGCCATGCAAATGTAAAATTTTACATTTAATTTTCCATTGCTTTTTTCACCACAGAGGCATCCTTCAAATTATGTTCCCCCCACCTCTGAGTGGAACTGACTTTTCTGTTGAGTCCCGGCAAAAATTTGCAGGTCTGATTTTATATCTTGACAGTTTCCACTGCAATCCTCCCTGCCATGACATGGAAGTTGATAAAATGGGCATTTAAGATTAACTTTTCCTCAACCAAGTGTGAAATTGTTTCCCATGCAAAAGTAAAAATAATAACCCTGGATTCTGATGTACCACATCACCTCAGCCAGTGGCAGACACCCGTGATTCATTTGTCCTCTGCAGCCCACATTGGATCCAATTTTGTGGTTCCACTGGCAGGCAGTTTCAGCATTAATGTCCAAGTGTGGCTGTGGTTATTGAGATGGAAGGCAGAAGGCAGGCTGTTTCACAACTAATTCTCCAGCTGGTTCAGTGTTCCCACCTGAGCCGGTTCCCTTCAACCTGAAAGGCTGCAATCCATCTCACACAGCTAGGATTTGATGTTTTTCCATTAATGTTGCCAGATATTTGCAGAGGCATATTGGAATGCGAGAAAGAGGAGAACTTTAGCCAACATTTGATAGTGTGAGAAATTGCTCTTCTACTGAGAATAGCACAGGAATGACCTTTGGAATCACTCATGACTCCAACCAGAGAGAAGTGGAAGGCAGAGATGTCCCAATCTGGCATTGAATTATGGTTGTTGTCTGCTCAGTCAGTCAAAGTTCTTAAATTAGAGCTGTCAGTTGAAGCATGGCAATAAAAACTGCCAACTAACTGCTTTTGCATCTGAGGGAACAAAATATTATATAAATAAAAAATAAAAATAAAAATAAATAAAATATATATAAAAGATTCTAGTGGGTATCCTCTCTGAAATTAGTATGCATCTGTCACATCTCAAATTCTGCAAAATAGATTAATATTTTATTTCTCACATTTGAATTAAGTCTCTGGGAAGAAGGTGACTGAATACTTCTCACATAAAAAGCTTGATTAAAAAACACAGGAATGGAGACATAAAAATAATAAAAATAAAAATAATATAAAATGCTTAATTCACTATACCTGAAAGAGGCATACATAAAAAGGATAAACATTTAAAAAAGGACTTAAAAAATTAAAACAAGGCACAAATCCAAACAATCCTCCCCAACTGTCCTTGCTCTCCCCTCTCTTGTAACCCAAGTCTCATTTATATCACTAGGTGGTTGTGACCAATCAATTAAACATTTAACCAAGTATCTGATGCCTGTATAGCTACACATACATTTTCAAGCAGCCAAACTGACTGAGCTGACAATGATGTGAAAAAGCTTAATTATTACAAGGTTTGTAATTATCTGGACCCTGAATGCACTCAGAAACAGACATTCATACATTACAAAACAGTAAGTAAAATGTCTGCTTTTGATTAATCAGTAAGTAAAATGTCTGCTTTTGATTAATCACAGATTATGACACTGTGAAGATGAGCATCTTCACAGTGTCATAATCTGAATCTCAGGTCATATGTAATGGCTTACCGCCAACATAGAACAATTTATTGTGTGTGGAGATGGTGGAAGTGAGTAAAGATACACTGAAATGTCTGGATAAATTATAGTACAATTTAGTGAAATAAGCAATCCAGGTTAGGCACCTATCTCATGGATATGAAAGTGGTGCACCATCAGATTTGAACCTGTTACTTTTGAGTTATAAGTCCAGTGCTATATGTATTCTATTTCTTAGAGGGTGATGTGGTGCTTATATGGGCTTATATAAAAAATATTTTCTGGTCATATTATTGGTTAACTCAGGGGCAACCTTACAGCCATTACTGCCTCTTGGGACAAATTAAACGGATTCCTTGTTAAAGCAGCATCGTACACTCTCTCAAAATGAATGGCTGTTATAGTAAGAACATTGCATTTAACTTTAACTGCCATCTTCATTTTATGAATAAAAGACTTTGAAGTAGCATTTCAACTTGCATTCGGCCTGCAGTTAGGTTATGAGACAGCAAAGTGTTGCCCATCCTGAATAATATAAATGCCAATGAAGGGAATGAAAGAGGCTGATGTGCTTTAGCACCACAGACACTGAAAAATGTACTTTATTTTCTAATACACAAAGTTTGAAAAACTGGAACAATCAAAATAGGATTTCAGTGAGAAATTTACATTTGGTGTGACATTTTAAGAAGCTAAACATTGAAGATATAATTGTATATATGTGCCTGCATAGATGATGCACCAATAAAAAGGACAGTGTATGGGATATGGGCACATATATGCAACCAAAACCAAGTTATTTACAATGCTTACTCCTGGCATCTTCAGAAAGTTTATGGTCCTGGCCATCTGGTTAGGAGAGGATTGGGCTCTGCATGACCCCTCACCCTTCATCAGGCCATAAAAGAACCCCAAGCCATCTGTAAATTGACTTTTGTGACGCTCTTGATTTAGGACAAACACAAACATCCTGGCACAGCCATGGATGTAATGCATCTGAGACACTTGGTACCTGAAACATGTGCTCCAATGGGGTCATACACAGGAGATTCCCAGGTCTTTGTCACGTAGCATCTGCATGGGTTTCTATTGCCCATCAGATCACGTGGCAATTAGAGGCACGAGTTTTCAACCAGTGACCAAACTGTGTGCCTATGTGGACTATAGCATTTGAAGTGGCTCTGTATAAGTGTGCCAAGAGTCTGAGGTCCTCTGTCCCCCCTGAGGTGCAGATGCAACATACAAAAACAAAAAGGAGTGGTCCTTTTTGTTTTTGCGTTTTCTTTTGGTTTTTGTGTTTTGCACTTCAGACACCATAGGTGGTGCAGAAGTGCAAAACACGAACAAACAAAAACAAGCTTTTAGGGTTTAGGCATATGTAGGTAATTTTTGTTTACCTTCACATATTCCTTTGTCATTAGTGTTATATGTTGTAATTTGAGAGGAGAAACAGTAATTTTCTTTAATGAGTGTGTACAAACCATGTGTTGACTCTTACAAATTGATATTTTTAAGCCATTAGAAAGCCCACTCGATTCCAGTACACCTGTGAAGCAACCCACACCACACAAGAACGTATGTATTTTTATTTATGCTCTTGATTTACAGTTATTCAAAGGGGCACAAAGAGGTGCTTCATTGACTGATGTCGTCTCTGGCCTCGGCAGAACTACGTTACCGTTTTTTCCACGAGCACTAAAATGAATGGTCCAGGGCTCGCAGTCGCAAAATAGTCATTGTAACCTTAAAATAAATGAATGAAAAAGTAACACCAGTAGCTAGTTAGTTGCAGTATATGTGACAAACAACTAGGCTACCAGCTCGCTAACTCACTCGCACAATTACTACAGTATGACCAAATCTAGCAACAAAGATCCAAACTTTATAACGTTAGCTAACGTAAGCAAGTCTAGTAATGTAGAGAAACTATTGGAAACACTGGTGTTGCTGAAAATAACTAGCTGGCTACACCGTTCAGTACTACATGAAATCCGATATTGAGGGTACCTGTTGATTAAAAGCTGCACTTAGCTATACTTTAAATGAATTCAAAGAGTTACACCAGCAACTAGTTAGTTACATAAGACAAACAACTAGTCTACCAGCTAACTAGCTTACTCAAACAATTTCTAAAATATGGCCCAGTCTAGCAATTTATAACGTTAGCTAACGTAAGCTAGCCTAGCATCTAGCATTAGCTAGGCTACATTGCAGCTGCAACATCCAGGAACTATTGGAAGATTCAAGATTCAAGATTTAAGATTCTACTTTTAGTTAGCGAGTGTTACTCAAAATTGTTTTGCTGGCTACATTGTTCATTGCAAAATAAGCTAAACTAACAGAATGTTACTTACTTTATTGTCTCACTAAAGTAACGTTTAAAATTAATTCGACAGAACTTACCGAATCAAACATCAGGCCAAGGTGCTGGTGCCACCTCTTCAAATCCTCTGCCAAAGCTGATGACGTAGTTGATGACGCATTTCCGTAATTGTGTGGCGCATTTGCACCTCGGGGCTGCTCGTTTTTGTTTGTTCATGTTTTGCACTTCTGGACCACTTATGGTGTCTGAAGTACAAAACACAAAAACAAAAAGAAAAGACAAAAACAAAAACTTTCAGCCCTGAGGTGCAGATGCAACATACAAAAACAAAAGCGTGCAACCCTGAAGTGCAAAAAACGCACCTCAGGACCACTCCTTTTTGTTTTTGTATGTTGCATCGGCACCTCAGGGCCGAAAGTTTTTGCACTTCAGAGCCACCATAG
The DNA here is from genome assembly GCA_019176425.1 of Megalops atlanticus. Taxonomy (NCBI): domain Eukaryota; kingdom Metazoa; phylum Chordata; class Actinopteri; order Elopiformes; family Megalopidae; genus Megalops; species Megalops atlanticus. Next base: position 35,451,695 of record CM032881.1, read on the forward strand.
TTTTCCCTATCATAACACCACACCTACAACCAGAACAAGCAGGCTTCAGAGAACACAGAAGTACCAGCGAACAAGTCCTCGCTCTTACAGCTTACATTGAAGTGGTATATGAAAAAAAAATGAAAACAGGGGCTATATTTGTGGATCTCTTGGCTGCCTATGACACAGTATGGCAAGATGGCTTGATGTTCAAATTGGCTCAAACACTTCATTGTAAAAAATTCCTGCACCTTCTATCGAGGACGATGGGTCCAAGATATTTCCAAGCAATCACACAGGAGGAAAAAAGCAAAAACAAAAAAAAGATAAAAAATTGAATACCTCAGGGATCCATCATGCCACCAACACTAAGTAATGTATACATAGGACACATGCCAAGGACACAAACCCAACAATTTGGATATGCTGATGATTGTGCCATAGTACATCAGTCCAACAGAATCAGAGACATAGAAAATACCTTATCTAAAGACATAAATGACTTACACTCACGTTTCATTAGATGGCACCTAAAAATGAAAACTAAAACAGTTATGACCATTTTCCACTTGGATAATAATTAGGCAAATCTCATAATGTCTATCAAAATAAACAAAGACACCATACCTACAGAACCTTCCCCAAAATACCTTGGAGTGACACTAGACAGAACATTGACTTACAGAAAACATCTAGAAAATACAGCCCAAAAATTGAAAGCCAGAAATTCAGTCTTATGGGAACAACCTGGGGCACACGATAGTCTATACTGAGGACATCAGCTCTAGCACTGTGCTACAGCACAGCAGAGCACTGTGCTCCAACATGGGAACAAAGTGCACACATCTTAAAAGTTGACATCCAGTTAAATAACACTATGAGGATAATTTTGAGTACTTTGAAATATACACCAATTTCATGACTCCCAACTATGAGTGCAATTCCTCCACCCTTCCTCAGAAGAGAAGCGACACAAAAAATGCACCAAAACATTAGAAACTTGGATGATGACACCCTCTTAAAATGCAACACAATGGGGGCACCAGATACTAGCAGATTGAAATCCTGAAAGCCCTTTTATAAAGCCCAGGAAAATGGCTTTGAAATAAAAACAGCATGAAGAGAGAACTGGAGGGAACACTTACCAGCGGGGGGAGCGATAGTGTCAAACCTAACTCAGCCACTACAGGACTTAAATAATGCAACTCGCAAACAATGGGTAATAGCAAACAGACTCAGGTGCAAACAGAACAGGCCTAAATTTGTACCGATGGGGGCTGCGTGAGTCACCATCCTGTCCAGCTTGCAGAGAAGACATGCAAGACCAACTAGTAATAGAGTGCCCAGTCACAAATATGATGGGCAGATATAACACCATAAATAAATTTGGTGAACCTTTCAGGAGATGGATCAAGGATCTAGAATTGGAGATGTGAAAATCATAAAATGACGATGACAGCTGGTATAGTTTGTAGCTTAGCTGATTTGATCTTGTACGAGTGACTGTTCGTACAATCATATTTTTTTCCCGTTGCAATTACCATTACAAGACTGGTTATGTTGACTTACAAATAGTTGAGCTAAGCTTGTCAAATTGTATGGTTAGACACATGTCTAATTAATTTTTTGCCAGAGCATGTCAAACTACGGTTATCACTTCATGATCTCCTGTAGTTTGACTCAGCTGCTGATAACCACTCCGAAACACACAAACACACTTAACATTATCATTATGTTCCTCCCTTATGTTTCCTGTTGTACGACAATAACCTTTTTTCATAATTTACTCATTAATTCATTTCCAGTCTGTTGTAAGGTGGGGGCAGGAGGTGCCTGGGACAGGAGGTGCCTGGCACGCAAAACAAGAGACCGTTGTTCAGATCAAGCACTCTCGAGCCATCCTGACAGGCACTAGGCCTGGCAACGTATGAACTGCAGCACTCAAAAGTAAACATTCTCAGGCCAAAAACAGCAGCCACCCAGCTGAAAAATGTATCCCTGTTCCTCCACACAAAGGAACACCATGATAGGATGAGCTACCACAGATTGCACTGATACTCAGAGGGCATGGGATCCTAATGACCCAAATCCTTCAGGGACCCTCCCTCCTCACCAGTGGTGAAATCCCAATCCTCCGTTATAAAGCACTTTTTCTGTATATTTTGTTTGGTGCAAGGTATACATGTCATATGTCATATCACCTGGGAATGTCGAAACATGTCGGGGCCCTTTCCAGGACCCCATCTCACGTGCTGATCAACTCTGCAGTGTTCGGGTATATAGAGGGAAAGATTTTACACCCGGGGAGCACCGTCAGCACGGACTTCTGCACACCAAGCGTATAGCCACGTGACTCCGATAGGTATGTGTATTTGCCATCCATTGTACTATACCATACTGTCTGTTGTAATCTTGGAGTTTCAACTGATTGAGATAATTTTGATTAATAAAAGTATTAGTATTAACCTCCATTTGTGAATTCTCATTTGACCAATTTTTAATGACGCATGCAGCGGGATTCGAGGTTTTTCCATAAGTTCTTGCCGTACTGCTCGAAACCCATTGATACTTATGCTTGATCAGTCTTAAGTATTGCACTATTCTGACGAGTCTGCAGTCCCTAGATGGGCCGCCTAAACGGCAGTGAGTTATATTAAATATGCTGGTACAGTATCCTACGTTGTGGAATATGTAGCCTGATCCCCTTACAAGCCAAAGCAAACTGAGAACTCCTGGGTTGCTAGTTAAAACTGGGGATTGGGGAACTAAGACATTGGTTAACATAAAATCGAGTCAGATTTTAGTTATTCGATAGGCAGATTTTAACATCATTTCTTCCAAAGACACAAACGTACGCGTCTGCCTTCAACAGCCACCACCTCCCTCATTGGTTGTGACTGGCTGCCCTACACTATCGTGTGTTTCTTTAAATATTCTAGTTTGTTTCATTTCGTCAGTGATCGTCTGCGTTGTGTTAACAAACTTGTTTTATTAATTACATCATCGCCCCATCTGCATTTTGTATTGACAAACCGGGCTCTAATAGGCTTAAAAGACCTCATTTTATTAATTATTATTATGTTCGTGGAGGAATGTTAACTATTCTTGCCAAATGGCTGGTGCCTCTGTGGGGATAGGCATGTCCCCTACATAACTGGTGGTCTGTGTGAGGAAGTATAACATCTCCTACAATAGGCTACTTCAACCATTATGAATAAAGGTTGCATATAGGCTTCATAAAATTAATTTAAATGAACAACTTAGACAAACACAAATTTATGTAAATTTTCACACAGTGTCCTGACCTAAACAACACACTTTGTGTACATACAGAGATTCTGTGGTTCTGCATTGATGACTGAGAGATCAGAACATGTAGCAGACCTGCGTGCTGTTTTTGTCACACCTTGTGTCATGACAATGTTTCCTGAATAGGATTATGCTGGCTGCATCCATCCGAGATGAGTGGGTTATGTAAAGTTTAGACCTCTATGGCAATCAACATAAACCAGACAATTAAATGTCAATGATTACACATTTATTCAAAACAAAACCAATTAAAAGTGTTAGGCCGTGTGTACTTCAAAACATAAAATGAAATAGATAGCTCTGGTCCTTATTTCAGTGTGCCAGCCATATATATAATCACAGTGTAACATAGCAAAAACCTTCTTACCTTATCTTAAATAATACCATTATGCACATAGGCAAAATATCTCAGAAATGATAGCAAAAATAGACTGTACTTCACCATACCATACCACTGAGTGAAACTGCAAAGTGAACATAACAACAACAGACAAAACTGACAAAACAAAGAAAAAATGAAATCCTTTAACTATCTAGCTAATTGTGTGTAATGATAAGGACTGGTACATATATCATTTGCTAAGTAGCTAAGGCTAGCTAGACTAGCAAGCTATTTAGTCTACACCAGTTGGAATACACATTTAACGCTACATTCCACACATCATAAAAACCTGCTCATTGATTTTGTTTACAAGCTTGCTAGATTAATGATAAAGCTTATTTGTAAGTGCTTCACATAATTGCAAGGTATGTACCTTAGGCAGTTAGGTAACTAACTAATAAGGTAGACAGGTAACTGACAGGGCTTGGGCAGGGACTCAGTCGCAGACCAACGAATGCTGGCAAATATGCACAAGTCCGACAGGCAGATATTGTCACCGTAAAAAACCAGGCAGGGGTCAGAAACCAGAAAGGCAGTCCGAAGGGCTAAATCCAAAAAGCGGGTAACGGAGCAGGCAGGGTCAGACACCGGGCAGGCAGAGGTACAGGCAAACGGGGCAGAAACGGCAGGCAAAAACAGGTCGAAAAAACAGGCAGGTCAAAAAACGGGAAAAGCAATAAATCAAGCACAAAACAAACGCGGGAACGAAACGGGCAGAAGCAACCGAGACGAACTGGCAACAGAACAGGGATGAACAGGGAAGATATAGGGCAGGGCTGATAACGGGAATGGGAAACAGGTGCGCAGGTAGGCAGGTGAAGATAATGAGGGAAACAGGCGGGCGGAGACCGGGCGGGGAGCGGGGCAGGGCAGGAACACAGAGAAACAAAAGCACATGGACAGAAAAAAAAACAAAAACACAACGGCTAGCGGGCGGGAGTACTGACAGTACCCCCCACGGACGCCCCAGGCGTCACAGCGGGCGAACCAGGGTGCCGGCGGCGAAGTCCCGAATAAGGGCAGGATCCAGGATGTCCCTAGCAGGGACCCAACTCCTCTCTTCGGGACCGTAGCCCTCCCAATCAACCAGGTACTGGAGTCCGCATCCCCGGCGCCGAACCTTCAGCAGACGATGCACGGTGTAAGCCGCTGCTCCGTCGATCAGGCGGGGCGGCGGAGGAGCCCGGGGAGCAGGACAGAGAGGGCTGCGGACAACAGGCTTGATCTTGGAGACATGGAAAGTGGGATGTACGCGGCGGAGGGAGAGCGGGAGCTTGAGCCGAACCGCTACGGGACCGATCACCTTAGTAATGGGAAAGGGTCCAATGAAGCGGGGAGCCAGCTTGCGGGAATCTACCCTAAGGGGAAGGTCCCGGGTGGAGAGCCACACTCGCTGACCCAGGCGATAGTGAGGGGCTTTGCAGCGGTGGCGGTCCGCAAACCGCTTAGTCCGAGCTGTGCTGCAAAGCAGTGTGAGCCGTGCGCGTCTCCAAGTACGGCGGCAGCGTCGGACAAACGCTGCTGCCGATGGGACGCTGACTTCCTCCTCCTGGGCAGGGAACAGGGGAGGCTGGTAGCCCACACAGCACTGGAAAGGGGACAGGGCTGTGGATGCAGAGGGCAGGGAGTTAATGGCGTACTCCACCCAGGGTAGGTGCTGGCTCCACGCCGCAGGCTCCTGGGACGTCAGGCAGCGCAACACCGTCTCCAATTGCTGATTCGCTCGCTCGGTCTGGCCGTTGGACTGGGGATGAAAACCAGAGGACAGACTGACAGTGGCGCCCAGTAGCCTGCAAAACGCCTTCCAGAACTGAGAAGCGAACTGGGGACCCCGGTCAGACACGACATCGGTGGGCAGACCGTGCAGACGGAACACATTGTGAACGAGTAGCTGGGCAGTCTCCTTGGCGGAGGGCAGTTTGGGCAGAGGAATGAGGTGAACTGCTTTGGAAAAGCGATCGACAATGGTGAGGATGGTGGTGTTACCATCTGATGGGGGCAAGCCAGTGACGAAGTCCAGGGCGATGTGAGACCAGGGTCGTCTGGGTACAGGCAGAGGTTGAAGCAGGCCGGCGGGTGGTTGGGTGGATGTCTTGTTCTGGGCACAGACCGAGCAGGCGGCTACGTAGCTCCGGATATCCTCCGTCATGGTGGGCCACCAGAAACGCTGCCCGACGAATGCCGCCGTGCGACGGGCACCGGGATGGCAGGCGAGTCTAGAAGAGTGCCCCCACTGCAGGACCTGGGAACGGACAGACCGAGGAACAAAAAGACGGTTAGGAGGACAGGAGCTGGGACCCGGCTCGGTCCGGAGAGCGGTGCGGACGGTGGTTTCGATGTCCCAGTGCGCCGCCCCGACAATACATCGGGCGGGCAGAATGGTGCTGGGCTCCTGGGTTTCCTCAGCGGGGGCGAACTGACGGGAAAGGGCGTCTGGCTTACGGTTCTTGGTGCCTGGACGATAAGACAGGGTGAAGTCGAATCTGGCGAAAAACAGGGACCAGCGGGCTTGTCGAGGGTTCAGGCCCCGAGCCAACCTGACGTACTCCAGGTTCTTGTGGTCGGTCCACACCAGAAACGGCAGACTCGCCCCCTCCAGCCAATGCCTCCACTCCTCCAGCGCCAGCTTGATGGCTAACAGCTCCTGGTCGCCGATGTCGTAGTTTCGCTCAGTCGGCGAAAGGCGGTGGGAGAAGTAGGCGCAGGGGTGGAGCTTGTTGTCAGTCGCTGAGCGCTGAGACAGGACAGCCCCCACTCCCACGTCTGAAGCGTCCACCTCTACCACGAACTGCCTGGCAGGGTCTGGCTGGGTCAGGATGGGCGACGAGGTGAAACGAGCCTTCAGGTTGCGGAATGCTTCTTCGGCTGCCGGAGACCAGGAGAAGACTTTGTTGACAGAGGTCAGAGCTGTGAGGGGAGCCGCTTCCATGCTGTAGTTACGGATGAAGCGGCGATAAAAGTTGGCAAACCCGAGGAAGCGCTGCAGCTCCCGAGGAGAGGTGGGGCGTGGCCACTCCTCCACCGCTCTGACTTTTTGCCGGTCCATCTGGATGCTCCCTGCCGTGATGACGGAGCCAAGGAAGGAGATAGTGCTACCGCTGGAGAACGCGACGGACATGTTGAACATGTTCGGACCGGGAGCAGGAAAAGACGAGGATATCATCTAGATACACAAACACAGAACGGTTCAACATGTCACGAAGGACGTCATTGACAAGGGCCTGGAACACGGCAGGGGCATTAGTTAAACCAGGTATTCATGACCAGGTATTCATAGTGCCCGGATGGAGTGTTGAAGGCAGTCTTCCATTCGTCCCCCTCTCGGATCCTGACCAGATGATAAGCACTGCGAAGATCCAGCTTGGTAAAAACAGTGGCCCCCTGCAACGGCTCAAAAGCGGCGGACAGAAGAGGCAGGGGGTAGCGATTTCTTTCCGTGATGGCATTGAGACCCCGGTAATCAATGCAGGGGCGGAGTCCACTGTCCTTCTTGCCCACGAAGAAGAAACCGGCCCCAGCGGGTGAGGAGGACGGACGAATAATGCCGGCGGCGAGGGATTCCCGAATGTACTTATTCATCGCTTCCGTCTCTGGCAGGGACAGGAATACAGGCGCCCCTAGGCGGTGACGAACCGGGCAGGAGGTTAATGGCGCAGTCGTAGGGACGATGCGGGGGCAGCGAGGTGGCGCGGGTCTTGCTGAAAACTGGCTTCAGATCCATATACTCAGGGGGGACTGCCGACAGATCCGGGAATTCCTCGGGAGGCGGGGCGACCAGCGACACGGGGGCCAGAGCGCCGCGAAGGCAGTGGGAATGACAGTGTGGGCTCCAGCCCAGGATCCGGTTTTCCTTCCAGTCAATGTGGGGATTGTGCTGTGCAAGCCAGGGGTGCCCCAGAACCACGGGAGCTTGCGGGGTGTCGATGATGTGCAGCACAATCTCCTCGCAGTGGTTGCCAGAAACAAGAAAATTGACTGGGGGTGTGGCGTGGGTGATGCGGACCAGCGGGGCTCCGGTGATGGCATGGGCCTCCAGAGGTGAATGCAGCGGGACCCGGGGAAGACGCAGACGGACCGCCAGGTCGGCGTCGATGAAACTCCCGTCGGCCCCTGAATCTATCAGGACGGAGACCGCGTGAGAGTGATCCCCTACGAGCAATGGCGAGCTTAGTTGGGCCGAATGGCCTGTTCTCGTCATAATATGTTCTTACGTTCTTATGTGTATTTCATAATTGTTAATAAGTGTTGAGCATGCATATCTTGGAAAAGTCAGGTACACGGCAAGCATACATGTATTTCAGACTGGCAGATAAATTGACATTTTGAAAGCAAATGGCTTTAAGATGGCCTCAGAAACTGTAGCATTAAGCCTCAAATCTTTGTACTTGAATAAAAACCCTTTATAATACTCAGTTAAATGGGCTTGTGTTGAGGACTTTACACACTGTAGGACCTATTATCAAGGTCCCTGTAATGTAAAGAGAACTTTTGTATTTTTGCTCATCCAGAGCTACACAAGTCATTGTTAGTAAAAAAAGAGATGACACTTGTTCAATGGAAAAAGATTGAAATTTTTGAAGTCTCCTATATAGATTGCTAATCAAGCTGGAGAGCTACATGGGTTCTTGATGTTTTTTTATTTATTTTATTTTATTATTGTTTACACATTTTTAATATAGATTTTTCAAATAACCAATAATTTCCTTCCTTACATGATATCACCTGATCAGTAATTGTTAGAATGAACTGTAACCACACTGTATCTTTATGCACACATTTTTAATCCAAACACAATTGCTCACTTTGTAAACCTAAGTGTGATCGTAACAGAAGCACATTTGAGAGAAAAAGGGAAAACACCCACACGATTCTGAAAGCTGTGGCAGCCGTGTGTAAGTTAAAGAAATAATGTGACAGTGAACCTGATTCAGCAGCATACAGCAGCACTCTAACTGGAATTCCAGTAGCCCCATTGCATGTCGGTGATCTTTAACTACCAGCTTGCCATCCTATTCACATGTGCTTTATTACACTATAACAGTGTTTTATGCAATCGCAGGACTGAAGCAGTGGACCGTGGATCATTAAAATGCCATTAATGCAAATGTATTAAGGTAATGTTGACTCCACTTGTTTTGTTCCCCTAGGTAACTCTATGTGTAGACTAAAAAAATGTCTTACTTATCTGAAGTCACAAGTGTTAGGAACTGATGCAGGGCAGGATTCCTGTAAGTAAGGTACAACCTAGTTTCAAGTTAACTAATTTTTTCTCATCAAAATGACTGGATTTAGCAGACTCACCAGCCACAGAGAAATCAGGAGAAGCACTCCTCTAGACTGAGTGACCCACAGTGACACCATTTCATCGACATCAACATCCTCCTCACAAAATATGCCAAAGCACAAGGTGTCAGGGCATAAAACACAATCGATTTAATGATAATGCTGTAAATTGCAAGTGTGTGTGTGTGTGTGTGTGTGTGTGTGTGTGTGTGTGTGTGTGTGTGTGTGTGTGTGTGTGTGCTCATTATTTGGCCAGGGGTGCATCCTTCCAGAAAGCCTCAATTCTCTGTGACTTATCAGAGGCGATATATTCATTAATTAAAACAACTGAACATTAGCCACAAGACTACCACACCGACTAATACAAAATAACATCTATATACAGCTGACATGATCATATAATAGTGGAACAGGATATACTGCAGGCCGATATCACAGCAAAGGGGCCATTAATGCAAACCCCATTTCCGGAAAAGTTGGGACATTTTGTAAAATGCAATAAAAACAAGAATCTGTGATTTGTTAATTCTCTTGAACCTTTATTTAACTGACAAAAGTACAAAGAAAAGATTTCCAATGTTTTCACTGACCAATTTAAATGTATTTTGTAAATGTAAACAAATTTAGAATTGAATGCCTGGAACACACTCAAAAAAAGTTGGGACAGAGGCATGTTTACCACTGTGTTGCATCACCTTTCCTTTCAATTACACTTTTTAATTGTCTGGGAACTGAGGATACTAATTGCAGTTTTGCAAGTGGAATTTTTTCCCATTCTTGCTTGATACAAAACTTCAGTTGCTCAATAGTCTGTGGTCACCATTGTCTCATCTTCCTGTTCGTGATGCGCCATACATTTTCAATAGGAGACAGATCTGGACTGCTGGCAGGCCAGTCAAGCATATTGTCGGGAGAGTACCATGCATTTTATGGTTAATTGCCATGGTCTGGGTTTTCTAGGATTCCTTTCCCTACTCAGGACCAGAAGAAGCGCAGATAAGTCAACAAATACACACACATAGCAGGCAAGAGTGCGAATGGTCTACCACCATAAATACCCCAAAATCAGTGACCACGGGTCACATACATACTTAAAATAAGCAGCCACCACTTTAAGATTGCAAGAAGTCACCTAAAACCTAGTCAGATACTTAAAACCTCAAACTAATGATTGACTGTTTGGATTCACATTTGATTTTGCCAGATAAAAGTGGAAGTAGGGCGTGATACGGCCGCTTTGTTTATTGGTAAGCATGAATCTGCCCCTCAGATGTAGAATCCTTGGCCAAACGGTGGCTACAGTCATGTTTGGTTTAATCTGAAAGAGGTTTAGGAGCCAAATACTTCTAATATAATCTTAAAGAACTTTGCCTTTTAGCAATTACTCTTAATTACTTAAACTGTAACATCCTGATAGACCACAACTGCAGGGGGTTGCCTTCTCTCCCCCCTTCTCTCCCCCCTTCTCCCCTTCCTGAGCACAATCAGTGTGTGTGTGTGTGAGCTGAATGCAAAGATGAGGATCTTGAAAATATATCCGTTATTTCCAGATGTTTGGATCGAAAGGACAAAATTAAGTCCTGGAGAAACTTCCAGGCACTCCCCAACCATAAAATTAATCATGCGTGGGTCAGGGAGGTGGAGAGAGCTTCTTCTTAAGTCAGGCCTAGAACAGGCGTCTTCGCTCAGTTTTTGGTCGGCTCAGTTTTTGCCTCGGCTCAGTTTTTGCCTCAGCTCAGATAGTCACTCAGTCATCCATTCAGTCATCCAGTCTGTGGCTCAGTTTATCCTGCAACTCTTGCATTTTTTCCTTTTGGAGTTTTGCTGCTATCATGAGTAGTTCCTGTGTTCTTCCTTGGGAGAGGTAAACAATTGGCTTGGCTAATTATCTCTGCACGCCTTCATTCACCCATTCTGTGATCCATCTATGGTCTTATCTTGTTAATGTCTTTATGTAATTTAGTGTCTGTTAAAGTAGTGGACCAGGTCTGTAGCCCAGACTTTGAATTTTGTCTTGTCTTAGTGTAACTGCTTAATAAACCTTTTTAATTTATTCCAGTTGTGATTCTATATTTCTGGCAAAGGTTGATCCACCAGACTGCTCATCTCCTATCAACGAATTCAGTGATTTAATTGATAATTAATATCTTTGATAAAAATTATTAAATTAAATCATTTTTTAAAAATTATTTTACATGTTGGTTAAGTGAGGAGTTTTAGTAATTGGCGTCATTTGTGTTCGGTATTCAGAGTGCCGGACGATAAACAAGGGCGTTAATTTCTAAGACCGCTGGGTTCAGACCATTGAATTTTTATTAAATCCTCACTTCCCCGACAACATGCACTCTGTGTTTACGAAGCCACGCTGTTGTAGCATGTGCAGAATGAGGCCTGGCATTGTCTTGCTGAAATAACCATGGACTTCTCAGGAAAAGACGTCACCTTGATGGCAGGATATGTCTCTCTAAAATCCCAATATATGCCTCCGCGTCAATGGTACCTTCACACATATGCAAGTCACCCATGCCGTGGGCACTGATGCACCCCCATACCATGACAGATGTTTGCTTTTGCACCTTTCGCTGATAACAGTCTAGATGGTCCATTTTGTCTTTGGCACGGAGTACTCGACATCCCTTTCTCCCAAAATCTGAAACGTGGACTCATCTGACCACAGCACACATTTCCACTGTCTTTTGGTCCGTCAGCTCGGGCCCAGAGAACTCGACGGCATTTCTGCATAGAATTGATGTATGGCTTTCTCCTTGTGTAATAGAGTTTCAGGTTGCATTTTTTGATGCAGCGGCCAACTGCGTTAAGTGACAACGGTTTTCCGAAGGACTTCCGAGCCCATGTGGCTATATTTATCACAGTAGCCTGACTGTTTCTCATGCAATGCCTTCTGAGGGCTCGAAGGTCACGCACATTCAACAGTAGTCTCCGGCCTTGCCCTACACGGACTGAGATTTCTCTGGATTCCCTGAATCTTTTCACAATATTATGTACTGTAGATGGTGAAAGACCTAAATTCTTTGCAATTTTGCGTTGAGAAATGTTCTTTTTGAACGGATTGACAATTCAAGCAGAAAGTTTTGCACAAAGTGGTGAGCCACGACCCATCTTTGCTTGCAAAGACTGAGCCTTTGGTGGATGCTCCTCTTATACCCAATCATGATACCCTCACCTGTTACCAATTCACCTGCTTATTGTGGAATGTTTCAAAATGGTGTAACTTGAATATTCTATAAACTTTTCACTCTTATTATTAGTATTAGTATTTTTTAATAAGTATCCTCAGTTCAAATTCAAAATTTGTTTATATTTACAAAATACAATCAAGTTGGTTAGCCAAAACATTAAAAGTCATTTCTTTGTACTTTTGTCAGTTAAATAAAGGTTCAAGAGAATTTACAAATTGCAGATTTTTGTTTTTTTTGCATCTTACAAAATATCCCAACTTTTCCTGAAATGGGGTTTGTAGATGCAGATGTGCTTTGTATCCAAAGGACTGTGAGGTTGAGTGTCCTTCGTGATTATCTGTTTGATATTTAACACCTATCCTCTTTGAACATTACACCTCTTAAAGAGCCACTAAAAAAGTTGGTCGTCACTCTTACTGTTACATTCAAGTCATTTACCCCGCTTTATCCATTATGGGTTCATTAATGTTGCTTAGTGGATGTTCTTATCTAGAGAGACTTCCACAGGTTACGGTTTTTACATGTCATCAATTTAAAAGGCTGGATATTCTACAACTAAGGTATAAGTACCTTGCCCAAGGGTACAACTACAAGGCCTCAGCAGGGAATCTAACCAGCAATCTTTGGGTTATATGCTCTGTTACTGGGTTACTATACTAGATTGCTCTAGTTCAAAAATCCAAGGTACAGAGACATCATTTTATGCCAAGAGAAGTGAGAAGTCATCTGGTTTCAGAAAGCATGACTGGAAGGACAGAAGTCATTGTGCTATATGTCACAGTTCCACATCATCTTGGTCAAGTTTACAAAACCTTCCTCACAGAAACTGGTCCACTTATGGTCAATATGTAGTCAGGTGCAGCATTGAGAAATGGCAGGTGAAATGAACAATGACTGATACATTTAAATGCAATTAAGAATTTATCTGAGTTCCAAAGCATACGTAAAGCCCAGTTGGTAACATCTATGAAATAAACATATCCTATCACATTCAATCATTTGCCATGTCAAACTACACTGTACTGTTTTGACTTCTATGGAGTATGAGTAGTATAATTTATTAGCAATTGCTAAATGCTGATATTTTGCATTATTGTTGTGTACAATACTTCTCCTTCTCTGAAGTGAAAAAAGAGCAATACATATGTTAGTAGCAATTGTGTAATTGCAACTGCAAAAAATGTGATGGTAAAAATGGTTGCTGCAGTATACATATTTGAAGTTGAACATGTTCACATCAAAATGCAAGCTGTAATAAGTGCTGCCTGCATACATCATTCAGTTTCAAAGTGTTAAGCAACTGAGCTTCTATCCAGAGGTTTGCAATGAGCAATTCTGTGGTGGGCTGTTGTACCCTTCAGGAAGAGCACTTCAGTTAAATTACTTCAGTAAATGTCCAGCTTCATAAATGGCTAATATGTAACCTCTGTGAGTTGGCCTGGATAGGGACATCTTACTATTATTGGTTGGTCGACACTCTGATCAAGGGTCTTCTCACACAGCTTAGATTTTAAATGCCTGCTTAAACACATGCACACAGTATTTACTGAGGAAATTCTGCTTAAGTGCCTTGCTCAGGGGTTCAACAGTCACATCATCAACAGAGTCACCCAAAGATTTAAACTTTCAACCTCATGATTTCAAGTCTTGGACATTAATTGTGCTACAAGTAGTAGTCGGGCCAGCAGTAGCAATAGCTGTATTATTGTTGTAGTTGCACTAGTAGTCATAATCAATCAATTTTTGTTTTTGTGTTGCATCATTTACAAACAGGCCATCACACAAAGCTTCCTACCTTAAAGATTACTACCCATCCATATAATCTCCTGGAAAATGGTAGGACACAGAAAATAATCATTCAATAAACACAGGTATTGGGGGAAAAGATACATAAATAGGCCTGTACTTTTAATAGTGACAAGACAGCTCAGGTCCTGTGATGGCCAGCTCTATATGACATTTACAATGGTAGTTGCAGTAGTTTTAGTAGCAGTGGTAGTCTTATCAGTACCACTGGCACTAGCAATAGTAGTAGCACACATGGGCATATGTTTCTTTCAAAGACTTTGGACTTGTGGCACCCAGCACTGTGCTTCAGGGATAGTACCTTGCCATGGTAACAGACAGCTGTCTGATGGCATTACTGAATGTTTAACTTAGAGGGTAGTTAGTAGAATAGTTAGTAGAATTAGGCATGAATTGTGATCCTATGCTGTAGCACAGCAAAGTCAACAAAGCCAGGGAAATGATGCATGGGGAACCGCAATTGTCTGTCACTGTGAACTGTGCCTGACTTTTCAAGTTTAGAGAAGATGGAAGATGTAAGTTCATGTAGTACTTTCTCTGTAGTCCTCCTCCTGTCTGTCCTCTCATCTCACTTGCCAGCTACTGTAGCTGCAGCCTGTTTGCCAATGAACATGTTAAAAACGTGTGCCGAGATGATGTGGGTGGTGATTACAACCACCTGCCATGCCAGAATGTTGGGGTAGCAGATTTTCTTCATGGCCCTGGCAGCCTGTTTCCCCTTATCAAGTTTAACAAGTACTTTTTCAATGAAGGAGACAGTCACCCTTAATTAACATGGGGGGGGGCTATATTCCACCCCCCAATAATCCCTCCCCACTCCTCAGTGAGGTGTTATGATCCCCATAATGGGTAGCAAAGACATGTGCTGTCAATTACTGATTCAAAAGCAAGAATCAAAAGACTGTCTTGATTATGGTGTCATAATTGGTTAAAAGCAATGATAAAGCATGATAGCACCACCTATTATAGGGCCAAGTCATGTTTTCCCATTGCTAATTACAACTTCACTTCTTTTAGTACTACTGCTGCTCCTGCAGCATGTTTGGCCCTACAGTTTCCATCTAACTGGTTGTTCTACATAAAAACTGGACTCGCGTGTCAACATTGTAGTCCACTTTTCTTCAGCTTCCCAGTTTTTATTTAACAAAGTAATTAAAAACACTGAAATACCAGGGGGCTTTTTTAAAAATGTCATGTTATTTAATGTCTTAAATTCTTTTTTCAGTCTGGACAAAAAAAAAAGTTCATGACTGGCCTATAATGTCAGCTGACTCATCATTCAATTTGGTAGATATCCTGTCATTGTGTCTTTTTAATTGGTAGGTTGCTAACATATTCTAAAAAGAAGTGACATTTAAAATATTTCCTATCACACTTTGTATTTTATTTGTTTACTTAGAAAGCACAGGGGAAAAGATTAGAACAGAAAACCAAGTACTCCTTTGAATTTTGGTTTAAATAAATGGAGACAGACTATACTGAGTGTGATTATTGAAAGACCAAAAAAGACGATTAAGGAATTAGACCAGCAAAGGTTTGTTTTGGCTCCCAATGCTTAAAACCACTGCAAAAGCTTTGTACTAAGCAAGTAAAATGTATCTTCCTTACAGTGCTGCCTTATTTATGGGATATGAAAAGAACTTAGAAGATTTAATCAATATTTTGAGTTACAGGGGTATAATAAAAAGAAAAACAAAAATGGCACCGAGACCTGCTCTGTCTGAGTAAAATGAAATTATTCATGTTATGTTCTCCCTCAAACTTAACTGCAGCTTGACTGTGCAAATCGGTGCATATTGATTAAACTCTTCACAGATATAATGCCCATTTGCATGCTTGCTTGGTTTTGTTTGTAGATTTTAAATGGTATCACACCGCCTCACATTTATTACTTTGCATAGCTTTGTAAGGAACGAATGAAATCTGATGCATAACTTAAATACTTCAGGTGGTTTTGTGCATCTTCATCTGTCAGATATATCTGCAATAAGAGGTCATTTTCAGGCAGGTAGTGTAGAAAACATTTAGTGTCCTCATCTTAAATACATTGATCCTTCTTACTTAGATTATGGTCTAGTCTGGAACATTACATACAACACAATATAAAAGTAAGTGTTTATTATCACAAGAGGTGATAAGTCTTTAGAGGTGGCTTAAAACTTTCAAAGTAATCTTAAAAATGCCAGTTGAAGAAATCAAATAGTATATACAGTATTTTGCTATGGACCAGCAACATACATAAATGCAATCTCTATATATCTGGGACATTCCAGCTGCTGTCCATTCAGCAGCCTAGATGAGTCATGTGGGTAGGACAGCTTCAGCCACACACAAGAATACTGCAGCACCATGGACAGCTTCACCCACACACAGGAATACTGCAGCACCATGGACAGCTTCACCCACACACAGGAATACTGCAGCGCCATGGACAGCTTCAGCCCCACACACAAGAATACTGCAGCGCCATGGACAGCTTCACCCCCACACACAAGAATACTGCAGCACCATGGACAGCTTCACCCACACACAGGAATACTGCAGCGCCATGGACAGCTTCAGCCCCACACACAGGAATACTGCAGCACCATGGACAGCTTCAGCCCCACACACAAGAATACTGCAGCACCATGGACAGCTTCACCCACACATAGGAATACTGCAGCACCATGGACAGCTTCACCCCCACACACAGGAATACTGCAAGAGCAGTGGACAGCATCAGCTGTAATAGCAAGAGTGCTGGAGGACCTTGGACAGCACCACTCCTATTTTCTGGCATCCCAGAAGCTGCACATCATCACTAATCACTGAAGCTGGTGCTCATAAAGGGCAAAGGGTGGAGGGCAAAGGGTGGAGCATATGGGACACAGCTTCCGTGTACCTCACTCATTACAGCACTGACCTGATATGTTCATAGGCTTCTTTCCACTTTGTACTCTATGAGGGATGTTTTCTTTTGGATTTCTTGCTGTTTTGACCACCCATCTACATTTATTTTCTCATCTCACTTTGCCCCAGAGCACAGGACAAAGGGTGGAGCTGGTCCTGGCCTACCAGATGCTGTTTCACCTGGGTAGAGCGTGCAGGAGGCAGGACATGACGCAAAAAGTATGCTGTGGAAATCGCAGTGTTTTGTTTACACATAGCCTGTTTGTAATTTGGGCAAAAACAACCAAGTCTCTTGCCATTCCTTGAATTTGTCTGACGATTTCGGTGTCGGCCCTTACTGACAGAAGTTCCCGAATCTCGTCGTCTCGCCAGTTAGACATTTTCGTTGGCATCTTCGTGTAAATTACCCTTCTTCTTCACCCTCGGACATTTGTATTCTTCCGGTTTCACGCCAGTTGCATGATAGAAACGTCATCAACATGCCCACTCGCTCGCTGTGAATTCTCCGGACAATGACCTGCTCTATTCACACATGGATTCAATCGGACATTACACAGACTTTGTACTAAGGAGCTGGCAGGGTAAAGTCTGTTTAATGTCCGGTCCAACTGATTCAGACATTTGCGTTCCTACATACAGCTCATCCAGGTAATGTCTAGATAAGTTCAGGGTTACAGTGCATGTCTGAAAGGGGCTTAACATTCACACTGCTTATTTGTGTCAAAGAGGACAGTGAGGCAATTTAATCCTAGTCCACATCGCCCTTATAAGTATATGCAAAGTTTAGTTGCAGTAACTACCCAAAAGAAGAAAGGCATTTCCTGTACCCCCTTAATCTTTGCTTGATTTCCTTGACCTGTAATCAACATTCTACCTCAGTGATGTTCAAGGTGCTGTTTTCTACTTTAGCTGTGGGTTGTCATGTTTTCACCTAAGACAGCTTTTATGAGCAACTGGAGCTGATTCACACAGAAAAGAAAAATGGGACTTGGGCTAATTACATGATGTCAGGCATAATTGCTTCTGTAAATACATTATGGCACATTTAATACTTTTTCATTTTCTGCTCAGCTTTATTATGTAAACATGTATGCTCTAATCTGTGTACATCTAATTTTTTTAAATTACGAATGAATACATGTATACATGACCGCTCACATGCAGTTTAAATTAATATATATCTCATGGTTAAACTTTGGGAATTGGGCTGCCTTTCTTTATATTACATAACTAATTGTGTATCTAATGACTAATTTACTTCTTTTGTAGGATTTGAATGATCTGAATCTGCAACTGGCATTTCACATGACACATGACATGACATTCACATGGAATAAATAGCCATTTAATGGAAGATGTTGGTGCTGTGAAGATTTATTAAACGTTACCAAAATCTCACTGTGTTAGTGTATATTAATTGATTTTAATATCTGTATTCATATGAAAGGATTTAAGCATTTATCATTATCATTAAGCATTAAGCATTAATCCTTGTGTGTAATCATAAATCTTTTATTGATGTAGTTTAAAGTTCATTTAATTGCCCCATGTATATACTTGATGTAATGGGAAAACAGCAAAATCCTCAACAGAGGCAGATGGAAGACTGAAAATGATATGAGGTAAACTAACAGCATGTCCTAATCACAGTTAACACACAGGTGAGTGCATTTCCAGGCAAATGTCAGAGGAAATGCAAAAAAACATAAGAAAAGCAATTACTGATCTAATTTAATGTTTAAGTTGAATAAATACAACTCATTACAAAAGCTCTGAATAGTTTCTGTTCAATGGGGGATTTTCTAAACAAACAAAAAGCTCTGGAGATGTAAAGGCAGAACACATAATGCATGAAAAGTGTGCAGCTCTCCATCTTGCTGCCACACAGACACATCAGCCAGTTGCATGCTTAATGTCTCTAATGTAAGTAAAATGTTATCTCAGCGAAATATTAATTTACACTGAAACTTGCAAAAGGAAAACAATTTTATTTTTGCTTGTTTAGTTGTTTTTTCTCTCTCTGTGATGATGGGTCCGTGGCCGTACCCCATCATCCCGTCCTGGTACAATTGCAGTAGTTCTCGTAGCCACAAAATATTCTGATGGCGGCGACAATTTGGGGTTAATCTATTTAATCGCCTTCGGCAGTTGTGCGGGACTCAAACCCTCTTCCCTCAACATATCTATCTGTTACAGGGTGATGTCTTCTAGTGAAATGTTACGAGCGGTTTCCGATTCGGAGTTGGTGAGTGCACGCATCGGCTGCAGATCGCGGAACAGTTCCTTAATTACCCACTGTGCATTATATGAACTTGGCGATGATAATGCAGAGTTATCAATGTGCATAACTGGATTTTACCTAGGTAACCTTGGTTTCCATATTTTAATTTGGTGGCACATAGCCAAGTAGTAACTGGCTGCTTACCTTCAGTGCATTTGGCAGCATGGAGTCTCCAAAGGGAGCGCGCACCCGACTCCCGCGCTGCTTTAAGCACAGAGAGCGCGCGCACTGCAGTTACCTCGAGGGGGTCTGTTTTCCGGCAAAGATGGGAATTATATATAGCACATAATGTGATGGGGCTCTTTATTGTTGTATTATTATATTGCCCTACTGTATTTGTGATAGCTGCTGAGATATATGACTGTTAGAATGAAACAGTGAGGCAGTGTGTTATGTTAAATCATGCAAAGCTTTGTCCAGGGGTAGGGATGGTTTTACCTGGGAGTGGCTCCAGCACTCCTAGGGTATAAAAGCCAGTCGTGGTTTCATTGAAGGGGGGCTGTGTATAGACAGGGCATGTTCCTGAGCCCTGCGAGCCTGTTCATGATATATGCTTGACATGAGCTAGTCAGCTGGTAGCTGCCCTAAGCTACTGTAAAGTAGTGTTTGCTTTGTTTTGTTTTGGATTCATAGACTTTGTGTTTTTCTGTTTTTTTTTTTATTGCCACAACGCCACCTGCCTGGGAATGTGTTTTTCTTTTGTGTCTTGTTTTTTTATTTTGTCGGGCCACCACAATAAATTCACCTCGTCTACAGAACAGCAGTGGCTTTGTGTGATCCCTATCACCTCCTTTGGCCGTAAGACCACTCTACTTTGCAACACTCTCCATCTCTCTCCTACATTTCACAAATATACATTATGAATGGCTCATAACATTGAAAAATGGTCATGGGACCAAACTTCAAAAGTTGTCTGGTTTTGGTTTTATTTTGTTTTCTCCAAATATGAATCCAGATCTGCAAGCAATGACCAGTCTTGTCAATTCCACTTAAAGGGCAAGCCAAATATGTACCACTCAAGTGGCAGGTTACTTCCATTTTCCCTCCTTTTCTCACTTTTGCTTTGAGACGGAAGGATGATTACTTCTCAGCTGTGATGAGAGTCTCAAGGCGGCCTATTAGAAGGAGACTCTCGGCTGGTACTGCTGTGAAGGTGGTAGTCTTATGGAACACTTACAACACTTCCTGAAATTTGTGTCATGTGGAAAAAAAAACAACAGAATAAGATTGATTGAATTCATGTCCGTCCGAAATAAGAACATTTCATCACTTTAAAAAAGGTACAGACCATATTGTGATGTGGAAAAAAACGGTGGTTATATCTCTCTGATCTCATTCCACAGCCTCTCTGACAGTCTCTGATTCCTACAGAAAGGCTCTAATTATACAATGATCCTGCCAAGACCGGTCCTCTCCACTTCCCATGCTGAGCGACTTGGCCTATTTAATCGCTAAGCCTCATTAGCCACAGCACTAACTGAAATCCGAAGGTGGCCAGGGAGGAGAGATTTCTGCCTGTGACAAACCCGGCCAAAAAAAAAAAAAAAACAGGAAAATAGAGGGCTGAAAAACACAGGAAATAGAGGGCTGAAATCAGTTGCGCCCCCCTTCCATTGCAAAGATGCAGTGGCAGCCAAAACAGATAACTAAATGAGGGAAACAAATTATCAGCATTTGCTCTTTTAGAAATACAATCACACTACAAAGAGGTGAAGGTATGAGACAGAAGTCAGATAAAAGGAGAGTGCTTGATCTCTCCCTCTATCTTTCCCTTTCCCCTACCCCTGTCTTGCATAGCAAAACACTGCAGAGAGCATTATTCCAAACAATGGTGCTTGCCAATGCATCTACCATGTGACCTAATAAAAACATAAAACAAACTGTAGTCAATTGTGTAAAAATGTATAATACACATTCAGACAATTATTTAAAAAAAGTGTTATGGCCATTTCAAGCTTGAGTCCATCATTACAATCAGATTGATGATCTGTGCTGAACATTTGGACATTCAACCCAGCGCATTTTACAGCGAGTTGAACTTTCTTAGAAGTGGCAAAAACTGCACTGCTGACAGAATTAAAACATGGATCTGTGGTGAATGTCATTTGAGCATCGGACAAGGGCACTGGTCGTGCATTGGCAGAGCTTTGATGTGCCTTTCTTTGTGACTGGCCGGTCACCATGAGGTTCTGACTGACTTAAGTGACCAGAGACAAAGAGAGAGAGAAGTCCTCTGCCTCTTTATTGGCGCAGATTGATTTTTAGCTATTTCAACAAGCTGGCAGGGATCTCTGCTTCAGCCAAGACAGCTAGTTATTTTATATTTGCCAAATGCAAGATCAACATATTGGTGTTCAGGGGAAATAATTTAAACAAATTTTCACCCAAAAACAAATCCTTGAGGAAAAGTCTTGTTTTGCACAAAAAAATGAAAACAGGAAAATAGCCAAAGTTATGTATTTCATGTGTATTCAATTAGATTCATATTCACCTGGGAATGACCACATTATGTTGACGTGTATTGAGATTACTTGTCTCAATGGCTTACAGAATCACACAAAAACTTAGAGAAACAATGTGCTTATAAAACACAAGGCCAGAACAAATCTCTTTCGCTCATTTCGGTGATTTTCAGCCATGACAGAGGAAAACACTCTTATGACAGTTGCAGAAATGTAATGCATCTGTATTGCCATGGTTACAGTGATGCATAGCAAGGCACTAATGTCAAGAGTTCAGAAACGTCAGTGCATCACAAATTTTGGGGAAGGAAGTGATAAACCACCACCTATAGGGCAGGGATAAAATGGACAGATGCTTTCAACTCTTCAGAATTATAATTTCTTCAAGTTATCATGTGGCAACACATTTTCCCAGAACACACCGTATCTGTGTAAGAAGTGATGCAGATACTGTTTAGGGTTTACAAGCTGTGCAGAAAAGATAAAGATACTTTATCTTTGATGAACTTTACATAGCCTTTAGATTTAGCCTAACGTTTGAGTATCTCCTCCCAGAAATGATGCTTGGCGGAGTGAAATTGAGATGACGGCTGTGCTTCCACATCCATTTATAGCTGTTTACTGTGATAGCTAAGCAACACAGAAAGTATTAAATAAGCAGGATGTTTTCAGAGTTCTTAAATTAGAGGAAGCCTGAAGTCATATGCTTTGAGCCTTTGGGGAATGAACATTTTTTACTCAGCAGGTAGCTGGAGTTCAGACATGCAAGTTTTTCAAAAAGAAGGTTTCAGGGACTTTCTGTTGCTGATGCCATGCTTCCCAGTCAACCCACTCACGTAGTTAGACCCCACACCCAGGAGCTCTCCAGTGGCCTGTAGGCTGGACTTTCAAAAGCTGACATTCCCTTAGTTGAGCTGTGAATAGTGTCTTGGAACTTTCCCTGAACTCTTCCTTCATGTCCCCTCAGGCTGAAATCAGCAACTGAATGTGCAATGTGATCAATGTGCTTAAGAGTCCCAACTTCATGTGCATTTACTCTAAGGGTGGCACAAATGCAGTAGTTTAGCATTGATGACTTAAATACACTGCATGGATACAAAAGAGGTAAGGAGGTGAGGGGAGGACTATTCCAACTAAATATATGGCAAAACACATGTTGAATTAAGCTAAATTCATTACACAAAATTCTAATATATATATATATATATATATATATATATATATATATATATATATATATATATATATATATATATATATATATATATATTTGCCCATGAAATGACCAAAATATCCTACCCCACCTGTGCAGTTCCACTATACCTAAAAAATTCACATCCATAATATTGTGTTAAATGCATGAATCAATAACAAGTAAAATGACTAAGGCCTCTAATTAATCAAATGATCAAATAATCAAATCAGATGACCACAATGCATGTTGTGCTTGCCATTGCTAAAGTGGTGGATTTAAGAAAATGTTATGGCTTTAAACTTAAAACTATCAGGCAGCTTTTTTTAGTCCCCACAAATTTTCCAAGGTTCAAAAGGCAGTACTGGAGAGAGCTCCATACTCACATTTTGACAGGACACCCTTTTCCTGATTGTAGGTACAATTTTTAAAAATAGCCTTTAAGACTGGATGAACATGTTTCATACATCTGTCTGTACAGCTGTTGCATTGCACTTGATGCACATCTTAATTTTATCCTAATTGTAATTTTAGTACAGCCTCAGAGATCTGAAAACATTAGGCCTGGGGGTTGTTTGTACTACTTAAATTCTTGTAACTGTGAGTGACACCAAACACCACAACAGCTGACAAAGTTAATCCATTTTAATATGCATTTGATTAAAATTGATTCATCTGCCTTTGTATGTATGTGTGAGTGTGTGTGTGTCCAATTGTGCAATAGCGATAGGTTGCGCTCAGAATACAGTTTCAAATTCAGAATGAAAACTTATTGAACAAATAAACAGTCACCTTCACCACATTTTCACCCACAACATAGCCTAATTAACATCAGTGGGTCCATTCAAATGGTGTTAAAGTTCTCTTTTTAACCACTGCTGCCAGCCTTAAAATGTCCCCCCATTTCTAGGTACATTGCTGCCATTTCCATGACAACTGGACCACTGATAGTGGCACCTGTGACTCTTTTCTAGGAGAACCATAAATGCATTGCTTTGTCAAAGTTGTCATCTTCATCTTTTTAAAAGATGCACTGACTCGTCAATGCTCTGCCGTCCTTAGCCTCCATTGTGACAAACAGTATGGAATATCATAATTGTCTCTGATTGTGAACTGCTTGATTTTATCTTGAGCCTTTTTAATATCAGAAATTTGTGGCTTTCCCTATGTTATACACTCTTGCTATGGTGTTAAGTCATCTACGTTTGTTGTTATTTCAAGTTTTGTCTCAACTGACAATGTCATTCATTTACATTTAGTTGTCATTTTGATTTTTATAAATCATCTGTATTTATTGAGTATTTCAGGCTTCATACCTGATCAATTGACCATATTCACAACTCTGATGTTCAGATATTTGAGTTTCTACCAAATGTTCCACCCAGCTTAAATCACTGTGTGCAATGCCTCGAAGTCCATGAAAATGTACAGCATGGTATGACTGAACTCCTGTACATGAGTAATATGTGGTACTGCATTTTAAACTGTGATATGTACAACAGAATTCTAGATTTTGTGGAATAGCTTTTTTTTCCACACGAAGGCACAGAGATTGGTACAGATAATGGTGCAGTAGCTGACAGGCTCACTTTGCCTCGGCACCTTACTTTGCACATAATATCACTAACAGGGTAATCTGTATATATATTTTTAATTGGGTCTCTGATGGGAAAAAGATGAAGGGACTTGTGCTTGTTGCCTCCCACACATCTGCCTTGAATTTGTGTGTGTGTGTGTGTGTGTGTGTGTGTGTGTGTGTGTGTGTGTGTGTGTGTGTGTGTGTGAAGGAGTTTCTCTGGCTCCATATTTTCTCAGTTAAGAACAGGAACTGAAATTGTCTGATTAAACTAATCACAGATATGTAACAAGGGAAACAACATCTGTCATGTACTGATAATAATATAAAAGTATCTAAAGATGTCCACCTTGTGTGTGTGTGTGTGTGTGTGTGTGTGTATACGCTTGTGTGTGTGGGTGTACGTGTGCATGTAAGTGAGCGGTGTGTCTGTGTGTGTGAACACGGAGGGGTGTTGCGTGTACATATGAGTGTGTGTACATTTTTGCCTGTGTGTGAGCCTGTGGTTGAGCCTGTGTGTGTATATGTGCATATGTGTGTGCGTGTGTGCGTGTGTGTTGGCAAGGGTGGGGGAAGGGGGGTATAAATATGTGCATTATTGACTTTACCATCATTTTTTATGTATGATGGCATGACAAGCATCGTCATACCATCATATTTTTCCTCCTCAGCGCCACACTGAGTATATATGCACTGATAGATGGGAATTTGTTTCCTGTAACATCCTTATCCATTCATAACAATAAGGATCTTAAAGGATTCATCATAAAATTCAATTTTACAATTTCCAAAAAATCGATTCAAAGCAATGCAGTTGTACAGTGTGATTTCAATATTCAGAAATGTAGCCCAAACTAAGGCATTCGTGTACCACAGTGTTCACCCTACACATTAAAACCTTATTTCTACATTTTAAAGCAATTCATAAAGTAGTTTATATTTTCAATTCACCTTCCAAGCATTACATTTCTGATTCGATAATAGGTTTCAAATCAACTCTTATTTCCTGTCTTCAGTCTAAATTCAGACAAAACATTCTTTCACTTTTATTCAGAATTAATTTTAAGTGTTCCTTTTTGGTGCAAAATTATAATATACCTCCCTTATTCCCCAGGAATTACAGTGGAACAACTTATGTAACTACTATGTAATGCTGTATTTACATGTAATTATATTGAACCTATATGGGCAACTCCAATTATGTTTTGTTATAAGCACACATGAGTACACGCCTATGAAAACAATCATGTAATGGATATTATGTAATGAGATTCATTGGGTAAGTACACCTGTGTGACAAAGGCTAGGTTCAAACAGTAAGTATTCCCATGTAACAAGGTTCAGTTCAAATTGCTAACCTCATCTGTATGTCAAAAATTACAAGGGAATATTGCTGAGCTGGCTGTCTATGTAGGAAATTTAACATTTTGGGCAACATCACACCAATCCTGAATGGATTAATTAGCTAACATTGGTTAGTATAACTGTCCACTGGCTAACTGAAATTAACCAGCTAACTTTTAGTTTGAAAAGTGAATATGCCTGTAACACACAGTCAGAACACTAGCTGTTCAATACTTTACAATACAAGGGCAGTTTTTTTAGCTCTTACAGAGCTACCAAGTATGTACAGATATGTTGTTACATGTGTTGTTCTTCATACTCTATGAAATCATCAGTGATTGCATTGTGGGTGCAGATACAGCTCTTACTTATATTGTTACAAGCATTGTTGGCATTGTTGCAGTAATAAATTATAAAAACTGCAAATGTGTTGGAAAAAACTTGCATTTATTTGTAACTTAAAGGTAAGCCTGTTGATTGGAGCCAGGGCTGTGTATTATCAATGGTCTTGCCTGAACAGAGGCAGGAAACAACTCAAATGGAAGCAGACAAATGAGAAAAAGCCAAAGCAGTTCAGGATTTTATCAAAAATTACTGCACTGCTGTTGTGTCCAATGGAGAACAGGAAAAGTAGATGAGGAGATATTTTCTTTTTCCTCTATTTTCTTCAACAGTGACTGATTGATTGACATTTTCCTAGTCATCAATCAACTCCTCCTTCCCCCCAAACACAAGCAGTGGAAATGAATTTCTTTATTACTCTTTAGAGATAGTCTAGTGCAATCCTTTCCTTCCTTTACTAGTATTCTGTCCCTGAATGAATTGGTGGCCATTTTGTTCAGTAAGTGTCTGAACACAAATAGATCTGAAGTGTTGGACATGAGATTTTTTTTTCCTTTTTTTCATTGTCTCCTCCATTTTCTTTTTCAATTTCTGTCTCACTGTTCCCTGTTTTTTTCCCCTTTTCAATGGTATCCCTCTTCTCTCAAATCCTCCTTCATTCTTCCGTCTTTCATCTTTATTTGAACAGTATCTCCAATGATATTTGTTAGAAAAAGAGGAAATAAGTTACATTTCCCAGTGCACTCTTGCGTCTTTCAAAAACATGAACAAATCTGATATAGACACTGCCAAACCCATTACTCTCAGGCCCAACGACATGCCACACAGTAGCTTGTGTATGTCTTCTATATAGGGCAGGGGCTATGTTCCTCCATCTAATTAATAATAAATTCAACTGTAAAGCAATGTGTCATCTGTCTTCACCTGCAGCTGGGACTATACTAATAACTCCCCACCCAATGTAGCAGCCAGGCACCAGTGACACACACAAACCCAATGAGAAATGAATAATTTTAACCTGGAACTGGCAGCAAATATCACATCTGAGACATTAACAACCTCCTCCTGTTTCAGGCTCCAAGGACCCCTGGATATAGGCTTAAACCTGTATAAATAGGAAAGAAAAGGTCAATAACACGCCGTCATTGGAGGTGAAACTGACTTTTTGATAGCTTAACAGCTGTATCATACAATCAAACAATTTAGATACTGACAATAAACATTACCAGGAAACATTTCTTTTTCATATTCCACATTCAATTTGAGAATACTCAATGTCAAACAAATGGTTTTGGATAGTAAAACATTTGACCAAAAAAACTGAATAAATCACAAATAAACAGCCAAAAATCAAGAACTTATTCAGGAAACTAAGAATCATTGTTTTATTCATTCATTACTGTAACTTGAACCATGGACATCACAAATACAGCTCTTTGTGCAGGGGGATACATGTTTACAGTACGGTTTCTACAAATGTATACCTGATGCCCTTTGCAGATGCCATGATTTCCGTAAAATCATGTCACACCCATAAACATAGGTATATAGAAAAATCCTGGCAAAATTTTGAAAGCTATTGGCAGATAACACTCATTTTGGAGTTTTGTCATTTTGAAATACTTGTGAGTTAAATATGGGTAATGGAAATGTTAACTCGATAATATACATATGGTATTTTAAATGATAATGAGATAAACTAGTAACAGTTCTTAAACAACTGACCTGATGTCCCTTTTAAACACTTAGAGGACACCATTAATGTTACCATGCCCTTTGTCTTGGTGGCACCACATATGCTGGTTTTCATTGCAGCTGAGAACTTAATTATGTTTGATTGAGCTGTTAATTGTGTACTGATCTGATCTGATTACATCACTTAGTAAGCATATGGTGTTTTTTTTTTTTTTTGCTGAAAATGTGTTTTCTGGTAAAATGCCACAAGTAGAGGTGTTTCTGGAAGTTTCTATTCGTTTATTTAAGACCTTTAAATATATTGCATCACCATATCACCATACAGTCAGGTTTTCAGCCTTCTTTGTTAGGAGTAGAACAATTAAGGGTCTAGAACAATTAAAGGAATAGTTAATCATGCTTAACTGAGACAGCTGTCAGAAAAAATATGTTGAAAACTTTGAATCAAAACAAGCATACCTCCAAGAGCACATTTCCATCACAAAGAAGGCAGATTGAATGAAGATTTGTCAAGTAAGGATCAAACTCAAAGTATTCAAACATTGCCATCAAATCTAGTTAACAGAGCTTTTCTGAAACATTATTATGCATAGTAATAGTACTAGTTGTAGCATTTATGGTATTGACTGAATTCTTGCTCTGTGTTTTCACTGGTTGTTGTTTATGCATATTGATTATCTGGTGGGCCACCAGTCTTGTACCCTTGGGCATGGAACTTAACCTGACTTGTCTCAGTAAACATCCAGCTGTATAAATTGATAAACTGTAAAATCACATTACAGCATGCGTTGCGTGACCGCAGTTGCCTGCCGTCCCCACAGCTTGCCATACATGAGGGATCCTCTTTCCTCTCAGTCTCTGCCCACTCTCAAAGCCTGAGCAAATGGAGAAATTTTAACTGTCACCACCGTAGGAGGTAATTAGCTGTCTCACCAGAGTACGAATCCCCTGCCAAGAGTAAAATATGCATCAAATTTAGGGTATATATTTGTGACTGAGATTCAGAAATGTTTTAAAAATTCCTCCCAGCATCAACCCTTCCCCTCCCCACACACATGCTTACGTGCACACCTCTCCCCAGCTAACAATGTTTGCAAATGAAATATTACGGCCAGTCAGGCAGTCAACAAGAATTTCAAGTTTCTGAATTTGTTTTTTTGATTCAGTATTTGAAGTGGACATCACATGCTCTACTAGTTTAGATTGTGAACTACTAAAAGACGTATGCAAAAGTAATAGCACAGGTAAGTTCATATGTCATGTTTGGTGTCCTGTTTTATTAACTACAAAGAGGTCATTCTTAACCAGTGACTGGTGACAGAGCACCACTCTTGTAGTGTTCATATGTCATCCAATCCCAAGCTGTGAAGCCTGTGACATCATGACCATTGTGAAGACTTGGACATAGCTTGACCCCTTTCATACCTACCCTATGATATTGATATTAATTGCTCTATGCTCTCTACAAGGAAGAATGTATTCATGTTCTTGTGTTCTTGTAACTTCTGTACACAAGGCACAAGTAAGTTATGTGCTTGGATAGAGGTAAAGATGAAAAGGGCTGACAGCCAACAATATCCAGGTGAAGCCAAAGGCAAAAAAATAAAAGATAGGGCAAAAAATAGCTACAATGTCAGTAGCAGTCATGCTTGTACCAGTACCAGTCCTCTGGAGAAGATGCCAGTAATCTTAAATTTCGCCTTTTGGGTATAGATGTATTAATGTATTAATACATTTTTTAAAAAGACACTCTCTCACATCTGATACTTATGGACAGAAAACATCAAGGTCAGACAGGATTTAAGCCATGTGCTCTGAGTAAGAGAAGAGTGGACTCCCCCACCCTCCCAACCTGACCTCCCCCAGCTGAACTGCAGGTTTCTGGGAGAAACTGAAATGGCCTCCTTGTGCACAGGACAAGGGGCCAAAGACCTCTTCAAGTTGAAATGTGTTCAGTTAAACACATGAGTGATCAGTGAGCTCTCTCAAACCGCCAGGACCAAGCTTGTGTTTCACTGTCATTACTAATGCATGCTAAAAACATAGCCTGGGCTGACAGGCTGCACTAGCCAGGGCAGAAGAGGAAATAAGCTCAGGGGCAGTGGAGTTTCTCATTGAATCAGAAATAATTTCTCCTTTGTGTTCAGCATGGCATTTCATGATACAGAAATGTCTCCACTGGTAGAGACTGATCACAGTTTTGCTCATTTACTGTTTTGTTCACATTTGCACATACACGCATGCATATACACCATATATGCACATGCATCCCCACTAACACATGTGAATGCCTACATACACACAAACAAGTTTACCAACACATATGCATACCCACACACGCACGCACACACACACACACACACACACACACACACACACACACACACACACACACACACACACACACACACACGCATACAAGCTCACCCACAGGCGCATGCTAAAATGTAGACCAACACACCTCCATGTTCACACACACAGACACAAGCTCACCTACATGCATATGTACACCTACACACACACACACACACACACACACACACGAACACAAGCACACACACAAGCACACATATTCACAAAAACACACAAACACACACACGTGAAGGTCTCTCAGAAGCCATCCAATTTAACTGCAGTGACACTTTGCCCAAACCATGAATAACACGTTCAAGTATTACATGTCTTCAATTATCATTCAGTTTTTTTTCAATCATTTTAGTCAACCAAATTTTTTTTTTAGTCAACCAAATGTTACATTCGCTACTCTGAGCTGGACAAAGCATGCTAAAGGTTAACACTGAAGATGGGCCTTTTAAAAGAGTGGGCCTTGTCTCTCCACGCCTACACTGAATAATATCAAAGACCTGTAATTGTTTTTCTCCAGCAGGCTCTGTGCAGGCAAACCTTTTCCTGATTTTGTTCATAATCTCTTCTTTTTTCTGCGGGATGTCAATTTGTTACCTGTCATCCTGGGAAGGGCATATTCCACAAGAGCAAGAGGCATGGCAGAGGGTCAGTGCCTTTTCCATCTCTGAACAGGACCTGAGCTCACCAAAAAAGAGAGGGTCACACCTCTTACCTACTTAATTAGCTGCAGGTAACCCATTTGACAGAACCGTCAGGTACAATAATTAATTCAGTGAAACTGTGTGACGTATCTCTGGGATGCTCAAACAAAGTTTCTTTTGTGAATTTCTGTATGTTTGTATCATGTTATGTCCTTTCAAAATGAAGGACATAGCAGTATTCAAGTACCATGGTGGTTATATTACTTGTCCTGCTGAAGGGACACAACTCTGAAGCTGCTGTGTTCAGATAAAATGCTGTATACATTTCATTGCAAACATGTGACTCGAATTTTAACCATTTTTTATACATATTAAGTGGTGGTGGTATCCCTATAAAAGTAGGAGGATACAAGGTCCTGGTAGATCACTATGCTCCTTTGGTTCCTTAAACAACTGTACCCTGTATGTGTATCACATGCCTGATGTACAATTATTAAGTGCTTCCTTTTTAACAACTGCCATCTTTTTTGGATGTGAACACATCAGTAATGTAATATTATGTAATATTAATGTAATATTATCTCTTACTCTATCTCTGTCTCACTCACACAAACAGACTACACACAAACAACAACAGAGGCACTTGAGTGTAACAATGAAAAATCCATTGTGTGACAATTTCACCCAAGGGTACCCTTGGCTTGCCATCAGTTGTGTTGGGTAGGATAATGTCGACGGTGTCCCAGGGCTTTAATTTAATGGTAGACCAAAACTTCAGTTTTGGAGGTAAACACAGCAAGCAACTTTGTCACTACACATCGTCATATCATCAGCATTATCCATAGAATTAACATCGGCCTTTTTTTTTTTTTTACAATTTTCAAAAAATAATAAAACTCTATTGTCAGGGAAAGGAGTCTGTTCTTTTAACCCTAACAAGGGTGAACAGTGGGTAAAGCCTAAAATTAAAGGCCAGCCATCAGCTCTGGCAGTGAAGTGCTCATTAGGAACACTCGTTCCCCATCACTGGAATTTGCAAACCTTTTTTGACAAAAGACTGCTTGCTTGGTGGGGGTTGGGGGGAGAGTTTCTTCCCAAAAAGTGCCACTTTCTGTGAACCTGAGTGCCACTAAGGTTTCTGAATGCTCAGATGAAAAGAAAAATATAATTGGGTGGTTAAATATTCAATTACCACTTCCATTACTTAACCAAGATGCTCTCTAATGTTTTTTTGAAAGTGAGCCATGGTAAGCCGCCCGTGGTGTGATGTTGGTGTGATATTAGTGTGGCACATTGACTGCTCCTTTCTTACAGACATTTGTTCATCCTGCTGTTTCGGGGGTCCGCTAATACTGCTCCGCTAATGTACCAGAACCTCTCCAGTCCCTGGCATCAGAAGGGGTTGTCATGGGGCCCATGAGAGGGAGCTGAGGACTTGAGTCCTTACCCCAAGTTGAGCAATAGTGTGTTACCACTTCTTGGCATGGCATGGACAGAGATGGACCCTAACCTGTTTGTTCCGCAGACAGACACTCAGAGGGGTAGAGACAGACAGAGTGAGACAGACAGAAAGGGGGATAGAAACACAGGGTGATAGAAAGAAAGTGACAGACAAGACACACAGGTAGGAAGGCATGAGAGAGAATCCAAGAGAGACATGCAACAAAACACTTTAAATGTCTCTCTTTGGTTTTACCAAAACAAGGTGCCAGTTATATCTTTTTCCAGTTATATCTATTCTTTTTCAATGGCAAAACAATACTAGTTGTTATTTCCTATTCCATTTTAAAAATCAGCAATCTGAGGTTATGCTGAGAAATATTGATCTGAGGATAATAATTCACACAGAATCAATGTATTGACACATCCAGTACACTGTAGATGAGACACCCACTCTTCAGTTGACATGTATATATTTCGCCTTATGTTCAAGTTTATGATTATGATTACAGGAGTAGTAGTGGATTTTAATTTCACCTAAATTTAACTAGAACAGACAGTTAAGAACTGCATTTTCCTCTCCAAAGAAAATCTGGGGAATCAAGGAAGATATGGAATACAAGCCATTGAAATGAACAGACAATTATTAGATGGCCAGATGCTGAAAGCCAGTTTAAGTTAATGACCACCAGGTGTGCCCCATGGCATAGGCGACATAGGCGGTTGCCTAGGGTGCAAAATGTCACAAAAGAAAGTTTTTTTTTTTCCAGAAGTGCACTCTCTGATGGCGACAACAAAGTAGTGTTGCTTTTCTTTTCTGGTGCAGCGGAATATGCCACCAACATAATTTTTTAAATCATGGTTACAGTAATAACATTATCAACAAAAACAGCCTTTAAATTACAATAATAAACAAACTGCACCCCCTGAACTGTCAGTGACAAGTTGACAGCATGATGGAATAAACACTGCCTGCTATCATGATGTGATACATGTAACCAATGCAATGACAGCATGGACGACATAACGCACTATCCTCCAAGACTAGCGTCTAGGTCTGCCTTTGAGTTGCAGCTGCAAAATGAGTCAAAACAGGACAAAATTATCAGGCAACATAGGGCAGGAAGTGGTGCAAAGAAGAGGAGCAGAAGAAAGAACAATAGAGGGGTAAGAATCAACATGATTGTGCGCATCATTAATGTTCAGTTATTTTCAATGAGCTTTTCTTCTACAGGCTAACTAGCCAGCTAGTTAGTTAGCCAGCTAATGTCAGCAGATGGAAGACCTGCTATCAGCTGATTGATAGAATTTGTGTCTGGTAGGAGCCAGCCAGTTTAATTCCATAATAGGCCTACTGCTTACATTTGTTTGTTATGTAAAATCATCACAATATGACGTGATTGTACTGTGCCTTGAGCTAACTATATAAATATAGCCTACGTCTTCCAGTTAGCTAGCTAGCAACTAGCTATCTTGTTCACGGTTCATGTAGCCTACAGAACTTTGCATTTTATGCCATTAAAAAAAATACTTTTTCCATGATTACTTTTTTCCAATGGCTGCCTTTGCTGGTTGCACTGTAAGATGTTGCCTAGTTAGCTAGCTGTCAGTACAGTAGCCTTCAGGCTGTAGCCAGTGTCTTGTTTTTTTTTTTATTTTTGTCTGCCTGTGTGTGCGTACACAGTGCACAAGTTCTTGGGAATGAGTGGTAGGCTATTTGACACATGTAGAGTACTTGAAATATAGAATGTATTGCATTTCCTCATGTATTACATATCCATATATGCCAAGCCTATTGTTCATATTGCATTAAAAATGCAGACACCAAATGCATTATGATGTGTAATGTATCATCTACACATTCAGTATATATGTTACTTTAGATACATATTTCATATTTTAAAATTCTTTAACCCTTTGTTTTATTAACTGGTGAGTGTAACCTATTGAGTGAAGGAACATTTGCCTTTGTGTTTGTGTGTGTGGGTGTGTGCCAGTGCATGTCTTTATTTGTGGTAAAGGCTCATGTCTAGTATCTTCCATATCCTAACAGATTCTCTAATGAAGTATTTACAAGTGACTCCAGCCTCTCCATCCACCTCATCTCAGCCAGCCCCCAGTGACCAAGGTGACCCAACCTCTCAATCTACCTCATGCCAACCAGCTCCCAGTGAACAAGGTGAGCAACAGTTCTCAAAAGTTTCTTGAAGTATTTATAATTATGTATAATTAATATGTTATTTATTATAATTATATTGTACTTTACTTTCACTGTACTTATTGATATTGTTTGACAATGTTTAATTTCTTGCATTAAAGTGTTCAGTTAGAAAATGAAGTGGTGTTTTACTCTTTAGGGTTGGGCACATATGGGGTGGGGGTATCTAAAATCTCGCCTATTGCTCCGACACTGTCAGGGCCAGCCCTGATGACCACAGTGAGTCAGCGCCTCAGTTTAACTTATCCAAAGTAGTATTGTTTTTGTTTCTGTGGCTTGCTGTTGTTAATGGTGATAGTGGTAGAAAAGTTCTATCTTTGTCGTTGATTTTGGAAAAGTAGTATTAGTGGTAATAGTCATAGCATTTGTGGTTTTATGACAATGGCTTAGTGGATATTAAACAGCTGACATAATCACACCATCAAATGCTGCATGTTAATGAAAGTCAGTGAAACTTTCATCCTCTGTATGTATTTTATACCAGATTTGGGTGAGAGGTAAAAATAAATCATCAGCCTTTGTCTGCAATTGTAGCTTGTTTCTCTAAAGCATTTATTATATTAGCCCTGTGTTTTGGCACTAAAACAATAACACATGCAACAGAACATCAAATAAATGGGACCAAGAAGAGATCTGAGCTTCAATGCAGTAGTCACCAATTACCCTGCCACTCACAATCTGTCAGAAAATGATAAAACACCATGTATGATTTATATTACAGCATGGTCCACATTTTTGTACAGACATCATTTGTTTTTATACAGTACTATAAGACTATGCCTGGAATAAATAAAAATCTGCTGTAACAAAGCGAAACAAATATGTGCAAAGCAGTGTCGGACCTAACCCCAGGGAAAAGGTGAGCATTAACAGTCATTCCAATACCTGTTCTGTTTACCTCACTGTGAGCCTCTCCTGCAATAGGCTTTCCACAGGCTCGAGCGGGAAGAGAGATTAGCAACCAGAGGCTTTAATTAAAAACCTGGGTGGCTTTCCTCTGACAGAACGGCTGGTCCCTCTCGCATAGAACGACAGCCAGAGTGGTTCTGTAATTATGCCTTTGTTTTATGAGGTCTCCTGAGGGCTTTTCCTGCTTGACTCTGTGTCCACCCCTCCATCTCAAAAACCTGGGCCCCTCTGCCGGCTGCCAGGGGCCCATGCAGGCAACTTCAGACTTCTCCCATTTGAAACTCTTCAAGAACCCTCACCACAACCTGCCCCATTAAGTGGGTCCATTTCAACCATCGTCTCTAAGACAAGATCAGAGCATGTGGCAGTGTAGCATAGTGGTTAAGGAGCAGGACTCGTAACCGAAAGGTTGCCGGTTTGATTCTCCACAGGGCACCGCTGCTGTACCCTTGGGCAAGGTACTCAACCCACAAAATATCCAGCTATATAAATGGATAACATAAAACACTGTAATTGATGTAAGTCGCCCTGCATAAGAGTGTCTGCTAAATGCCAATAATGTCATGTAATATACAAAACCACTCTGGTGGCTGTCGATGGCACAGGGCCAAAGCCTGGCAAGATCTTAGCAGAATCACCCCCCGCTGCCCTTTGCGAGCTGGCAGTCAGTATTTTTTACTGTATAAAATCTGAAACGGCAGCGACACATGCATGTTCAATCTTTAACCTCTCCACAGAGTTTTCTTGCCATTCCTCAGTCAAGCTGAGCTCTCCTGCTGCTCGTACTTCCTGCTCTATCAGGCCAAACTCAGAATATCCCAGACATGAGACTGAGACAATGTATTTTTCCTGTGAAAAATACATTTTGTGCAGTGCTTGACAATGCAGCTGTAAACAATATTAAAAGAAATTATCATTCTTTAATCCATTTGACCTACTCTGTTCCAAATTGTCTGCCAAATATATGCATTCTAAACAAAGATGTTCTAAACAAAGATTTGAAATGACTGTAAAAGTAGACAAATCTGAAGATATGGGGAAATTCCAGAAAGAGGGCCACAGCTCACAAGTTACAGTCATGTCACAGCACCTTTCACACACAGGGGTACTGTACCATACAAGGATTCAATTAAGGAATCAGACAAAACATGCTCCACACTTAGCAGGTCAGTGGGATAGGCTGCTGAGCAATCAATGTTGCCAAAGATGTCACATGGGCCCACAGGAGTCTAGCATGCTCAGTTTTAGGACATGGGTCAAGGCAAGACTTCACAGCGCTGAAGTATCTCCACAGTGCCTTCTTTCATTTCCAGGAGAATACAGCATAACCAAACTGCATCATTAGCTTGTACATTACTCTGTAATCATCAGTGGTTTCTTATGTTTTTTGCCCACTTGAGAATGGATTTTGTACTGTTTTCTTTAAAGCATGTGCACTAACATTTAAATTATCACATCAAGGATCCATACTAAAACAATATCAGTTGTTCACAAAGCTTTGCAAAATATTAAAGTTTGGAATCTCAGGAATGTCACTAACAGAGGGGAGGTGACCCAAATTTGCAGTTCAAGGATAAACATTTAAAATTTGAGCAACTACAGAGTCCATGTTGCTGATGTCTCTCAGGGCGCAGCAAAGCTGAAAGCTCTTTTGTTTCGGCTTCTCACACTAAAACAGCTAAATACTGTCGTTGATCATTTCTGTGAGCAATGCTAGGAGGAGTGATTAGACCTAATTATGCAATATTAACCCCTTTTAATGCTTTTTAAGCACGTTGCAAAGATGCAAATGCTGTGAGTATGGCATGATCATAAATAACCAATACTTAACATTGTTTTGGAAGTTACCAACCATGTGTAGCCTCAGACTATATTGTTCAGTTCATTAAAGTAACTTTTTTGCCTCCCTGCTGGGCACCAGACCTTAAGATGACCAGAGAGCATACATGCTCCTATGTATTTACATAGATAGATGTTTGAGAGAGTTATGCTTACACAAATGTGCCAAAATATTGAGTTGCAGAGTGGCCTCAAAAAATGTTATTGTTCAGCTCATTAAAGTAACTTTTTTTGCCTCCCTGCTGGGCACCAGATGACAATCTTCAGATGACCAGAGAACATAGATGGTCCAATGTATTTACATAGATAGATAGATAGAGAGTTTGAGAGAGTACTCAATTATGTTATGTTTACACAAATGTGCCAACAGCACACTCAATCATATTCAAATTGTATATTACAGGCATGGAAATATTGGGCTACCAGCTCTACAGAGGTGGTTTCTTGGCTTAATTTGGTCCTGCAGATGCTTAAACCCAATCATATGCATGGAAAATTCTCAGAAAGATTTGCCCTAGATGAACAGGCACTTCTCCGCAGTTGAACACCCTCTTGGCAAAATTCAAAGATGATGCGGGACTTTAGCATTCAAGGGACAATGCTTGGGATTGGGAGGCCAAAGTCCTCTCATCTTCAGTGTTGTCATGGCAGCCATCAGCAAGGCACAGTACCTAATTTGAATTGATAACTATCCCCCTCCAAGAATGTAGCATCACATAAAATGGATGCTGCTTAAACCACCCTCTTGTAAGGGTGTTGGTGAAGCAAATAAACCAGGTAATGCAACGGCAGTGTTCCGGGGCTGCCTGCGGTTATTACTTTCCGAATGCGCCAGTGAAAGCAGAATGAATCCCATGTGAGATTCCCAACCACGTGGATGTTTCATTTATCAGTGCAGCTAATTTGTAATTTATCACAAGCACCGGTTCTAAGTTTAGCAGCAGATGTGTGAACAGAGCTCAGTTACGCCACACTGTGCAATTTACAGACTCTTTCATTAGCCAGCTCAAGTCTTAGACACACACACACACAAATATATATTATATATAAAAAATCA
Organism: Megalops atlanticus; assembly: GCA_019176425.1. NCBI lineage: Eukaryota > Metazoa > Chordata > Actinopteri > Elopiformes > Megalopidae > Megalops > Megalops atlanticus. The sequence goes on from CM032881.1 coordinate 35,489,909, forward strand.
CATTACTTTTTAGCTTTTGATGCATGTCAGCAAAAACTTGTGATTCCTGTATTGATTAGTTGATAATATAAGAACACAATAACAAACCATGGCTGACATTTGACTTGTTCTCTGAGACTGTTTCAGATCTGGATTAACCTGGGGGGACATCAGGGACTACTGGTTCACTTGGCCTGTGCATTAAATCCAAATCAGCAGAGGCTGTTCCAGAGTACCTGCTTTCTCTGGCCTTAGCAGAAATTAATCAACATATGTAACTGCATAATTCAGGAAATCATAAGATGGTATAACACATGTCCATTACTAGATATTGAATTAAACTGGAAATACAAAGGCTAATCAGTACTGTCAGTTGGTGATCAAAAAAGCCAACACATTCATCTTAAGTAAGATAGGTTTCTGAAACGTTCATCAAAAAACATGTCAAGAGCTTGTTCATATTTGCATCAGAAAGATAGCAGAAAATTGATACTTTTCTTTGTCAGGGAATTTTAAGCCATCTCCAATGGCTTGATGAATGACTCAATGAATAAAATAACCAAAGCAATCACTTTCAAATGACAGTCACAGTATTCATAATAAATGATAACTGATAAATTGCAAATGCATTTAGAGGAGTTCTAAACTGTAAATATTTCAATGATTATCATTCACAATGGAGTTAATTAGTAAAATAAATGCTGAAATTGGATAAAATATATTGTTTTCTATGACTCTCCACCCGCAAGAAATATCATCTTTTTTATTGCATCATTGCAGGTCGGTACTAATACTTGTCCTAAATATGAAACATCACGCTGCTTAGCTGCTCTACCTTTACAGCTGCCATCATCTGTAGATTTGCCTACATCTGTGAGCTCCACCCTTAACATTCTCATTCACTCATTCAATCTGCCTTCATTTCTCAACTCCATCCTTATACCACTCCATTCTCCTTTATTTTTGCCCACATCTCTGCTCCACTGCTACAGCTCCACTGCTCAGGGCTACTGTAACAAAGCACTGAACATTTTGTGACATCTTTACTGAGAGACATCCCTGTTTAAGTTAGCTGTTAATATGCAGGACTTCTTTTTAAAAGAGCAATTTTAACAATCCCTTTCATATGACTATTCCCATACTTTTTTTCCTTGCTCAATTTTTACATTTTTACATCTGATTATGAAAAAAAAAAAACAATATATAAGTTAGCCGAAACTGCAATACTACTTGTGGCATATCAGTGGCTAAAAAACTGGGATAACAGTAGCCTTAGTCATAAATATAATGGTCAGGTAATCCAGCTCTCTCCATCTGTATATGCTGGACTTCACCACAGATTCCATCATCTGTGGTGAAGTCATCCTGATTTGAGACATGCCATTTAGCATCCAGATGTCTGAGAGCTTAAGTTGCTAGTGGTGTTGGGCAGGTCATCAAGCAGGTTCAGCTGCCTGATACTCTAAGCCACGAATGTGCTATAGCAGTTCATTGTTTTAGTATCTGTGGCAACAGTTATGGTTGCTGCCTTTTTTTTTTTTTTTTGCTATTGTTGTTGCTGTGATTTTTTTGCCCTTCCGCCCCACCATTCACTACCCACCCCCCCATCCCCCATGTGTTATACACACACAGCTTTTCATCCTCAAGATCAAAGCTGCCGGGCTCTGGCGAGGGCACTTTTCAGATCTGCTCTGCCAATGAAATGGATAAAACTGAATGTCACTGTTAAAGACTTCTGCCTGGAACAGAAAGCACAGCCCCCATCTCATTTTGAAGATGAAAAGGTGTGGGCTTTTTCCCCCCGACTCTTCTGAGTTTCACCCTTGCTTAGTCTCTGTGAATCTTTTAAATGGTAAGACCTTTTCAGAAGCTGTTAGCATTTTCAACAAAGTGTCTGCAACACTATTCTTCATTTTTTTTTGTCTCAAAGCCTCTCTGCCTTCTCATTCACCAAGAGCCCGGCACAGACTTAGTGCAGCAGAGTGGAGCAGTGTGGAGTAGTTGTTAGGGAAATCAACTTACTTCCCACAACAGCGTGCAGATATAAATACCAGGTGTGGTTCTGGTTACTGTATATATCCACATCCACAAATAAGTGTGTATTTAAAATTGTGTATTTAATTGTGTATTTATCTTAGCTGTGCAGTTACCCCAAACACCCCAAAGATTCCGATATGTCCAGGTTGTTGCCATGGCGACCTCTGGTTTTATATTGGGAATTTCACTGCCCCTTAGAGTAGGCAGAAATGAAATCAGAACAGTTCTGATGTTGACAGTATAAAACAGAATTCCTCTTTAAAATGTCCAAGGAGAAACATCTTTCTGTTGCAATAAATGCAATGCATCCTCTTCCTTTTCCTCTTCCTCACTTGTACGATTGACAGGTTTGGATAGGTTGTTGGTTAGGAGAGGAAAGAGTGAGGTCTTGTGCCGCATGTCTGTCATGTGTCATCAGTGCTCTGCTAATCTGAACTAATCACCATTTTGCATTCAAGTTGGTTGATTGAATCTGGACCTTCTCAGATTTGTTCCATCACAGCCCCCAGAGTCCTTACCAAAACACCAGAAATCGCACCTCACATCCATATACATCTCTTCTTTTCTTGCAGGGGTTAACTTCACATTGCCTATGAATCTCTGAGTAGTTGCATTCCTTTCTGTGTGCACACAAAGCCAGATAATTATGATGAAGTAACTTGTTATAGCTCTCACAGTAAAACACAGTGCTGTGCACTACCCCATTCTGCCTGCCATGACTAAGCCATGCATACACCATTGTCTAGACTCTCTTCTCCAAGTACTTCCATTTTGAAGAAGGGTATATTTGTCTGCTTGACACGTAAGCATTCATTTATTAACATATCTTGCCTATTGACTTTTTAACTGTCACATACTTATTACCCTCTTAAAAGGCAATGAGTGGCAGCTCTTTTCAACCCCCCTCCCAACTGCATCAGTTGAGCTGCTCCTGCTTCTGATTCTGTAGCCTGCGAGCTCCAGGTTTCTGAAATGACTGACTGCAATTCACCAGGGCAGATGGAACGGAGCAAAGCTCTTCTACCTCCCTGTGTCCTCAGGGATGTTCAGTTAGGACTTCAGTCACACACTGCTGGACTTCCCAGTGCCTCTGCAGGCTCCTAGCCAACCTAATCGACCAGCAAAATAATAAATAAATAAAAAATAACAAGAATAGAAATGAAACTCTGGCTGTCCTGTGCTTTCTGTCAAAGCACAGCCTGTCCTGAATGCACACTCTGAGAGCCTCACATCTGAAGTGATAACTGCTCCCTGCTCAGAGTCGTGCCAGATCGCACAAAATTAGCCCCTCTGCTCATTGTTGTTCTGCAAGCCTTTGTTCTTGCAAACATGCAAATGAGATGTGCATGTTAAGGAGACACAGCCAAGAGTTCAGCCAAAGTTTAACCTGTACACAGCATACAGAATTCCCTTTTCCCTTGTCCTTCCATATATACTCTCTTAACAACAAATTGATGTTCATGTGAATGCTTCAAGCTTTAATCTTGCAGAACATTGCGTACAAACAGGAAAGGTTAACCTAGTGATGTTTCCATTTATAGTACCCCCATGTTTTGATGTTAATCTGTGACTCCAATGTTTGGGTGGCAGCCAATACCAATTAGAGTGAACAGTAGGTTTCATGTCCATGAGCACAAATTAGTCTCACTAGAGACAGCTGTCTGTCTTTGGCCCAAATTAATTCTAGCCTCAGTGCACTTTTTCTGTTGCTTTGATTCTTACACACACAAATAGCATTACTTTTCTTGGACGTTTACACCTCATGACTACTTTGGCAGTTTGCTGAAATTAATCAACAAACAAATCACTTCCCGAAAAAGTTGCACTTTCTTGAGCTCATTGTTCAAAGTATATAGTACAATCTTTGGTTAATGGGAATGTCACGACATAATTTTTTGAGCCAGGATGGCTCTGTTTTAATATAGAATCTCACTTAGAGGATATTGTACTACAAGCACTATTGTTTCCTTCAAATAGAGGTATCTTCTCCATTGAAAAAAACAACGACATTCATCATGATGCAGTTCATGGACTGATATAGTCTCTTACTAGGGTGTTTTCTGATGAGGTCTGGGGGTCAACAAACTAGTTTACCACAAGGAAAGGCGAGATCACACTAACTAGCAAAAGCACTTGTGAGACTGTCAGTCATCTTCACTCTGAATCCTCTGTCTACTGCTGAGACCAATCAGTGTGAAAACAAAAGGAATCAGATCAACAAATTCCCATTTCAACTGGTTTGGTTCCCAATCAGTAACAAGGCTCAGTGAGAGAACATCTCCAAGGACTGGCCTGCAAGGAAGGGTAAAAACCAAGACAATGTGGGTTTTAGGGACCAGCGCTCACTGCTCTGCTTGTCTGTGAAAGGAGAAGGGATGCCACAGACACAGAAGGCCGTGATCTGCAACACCTTTTGACAAAGACATCAAATAAACATCAATCTCCAAGAGCCATGTCAAAGAAATGCCACTTCACATCATTAAACAACACAATTTTTAATATTCAGCTGTGGAGCCTGAGTGTATAACTCTTGTGTAACCAGCATCAAATGAATAAGACAACTGTTAAAGGGTGATATAAGGACAGCAATCAAATATAAAATGTTACAATATATCAATAATTTACCCAACTGGATGCCACTGATCTTAAAAGGAAAAAATGGAAAGCTAGAAGCATCATGTTATACAGTACATTTTATACATGAATAAAGCAGGGGCAATTATTGTAAGGCACTATGCTTTCCATTTTTGGAGGATTAACCTCAGAGTACTTCTTGAGTATGTATTTTTCATCAAGCTCTCCCCCTGTGCAATCCCAAATGGGACCCAAGGAGTCAAACACCCACCCTGCACAGCATGTCCAACTTCACATTTCTCCTTGATTTTTACATTTCTGTGACTGCTGTCAGCACGCATGGCTTTTCTGGTGATCCTGCCACGACAGACCAAAGTGGGGGAAAAAACAAAGCCAATTTGGTTCATGTTGACAGCTACACATGCTGACTTGGCAGGAACATATTTTATGCTTTCTGTACAGGAAGTCTATATCCCCAGGCAATTCAGACGCACAGAGGCACACCACATGCATGGTACTGTGCATAGCAGGCCACTCTGTCCTCATTGGAGAGTGTTTTCATTCCTTTTAAATGGCCAGAACAAAGGTTAAATCACAACCATATGCTTCTTCCTTCTTTGTGTATGTACACGTGAAGATAATGGATGTTTTAATGTATATAAAGTATAGTCATAGTCATAGACATAGATAAATTCATTTTGCTGGTTGTCAGAAAGTCAATTTATCAAATTTATCAAAGGCTCAATCAAATCATTCTACTCTGATTAAAACTGCATCAAACATAAATTAATTAATTCCTGAAGTGATATTACATATTGCAGGGGTTTATTATCATTTGACACTACTGGAAACAAGATTTGACAAGCTGTCAAATATATCATCCACAGGGCTTTACATGCTGTGGGTCCTGAAGGAACTGTTTATTCCTTTCCCTTAAATTTAGTTTATTTTGATCTTGTGCTTGCAATATCAATGGACATCTATCCAGGTTCATGAAAATTTTACTGAGTGAAATAAAGGTTTTCTTAAATTTCTTTCATCATTGCTATGTTATCCCATTTTGACACAATCACACTGTAGCATTCATTCATTACAATGAAAAACTACAAACAAGGACAAAAGCATGGGTAATAATTCAATGAAAGCAAGCTGAATTCCTCTGGAAATGGAATAGGCGAACAAAGAGGCCATGTGCACAAGATAGCACAAGACACTAGTATATGAGTACAGAATAGGTCTTCAGTGAGATTTCAAATCAAATGGCATATTTCTGTGTGTGTGTGTGTGTGTATGTATATATATATATATATATATATATATATATATATATATATATATATAAACACACACACACTTGCCGGTCTAAATGTCCGATAATAATGCTCATACAAAATGTAGCTATTTATGTTATTTATGAGTTGTGCCCCGACTGGGCTACACTGGCTAAAATTGCCTAGGGCTGCAAACTTTTGAGTTCAGCTTGGAGTGGGATTGGTTCTCGGGGGGGGGCATATTTTAGTAGTACTTATTTTTGTTATACAGTGGTGTGCTTAGCCATCCAAACAAAAAAAAAAAAAAAAAAAAACCTTGCATCACAAGAAGTGTACAGTGTTGAGAATGTCAAAACATTTGACAACTGAACATTATTTCCTTAAATGTATTGACAACATGGAAAGTTCAATTCACATTTCTTTTTGAGGTTGACTGTCCTAAAACCCACTAAAACCCTAAAACACACAACCACAAAGTTTAACAGAAACAGGTTCACAAATTCTCATGTGCTCTGTTGTAAGTGCTGGTGGCTGATTTTGCAGCCTTGATCATTGATTGGGATGGCTCCCACCTGAAGCATGGCTCCAAGTCTGCCATCTTAATTGTCATTAGAGATGTCAGTGTGTTCCCTCCAGGGCCAGGCTGTTTCTAGTTTTTGTTTTGTTCAATCCTACCAAATAAAATAACCACTCTGCATCAGCATTGGAATGTGGCAAGAGTAACACCAGTTTAGCAATGGCAGAAGGTCTCTCAAACCTGCCCACCCCTGTCACCTGTAAAACATGGACAACAGGGTTAAGTTGCACCATTAATACATTTAGACAAGTCAATGAAAATAAGTTCAATTTTTCGAATGAGACATACTTAGATTTATGACTTTGTGTTTTAAGCTTGCCAAGTTGGCCCAGAAGCCATCAATGTCTGGGTCTGCTGCCAAGCTAGGCATAGGCATTGTCTGATGGTCTAGGAACTTCTCCCCCAATGCCTCCTCTCATGCTCCTGTGGGCTGTGGTAGGGGAGAAGGTGGACATACCTTTTTCTGAAGAGAAACAAGTGTGGAGTTACAAACTTGTACTCACTCCGTTTGAGATATACTTCAAAGGGTACGGTGAAAATGAGTAGTTGTTCAGAACAAGTATCTTTGTTTTTATTTGTTGTTAATTTCTGAAAGAATGAATATTAATATTTCAGAAGAAATTAATATATAAATTTTACCTCTCCACAAAGTAAAGGGCATCCTCCACCCCACATTCTGCCCTCTGCCTCACATCCACAAATCTGGCATGCTTCAGCAAGGGGTCTCTCAGAGGCAGCCTTTGCAGAGCATACTCTACAGCTCTCATCAAGACATTCAGGGCTGCGGTGTGGAACATCTCCACTTGATGGGCTGTGATGTCCCCAGCATCCAGTAGTTGGTTGAGCCTCTCCCTGGTGGTGAAGCCAACATTCAGTTTGTTTCCTGTTAGAGATGCAGAAAACACAATCAAATCCTATCTACTTTCATAAAAACACCTACATACACACCTTTCCTTGAGCTTCATCTTAGTAGTTTACTGATCATCAGTCATATAATTCCAAAAGACAATGTATTACAAACATATACATACAGTACCAATCAAAAGTCTGGACATGTCTACTTGTTGAAGGCTTTTCTTTTTCTTTGTGTCAAACATTATGAAACAATCAACTAATCACATTATTGTATTTATACATAAACTTCAGTATAATTGAAAAAAGACATATCAAGTGTATCCAGACTTTTGACTGTTACTATAAATACTTCATCTTACTTTACTTTGCACTATATTACAATTACAAGGCAGATGGTTTTCCTTATCCACAGATGGGATGGCCTGAGGCTTGTGATGGGTCTGTAGTACTGTGGGCAAGATGAACTTAGAGCAGAGCTTGTGGATGAATTTAATCATCTGAAATATATGTAAGAAAGTATTACATCTCACCCAAATATTAAATTAGTGCAGCCTGAAAGACAAAATACTGGAATGCAGGCTTCGATCACTTCCTCTAGATATACCTCATCTTGCAATAAAAATATAGATGAATGTTCTCTCTGGAGGAGGAGATTCAGAGAGGTGAAGGTTGGTATGGTGGCCTGGTAGAAGAGGAGGTACACTTCAGTCATGGGGTCAGAAAAGCATCCCGTAGCCTCTTAAATCTTGGTGGATTCTCTTCTATAAGTGAGAGAAAACAAAGATACAACTCACACACATACTGTTAATTTCAAGATTGCATTATAGTATGGATTTGGATATTTGTCTTACCTGTTGATTTAAAATAGCTGGCAAGTGGCTCGTATAATCTGAGAATGCAGGTTACACAGGTTTTGAGGCTCAACCATCGCACAGAGACATGCTGTAGGATTTCCATGTATTCTGACTCAAAGAGCTCACAAAACTCTGTGTAAAGGCAATTAATTTTATAATTGTATAAAAGTCATGTTACACCAGTTAACTGCTTAAAATTTAATTTGTATCATTTGTGTAGAACTGGCTGGAAAGTTGATACCTGCCAGAAGGCCCTTGTGATTGGTGCTGCCTTTAAACCAAAAGCCCACATCAACCACAACATCCTATACATCAAAATTTGACACCTGCAATTAAACATTTTTAGTAAATTCATCCTCTGTATATCACGTAAATATTAAACATACATTCAACCTACACTTACCTCAGCAAAAGCAAGACCTGCTTGCTTTGCACTGTTGTGTAAAACATGACACGGGCAACCATGTACAAAAAACGCTGCTGTTTTTCTGTAGAATTCTTGATGCAATTGAATTGCATTGTTCAATGTTGTCCACAGCTGCATTGTCTACAGAGAGGCCAACACAGTCGCACCATGGAATGTTATTGTTTTGTAAGGTAGCATCAATCTTTTGGAAGATGAGCTCTGCTGTGCCAGATCTGGTTCCAGTTGTGGTGCACATACCAAGGAACCAATGGGCCACCTTGTTCACATCAAACACACGCACAGTAAGGGGGTTCATCTTTTCTCTTCCTGCATTGACAAAAGAATTAGTCCATTATCTTAGGGAAAAATCAAACAAATATAGTACAGTCAGCTCACATACTTCAAAAATATGGCTAGAATAAAAAAGAAAAAGAGAAAAGAATGTTGTTCAATGGATACCAGGATGTAAAGGCATTTCCTTCCTACCTGTGTCATTTGAACCATCTGTAATGAGGTGTATGGACTCTCTCTCATCAGCATTACCAGTGTGTTTTTGAAATGTGGGGCCACTGCTTTATTTATAACACAGGAGGTCTTGGTCCTTGCACATTTGTACTCCTGTGCAGTAGTTGAATCTTTGAAGCATTCTTTTATGAGTGGCCCCAGATGATCTGCAACAGCCAGGGGTATATTATGATTTGCCAGCATAACAGCTATTTTTAATTCTGCCTTCCTTGTCTACAAGACACAGCTACATTGATGTTACATTTTGAATGATGTTAATGTACACAATGAATTCAGGTAATAGATCATGCCAGCTCCAAGAAGGCAAAACTCTATTTAGGAAATGAGCTTATGTAAACGGTATAGTGTCATTACCCTCCACTACATAACCATAACACCACTGTACATTACCAACCTTCACAAATTTTACATTGGAGGAAGCAAAGACGAAAAGTTAGCGTGAGAAAAGTCATGTGTGGCGTGAGATCATGAGATCTGTGTCAATTGCGTGAGTCTCACACTCAATGCGTGTGAGTTGGCAGCCCTGATTATTGCCTGTGTTTTGCCTGTGTCAGGCATGCCAGCAGAGAGGGGCCTTTCTCTGCAGAATCGAATTAAGCCAGCACTGCGAAGTCGTCTGGAGGAGGAGAGAGTGATGCGATTTATGCACATTGCAAGCTGCAAAGACACATTGGACACGTTTGATTTCAAGTCGGCAGCACAGGACTTTGCTGCAATGAAAAAAAGGAGAAAATAAAATGTTATCTGGTAGCCTATAGGCTACATTTGATGCCATGTAGGCCTAGCCTTTTTTGTAAACAGGCTACAGATGTTACAGGTTACACATGTTTCGTGTTAACCTACATTTTAGCAGCTAATGTTGAGGTTTTGCTCAATCTTTACTGTTCATTTTGGTTATTCGTTACTGTTCATTAAATAGTCCAACTGATTTTAGGTCGTTGTCATTCTTTCATCAACCTAGGTGTACATTATATTTGCGTTTGCAACAATGTGCGAAATACCCGGTGGCAATCGGGGGGTCCCCCTTACCCATACCTGCCAACATTTAGGTTTCAAAATACGGGAGGTTTTACGGCCGAGGGGGGATGATAGTAAATAAATAATTGTATGTAGTGTGTGGATTGTGTGTGTAGATTGTGTTTCATAGACGATCTGGCAACTTTGGTAAGGTCAGACAAAAATACAAAACTTATGGATCCGTGTATATGACTGTAGCGAAGGGCGAGAGCAGTCACCCCACCTGGCCTTGAACCCAGGTCTACAGGGTACCAAACATGCGACTTTGACCGCGCCGCCAAAGAGCCAGGCTCGTTGGTATGGCAGTCAAAGCACATACTCAACCGTAGTGACGGCACTCCGTCACACTGCCCTCCCCTTCGGGAAGCGCGCCCATGCACAATGGCATCCCTCACGCATTCCCCACTGTACTTCTCCCATCCCAGGGTGCCCCACTCACTCGTGCTTCACCCATCACTGGGGTCCCTCACACCGTGCTTTACCCATCTCTGGGGTCCCTCACACTGGGGTCAACCTAACCTGGGGGTCCCTCATACAGCTCACACACCGGGCACGCCTCCGATGGCCTCGCAGCCAGCCATCCCACTTCTGACACCATTTGTAGCGAAGGGCGAGAGCAGTCACCCCACCCGGCCTTGAACCCAGGTCTACGGGGTACCAAACATACGACTTTGACCGCGACACCAAAGAGCCAGGCTCGTTGGTATGGCAGTCAAAGCACATACTCAACCGTAGTGACGGCACTCCGTCACAATGACAATTATTCATAATAAAGTTTGCCATGCAAATTGCGGGAGTTTCCTGGGAGAAACAACAAAACGGGAGGGTGCTGGGAGATGGCCTTGAAATACAGGAGAAAATGGGATGTAATGTCAGCCCTATGTCGGAGATAATGCAGAAATTTGCTGTGATTTCAAAACCGGATTACTCGACAACTAGTATCATCAGAAAGGGTAAGTACTGCTGTTTATATTGATATGTGGTATGTTGTGAAGCAATAAGGACTTTGTGACTTATTCAACCGAGAAGCAGGAGTGTGAAAATGGGTGAAGAAATTAGTGAAGATATTACTTTGCATTAGTTTGATCTGTCTTCATAACTTGATTAGTTCAGTATGTACAAATATGTGACTAGCGTCATTACAAAGCATCGGTTCCGCTCTTTCTCGTGATAGGCTATGTGTTCCATATCTATGCAATGACCAGTTCATGAGTAATTCAAACAAGAGTAATGGGTGTGGAGATGGACGCAGAGCTGTATGCAGATTGTAACTAAGATTAAATTTGATGTAAATTCAAAATGATTTTTCTCACCAACACTTTGCCACATAGACAAGCAACTAGCATCGTTAGCGATGAATAGGCCTAATTCTACTATTTTCTCCTGTACTTCACCTCACAGCATGGCAAAGCAGCATTACATGTGTATATATATATATATTGAATGAAAATATGAATATATTGAATGAAACATGAGAATATTGAATGGAAGTCTGAATATATTGAATGAAACTTGAGAATATTGAATGGAATCTGACGTCACCAAGGCACGGTTGCCATGTTGTGTGCCCACAACATCAGCTTCTAGGTGAATTCTAGGTGTATTCTCAGTATTGCACAGTGTTGTGCAAGTTCACACATCAGAAGAGCTAGCTCAAAGTTCAGCTCACACAGATTAAAATGAACAAGTTCACGTTCATAGTTCACAATTCTGAATTTTGAACAAGTTCACAGTGCCAGTTCATTTCTTCCATTTTTTTAAATGAGATGCTCCAGGGACTATTTTATGTGTAGGAATACATGTGCAGTGATTGTTACGCGGGACATGGGCAGTTGGTTGCAAGCTGTCAAGCTGTCTATCTGTTGAGTTGCACTAATGAAAACATCTCAAGTATGGAATAACGCCGTCCGTATTTATTCATCAAGCAGTAACTTTAACACACCCAAGGATTCTGAATCTTGCGCAAACCTGAACGAGCTCAAATTCACGTTCTTTAGTTGCAAACGGATACGTTCAAGTTCACCGAAAAAATGAACACGTTCAATGAACGTGCTCTTTTAACGCGTTCATGCACAACACTGGTATTGCAGTCAAAATTCTCACATTTTGATCAATATATTCCACATTCTATTCCTTATATTTCGACTCTCATTCCATAATTTCAAATGATATTCCATATATTCAGACTTTCAGTCAATATTCTCAAGTTTCATTCCATATATATTAAGACTTTCCTTCAATATTCTCAAGCTTCATTCCATATATTCAGAGCATTTTGTAATTATATATATATATTATTTCCTAAATGGCATGCCATAATATAAATATATATATGTGTGTATACATACTATGAGGGGCCAAACAGGAAATATATAAATATAAAGCTGAATATATATATTCAGTTCCCGAATATATAAATGTAACTCTGAATATATAAATATAATTCCTGAATATATAAATGTAACTCTGAATATATAAATTCAATTCCTGAATATATAAATGTAACTCCTGAATATATAAAAGTAACTCTGAATACATAAATGTAACTCTGAATATATAAATATAATTCCTGAATCAGTAAAATTTTACAGTACAATCAAAGATAGTCAAACAAAAACATTAAATAATTTAAATTTGAACGAGGCAATAATTTGGACTTCATTAAGGGGTCCTCATTTTCTTGGTATTAGGACCTTTCTGATAGGTGCGTTCTCTGTCCTCGCAATCTTGCAAGACCGTTCTCCTCAAGGACACTTGGCAAGAACGTTCTTCTCAAAAACACAAGTACGTTCTTAGTCTTCTTGATATTGATAAACAGCCACGGACTGATAAACAGCCCCTGTGAAATTCGGGTCCCCTACTTGAAAGGTCCTAATACCAAGAAAATGAGGACCCCTTAATGAAGTCCAAATTATTGCCTCATTCAAATGTAAATTATTTAATGTTTTTGTTTGATTATCTTTGATTGTACTGTAAAATTTTACTGATGCTAATGTTAAACTTGTTTTGCTCACTCAGTAGCCTATGAAGGAAAAAAAAGAAATTATTCAAAAAAGAAAAACGAGTGTCTTGTGATATGCCTGAGTATAAACTAACTTTTATATATTCAGAGTTACTTTTATATATTCAGAGTTACTTTTATATATTCAGAGTTACTTTTATATATTCAGGTGTTACATTTATATATTCAGGAATTATATTTATATATTCAGAGTTACATTTATATATTCAGAGTTACTTTTATATATTCAGGAGTTACATTTATATATTCAGAGTTATATTTATATATTCGGGAATTGAATTTATATATTCAGAGTTATATTTATATATTCAGGAATTGAATTTATATATTCAGAGTTACATTTATATATTCAGGAATTGAATTTATATATTCAGCTTCATATTTATATATTTCCTGTTTGGTCCCTCATAATATAGATATATATACACACACACACACACACATATATATATATATATATATATATATATATATATATATATATATATATATATATATAGTATTATTGTGATTTTATAGCTGTGGATATGTATAAAATAACACTAATGTGCTTTCAGTATGTAAGATTACAACGAATTATATTAAAGTCCCCCAATGGGGAAGGACCTTGACCTGAGATGGGACATTTTGTTGACTGCTTTAGGTTGTCTAACTTGCTCTGCAAATATCCTTATCCTCTAAGACAAGTTGTATATTCTGCTGGGTAGACCTTGGGAGCATGCTGCAAGCACTTCGCTGTAAGACACAGTTGACTGCACATAATAACTAACTCGATTCCACATCATCAATCACTACAGCCTTCATCCAGCAATCTATGGTCATGTTTATATGAAAAGTCATTCTCTAAAGGCAACTGATGTCCCCTGTTGACCCCATAAATAATTACAGCTCCTTAGTACATTCCTCATGCCTTCTCCAGTGGTTTTATTTTAAAGAGGGCAGCTGCTGTGATTCTGTACCACTTATTATTTTATTTCCTCTGCAGAAACAGTACTCAGTTGTGTCCCAGACTCTGGTGAATGTCAAAGGGTTCACTTTCAGGCTGCAAAGACTTTGTGTTGCTCAGGATGAGAAAGGGCAGATTCAGATAGCATCAACAGATTATGTGACAATTAGAGTAATATTGAACAATATTTATGAAATGGAAATTGTAAAAAGAAAGATTTGTCATATATAGTCAATTGAAAATTAACCTACAGAAACCTAAGGTGGATATACCAAGCCCGCAGTGAGTAGACAACATTTTTAAGGCCTTCTTTAAAAAGCTAATACCCCACATAACTATGTTGCCTTGAGTCTACATGACAAAGACTGATCATGATTTCAAAAATCACATGCCACTTACAGAATTTCATTCCACTCTACAGTGAATTAATTTTCAAATCAGTTTAAATGTATAATTTAAATTTGACATATTGAATGTAGTGTACATCCTAAAGAGAACACAATTCACCCTTTGCAAATGATCTTACGCCAGGCAGTAAAAAAAAAAAGAAAGAATGCTTTGGACTGTAGCATTAACTGATGTTCAATAAGCATCCATACAGTAATTCATTTAAAACATGTGACAGACACTTCAGAATTGTTTCTTAATAGTAATAAATACAACAAAATAATAATGAATGTTGACAACATTAGCACATATTATTAATAACAACACACATTTTTTGTTTGTTTGTTTGTTTTTCCTTTATATATTGACAGTTAATTTGTGGGACTTTAATATAAATTGTTACTGGAATTCTCTTCTGTCTGCATCTACAGTGCATGGGCTAAACATGACCACTTCTGTATTAATTTTCCTATTTTTATCATGATCATCTCTCTGCATGGTCTTCATGTTCTAATCATGCTAGACAAGTGATATTCAGATCAACGGTTGTGAACCAAAGCACATTTACTCTTCTAATTGCTTATACGTGGCACCATTAGTTCTCTTAAGGGGAGGCTGCTTTTAGCGGGAGAATTTGTGAACATATGGAATGACTCATGGAGCCCCACACCGTGTACTTTTGGATGACGACGTTTGACTGGAAGCAAGGAGTCTCCACTCACAACCATCTGTGCTTCACACATATTTAACCTGCTTCATTGACCCCCATGTCACTGCCGCTCTCTAATGGTTCTTTAAATTCAGTTACCATGCAGCAATGGGGAAAAGTGAGAGGGTGAAAAATGGAAATAAAACAGGAGGGCAAGACCTTTAGGTGTCCCAGAGTGAGGCATGTGGAATGGGAGAAGGCAGCTGTGGCAGGTAATGGGGGCCTTGTGCAAATTGTTTCACTGTGTTGTCTTTTTTGTGGCTGCATCCCTGACAGACTCATGCCAATGAAATTTTTTTGGCCCGGATTCAATCAACCTACAATGTGCTTTGTCCTTAACTTAGAGTAGAAAAAATAAACCAATAAAAGGTGATGGCTTGTTTGTTTCTTTTTAATCTAAAGAACTCTTATGTTGCATGGGAAAGAAAGAAAATAAAATAAAAAGCATTGTGTATACATGTGCTCTGCAAAGTTAAGGAGAACCAGCATTGTGTAAAGATTCCATTTAAAGCATAGAATGACACAGAATGGCATAGATGCCATTCATTAAATTCAGTACAGACAAATCTGCACACTTCAGTTAGAGAGAAAAGAAACATAAGAAAAGCCACAGAGAACGTCTGAGAAAGACCAATCAATTGTGAGCAAATAGGAATGCTCTGGACAAAAAGAAAAATCAAAAGCACAAATATCTCTTCATTCAGGTTCACTTAGCAGAGGCAGGTGTAGCTTGACAAGTCAAAGTCTTCCGATGCATTCTCAATTACACAGAATACAACAGAAGAATTTATGCCCTCATAATCATCTATACTAAGGATGTGCAAAATTGCATGTTTAGGTTTTGAGTAAACTTGTGTAATTCTCTTATCAATATCCATGTAGTTTTTTTAGGTTTTTAGGTAAGTGTATGCCTTTTGGTATCATTCCTTGCATTTCAGTCATATCATAGTACGATTGAGAGGGATTTTTTTTTTTTTAATTATAATATTGATGCTACTGCTGTTAACATTACAAATTGTATTTACAATTTGTATTTATAGCTAAATTTAAACATAATTATATTAGGAATGGAATACATTTATATAGTGCCTTTCAAGGGTCTCAAGGCACTTTACAGGGAAGGGAGGGACTTAACCACCATCAATGTGTAGCACCCAGCTGGGCGATGCACAGAATTCATTCATTTAGGGAACTTATTCTCAAATGGCTTCACCACTAAAGCTCTAAACCATTAAAAGAAGACCTCTTTGAAATGTCGTAGGACTTCAGTGTACTCCAGTGTACAGTGTACTTCAGTGTACAGGACTACAGTGTACTGGGGCTTCATTATCATTCCAAGTTTGTTAGGCCTCAGCCACAGTCAGGACATGTGTTAATCTCCCTAGAAGTGTCTGATTTAAATATTCTCACCTTTGAAAAGGAGGAATCACTTCCCGCTGTTCCTTCCCTGGCGCTGTCTCATGTTCCTGCATGCCTTTTTACATTTAAAAATAATGAAAAAGAAACAAGCAGATCATATGTTAGGTATGCTGGCTAGTTGAATGGATAAGCGTCTGTGGTTTATTCACATACACATTGGTTGTCTGTAAAATATGAATATATTATGAAAAGTAAAACTGTCAAATCTGATATTAGCTATTCAAAGAGCAAAACAGCCTTTGCAACATAATTTGTTTGCTTTCCTGGCAAAACTGTTTAATGATTCAGCATTGTTAGGGAGGTAACTAACTAATGCTTCTATTGTCTGTATAAAAAATATAAATATTCTATTTAAAAAAAAGCACAGAAATAAAGTTAAAATTATTCTGTTACCCAGGGCTTGGTCAGAGACAAGATTCACTCCATGTATTTTTTTAATTTTTTTATTTTTATGTATTTCAATCAGACCATAAAGATGAACACTAAGGGAAAGAAATAATTACAGATAAAGTTCCTCATTCATAAGTTTTTTTTTAATATATCTACTGTGCCTAAAATACATTTGCAGTATGCTTCTTCACCCCGCACTTTGTTATTAGGGTCACTGCCTTTACTGGATATGCAACTGTTCCAATGATACAGGAGATTAAGATGCAGTGGCTTGGTTTACACTGAAGTTGTGACCTGATGTATTTTTTGTGAGGGCTGCAGTTGTTGGTTCCGCAATAATTTCCACTTAGTCTTTGTTTATCGCATTTGTTTTTTGAACAGGAATGATTCCAGGTGGATATCAGGGTACACTATATGTACACTACATGCAATTTTATCCATTATATAAGCAGTATAATGCACACTTAATATGACTCTATTCCTCATATCACACACTCTTCTAAAAACCCCAAAGGAGAATTAGAAGATGAATGTATAAGTCATGGACTGCTTTGAAGAACATTAATGTTTGAGAACTGTATTCTTCATGTAGCTTGCAACCTGGCTTTCCTCTGTGGAAAAAAAATAGCCAAGAAGAAGAAGTGTTTTTTTTTATTAGAAGAGAAGATCTGTCACAACCCCTGCCTTGCTTCATATGCTAGACTTAGATTTATATCACTGCAACCCTTTGAATCAATGTTTTTCATTTGGGCGATTTCTTCTCAAATTCTTCACTGGTGCTGCAGCAGTGTTTAAACCTGAGAAATTGACAGATGAGAATATTAAGTTTCAAAGATCTTGGATGATATTAAGGAAGTATTCGTTCTAGGCTTACAATAAACAGTGGTCTCAAGCATGTCTTCTTTGCATATAAAAATGGTTAAACCTTGTAAATCAATAATCTGGAGACTGTGCTCCTCTGTGGAAAAGTACAAGCAAACAGCCTTTCCCAAAATGAGCTAAAGAATCATATATGTACCAGTGCTGTCAACAGCATGAGGCAGCATGTCAATGCAAGGTCCATTACCTTATCCATATTAGTGGTTCATGAAACAATGTGTGAACAATGGACAGCACACATTTTGAAGTATGGTATTGTCACAATCTGCACAGCATGTTGTTTTGGGAGTTTCAGTTCTCACTGAGCCCATGATTTTGAGCTGTAAGTCCTGGGGGGGTCAGAGAGTGCCAGTTGCTTTCATTTGTTGATCAAAGTGAGGATAAAGACATAGTAATTACAGTAGACTGAGTGCAGGTCTAAATCTGTGCTGTAGCCAAGGCTACTGATGGCCTGCTCTGATGGCTCCTTTCCATTAGCCACATTCATCTACAGCTCAATGTGCCCCAGCAGATGCAAGTCCATCTAAATAACAGCCTGGGTTTCCACTGCATTTTCTTGAAGTGCAGATAGTTCTGGAACAGTCCTCTGCCATACGGTCAAGGGGCATGGCACCTCTCCTACACAGCTAACTATGCCTCTGTCTGATGGGCCTCATTCAATGGTTACTTTGATGTTCTTATCGGATCTTGATGCTAAACTTTATTTCTGGTTTCAGGAGATTGCACTGTTGAGATGGCAGCATGCCAGATTACTTCCTCCTTTGTCTTTTGACAAGGTTAAATGAACAAGACATCTACTAAATTTAGCATCACCATACACAGGTCACATCGATTACTAGGCACAGAGATTTATCTGGAGCTACACAGTTTCAACCTTACCTCACCTATAGCTGGTTTAAAGTTGAAATGGCTTTAAAATCATGACTGTGATCAAATGTTCCTGCATATATGTTGGGTATTATAATGCATCGCAGTTTGTTGAAGTGATAAGGAGCATTGGCTCATTACCCAATGGTTGGTTGTTCAGTTCCCAGGTGGGCCAGTGCTGTTCTATCTTTGGGCAAGGTAATAAACCTGAATTGCATCCTTAACTGTCTGGCTGTGTAAATGGACAAGCTTTGCCAGTCACTCTGGAAGAGAACATTTACTAAGCAAACATGATGTAGTTAGCTACCAGAAAGCTTAGCTGATGCTGATGTTTGTTGATGAATGAACAGTCCCTGTATTCAAGTATTTTCATGGCAGTATCCATGTAGTATCAGTAGATTACACAGACCTAACCTGCTATACTGAAGATTAAGCAATTATTTCAACAACAGAGCATGATTTTTCTACGTAAAATTGTCATGTTGACCCTTTTAACAGCACTGAAAAATAAATGTAAATTTGGCTTGGTGCATATCAAAACAGTGTCAGAAGCTATGAGCCTGTTGATTTACTAAGAGAGGGTGACACATGTTCAGTAGCCTTGAATTAATGTGAGGTAAAGAGCTGTTTTCAAACTCCACGCAAGCAAATGCATGCTGCCTACAAATGCAAATGCACATAGTGTTGACAAAAATACATACATGTACTGGGAAAAATTCCATCCACATTTATCAAACATTTATTTGTCTAAAAATCAAAGTTGTCATTCAGATGTAGTTCTTTAAAGGTCTGTACTGTTCCAACAACACCAGCATACCATCCTAGTTGAAGATGGAGTGAATATTTCATATATTAGTAATTGTCTATCTCTCAGAATTATAGTAACCAGTTCTGTGGTGGTATAGGTAATTTTTTCATCTCAGTGCAGAGAAATATGAATTACTTCCAAAAAATGAATACATGAGAGAAATACTGGTTATCAGGCAAATAATGAATTAGATTTATCCAAATAAACGTCTGCCAGAATGTGAGATTGCTTTTATTATGAGTTTATTTATGAAAATAATGTGTGCTGTTCTGAATACAATTATTTACTCTTGTTGACAACATTCCATGGTAAATTAAAAGGTTGTGAATTCTATTCCAGTCGTATTAACAAAAGATACACCTTATTTTACGGGTTATTTAACCCAAAACACGGTGAGGATGAGGAATGCCCTGTGCACTGGTTGTGGAATAAACCCATATGTTTTTTCAGTGCCAGGAAGCTAAGAAGTGAATTAACTTCCCGCATACATGCATACATGCATACATATGGACACACATGCATATGCACATAGGCATGCACAAACAAACCCACAGAGATCCACGCAAATATGAACATGCATACACATGCCCTCACACACACTCATATACACAAATTGTGTGTATGGGTGTGGTGCCATCACTGAAACGTGTCAACCACCACCAAAATAGTGTTGTTTTATGTCAGCGACAGTACCTAGTCTCCCCAGATCTGGGGTACAGCTACCAGAAAGATTCTTGGGACACGACTACTTTGCCTTGGTAATCATAGAGTAGGTACAAACGATCAGATCTGCAACCCTTTGCCAGAGTGCCTTCTTAAGAGAGCATGTTACACATCTGCCTTTTCCGTTTCAACTGTCTGCAGACCCATTAAAAGATCAATATTTAATTCGAGATTCACAGAGCCAACCTCTCGGGGTGGCTTATTTCTCAAAAGAAATGCCACAATGAGCAAGAAATTCTGTCTTTTAACTCAT
The DNA here is from genome assembly GCA_019176425.1 of Megalops atlanticus. Lineage (NCBI taxonomy): Eukaryota > Metazoa > Chordata > Actinopteri > Elopiformes > Megalopidae > Megalops > Megalops atlanticus. Next base: position 35,510,407 of record CM032881.1, read on the forward strand.
TTAATTAATCTCAGGACTTGGATATTAGTGTACACTTTTCACACAATCAGCCTAAATTGCAGAATATACATGCAGTATATAGTATCACCAAACCTGCAGAGAATGGACCATGGAAAACACCTGCAAGCAATTGCTCATGAGGTAGATATGAAGGACTCTCCTAAACTTGGCTTTGTCAGTTTCTCAAAGGACTGAGAGAAAGGAAATTGTCATTGCTGCATTCTGGGTTTGTTAAATTGTAAGTGCTCAAAACTCCCACAGGAAACTGTATGTTGCCTTGTGGCTGGAAGAATATTAGTTGTCTTTTACTGCACTGTAGTGATAATTACAATGCTAATTATTTTTATTATAATCCTCAAGCTGAATATCATTGTGGCCCTTGTTTTGTTTTAGAGTCATAAAAAGAATTATGTTGAATGCAGACTGGGCCCTATGGCCCAGGTTCAATTCCAACCATGTCGTCTTCCATCAATAACACAGCAGTGTAACTGTTTTGTTCAGCAGGGGTATTGTGAGTTTGTCAGCAGGGTTTCCTCATCTCATCATTCTCAGGCACCCTACAAGTTATCAAGCAGGTCCCTATGTCAGTGGAGTACCATCCATCCTCCATCTGGTGGCCATTTCACTCATAGCTGCTAGCTGCATGGCTGCATGTGAGTGGACTGGAGTATTGCATTCATCTCTCTTCAGCATTCCTGTATGACTGCTGAAGTGGTAGTGAGAAAAGCCTAATGAAGAATTCCCATGAAGTAGGTTTTCACAAAGAGGAAAACATATTAATTACAATCACCCTAATAACAGCTTCATGACATGTAATGTTTAATGTTGTAGATATTTAATGCGGAAAAAAATATATATTTTTTCAGAGGTAACTTAAAGACTTAATTTAAACAACCTTGCATCTTGTGGTTACAGAATCATTCCAGACTGACACACCAAGAAAATTATGTGTATAAACTATGAAGAACTGAACTTGAAATATTGTTTTTTTTTTCTTCACAAGGATGTTATTCCTGTCACATTAGTGTCATGATATGATATGTAATGATATGATACCTAATGCATCTAATTTGATGATGGATATTGTACAATATGATTTTCAGCAGAACAAAATGTGTGAAAAGTCATTCCCTGTCTGTCTCTTTACTGAGTTGACAGACAAGGGAAAAAAACACCATGCCTGTCACTTCACCAGTAAATGGCTCGGGTGGATGTCAGGATTCCTTGCAAGATCTTCATAGCTTTGCAGCCACTGGGTGTGTGTGTGTGTGTTTGTGTGTGTGTGTCTGTGTGTGTGTGTCTGTATGTGTGTATGTGTACTTTTTTGGAAATGTACAGCTTTTGTGGAAATATACAGCTTTTGTGAAAATGTACAGAATGCACATAACACAAAAAGATCTTCTGTGTTTCATACTCCATACTACTCCATACTACTTCATACTACATTCAAAATGTCTTTCTCAAGCTCAAAATGTCAAGGGACCTGAGAGAGGTCCTCACCTGCTGCTTAGTGCTTCATGGAAAAGGCAGAAAAGACATACTAATTCTCTGTTCAGCACTGGAATAATGATAATAATAATAATAATAATAATAATCTTTATTTATGTAGCACCGTTCATACATGAAATGCAGCTCAAAGTGCTTTACAATAAAGAAACTAGAAACCAAGTGCATTACCTGAAGAAAATGCAGAGTGTGCTTGCAACCCGGCAGCGAAAAGATGGTAACATATGAGAAGATCGCTAGGATGTGGCTAAGTGGTTGCTAGGCTGTTGCTAGGTGGTTGCTAGGCTTTTGTTAGGTGGTTGCTAAGGTATATAAGGTGGTTGCTAGGGTGTTGCTAGATGGTTACTAAGGTATATGATTTGGTTGCTAGTGCATTGTTGGGTGGTTGCTAGGGTGTTGCTAAGATGGTACTAGGCGGTTGCTAGGGTAAACAACATGGTCGCTGGGCGTTGCTAGGGCGTTGCTGGGTGGTTGCCAGGGTTTTGCTAAGTGGTTGCTATGGTAAACAATATGGTCTCTGGGCATTGCTAGGGTGTTGCTGGGTGGTTGCCAAAGTGTTGCTAAGTGGTTGCTAGGCAGTTGCTAGGGTGTTGCTAGGCGGTTGCTAGGGTGTTACTAAGTGGTTGCTAGGCGGTTGCTAGGGTAAACAATATGGTTGCTAGGGACACACCCACCTTTGGTGAGTGTTGGGTCACATGACCCAAAGCAACATTTCAGGTCCCGTGGCTATTGGTCAAAAGGTGACCGCTCGGTAAGACATTGAAAAATGAACTGAAGTCACTGGGAGGATGGAGGGATGAGTAAATGACAAAAAGATGAGTGCGGTGTCAGTATGGCTTTCAATGAGTGATGGGTGGCATGACCTGAAGCAGCATATGTGGTACGGTGGCTGTCGGGCCAAAGGTGACCGCGCGGTGAGATCTTAAAAATGAACTGAGGTGAATGGGAGGATGGAGGGATGAGTGAATGACAAAAAGACGAGTGCGGGTCAGTATGGCTTTCAATGAGTGTTTGGTGGCATGACCTGAGGCAACACATGTGGTACTGTGACCATAGGCCGAAAGGTGACCGAGCGGCAAGACTTTGAAAAATGAATTGAAGTCAATGGCAGGATGGAGGGATGAATAAATGAGTAAAAAAACTGATATAAAAAATGACAAAAAGACGAGTGCGGGTCAAAACGGTCTCGGATGAGTGTTGGGTGGTTTGTCCCGAGGCAACATGTGAGGTTTGGTGGCTCTGGGGTGAAAAGTGAGCGAGTGGGAAGGCCATGAAGGTTGAGGGGGGTGATTTTGAAAATGAATGGGAATCTATGGGAAAAAAGGGATGAAAAAATGACAAAAATCGGAGAACGAGTGCGGGTACAGCTTAGCTGTATACAAGCAACCCGATCGGGGTCAGACCGGACGGGTTACAGTTGGTTTGGGGTGGATATCTTGAAAACTGTGGGAGGAGAAGCGTTGCATTGCAAGCACACTAATAAAACTAAAGAATAACAAATGTTTTCTTGCACTGCTTCGCATTGCAAGCACACTAATAAAACTATTGGATAACAACAGTTACATGCACTGAGTGCTTCACATGGAATGAAAATAGAAACAGGGATAGAATGCCATAATTAATGTAAAATAAGATGGAAATAAAAATAACAAAAAGATAAATAAAGGTGAAATTAGAGTGTATAATAAAATAAAATTAAATTAAATAAAAAAATAGAATACAGAGAATGCATAAAATCAAGTAAAATACAGCTGTGCAAAGCAAAGTGCAAAAAAGAATTTTAGGCCCGTATCAGGGAAGTTATAGCTAGTTAAAGGCTAAAGTGAAGAGATACATTTTTAGCTTTCTTTTAAAAATCAGGCTTCCCTGATGTCTATAGGTAGTGTGTTCCATAGCTTGGACGTAATTGACAAAGGCTGCATCCCCGATTTTCTTTTGGCTGTTGCTGAAAACTTTCAATAAACCAGCAGCAGATGATCGCAGTGTTCTTGAAGGCAAATAGTTGACAAGGGAGTTAGCAATGTAGCTTGGTCCTAGCCCATTAAGGGCTTTGTATATGAGGAGGAGGACCTTAAAATCAATTCTGAATGTTACAGGAAGCCAGTGCAGAGCAGCTAAAACTGGACTAATGTGCTCTCTCCTCTTGGTTCTGGTTAATAGCCGAGCTGCAGAATTTTGGATGAGCTGAAGTCTCTCAGTGGTTTTTTTTTAGAGGCTAGTAAAAAGTGCATTACAGTAATCGAGTCGGCTTGAAATAAAAGCATGAATCAGTTTTTCAGCATCTTTTTGATTCATAAATGGTCGTACTTTAGCTATGTTTCTAAGGTGGAAAAATGATGTTTTCATCACCTTGTTAATGTGGGACTTGAAGCTTAGATCGGAATATAAAATAACACCAAGATTTGTAACCTCAGATTTAATCCAAGGAGTTAATTTCACCAGATTATTTGTTTTAGGGCCAACTAGTTGGATTTCAGTTTTGTCCTCGTTTAACTTTAAGAAATTATTTCTCATCCGTTTATTTGTTGCCAAAAGACAGTAATGGAGTTTATACCTGCAGCATCATTTGGTTCAGCAAAGATGTACAGTTGCGTGTCATCCGCATAACTATGGAAGCATACATTGTGCTCTCTAATGATGCTACCAAGTGGCAGCATGTACAGTGAGAATAATAATGGACCAAGGCAGCTCCCTTGTGCAACCCCAAAACAGATGTCATGTTCCTCAGACACATGATCTCCAAGACTGACGTAAAACTTTCTCCCTTTGATGTAAGTTTTTAACCAGTTTAACACACAGTCAGAAAGATGATTGATTAGGATATCTTTTCAACTTTTCAAGATGATTGATTAGGATATCATCATTAATCATTTGCACTTGGGTCTAGGAGGACAAGAATTGAGACCTTATTTTCATCAGAGTTTAGTCTGACGTTGCTGATTATTTTAGTGAGAGCAGTTTCAGTGCTGTGGTATGTTCAAAAGCCTGATTGAAATTCTTCCAGGATATTGTTTTCTTTAAGAAGGGAGTTTATTTGCACTGAAACTATCTTTTCAAGTATCTTACTAATGAATGGAAGGTTGGATATCGGCCTATAGCTGGTCAGTGCATTACCATCTAGGTTTGGTTTCTTTAGTAAGGGTTTTACAACAGCTCTTTTGAAGGCATCTGGGACCTGTTTGAAGAGATGTATTTATAATCTTCAGGACATGACCTGAAACACTGTCGAACGCCCGCTTAAAAAATGCTGTAGGTACAGGGTCAATACATGAGGTGGAGGAGTTACACTCAGTGACAGTCTTGCAAAGCTCAGTTAATATAATACAGGTGAATTTCCCCATGGTTACATCTTTTTTAAAGGGTTTGCTGAGGTCATCTGTGTTTGCATTAGCATTAGCAGCAATACTGGCTCTAATTGAAGTTATTTTGTCATTAAAGAACAATGCAAGTTCTTCACATTTTCATGCAGAGAAGTACAATATCAATTCCTATAGACAAGTGGACCACAGACTTAAAAAACACACCAACGGATATTAATTGGCACAAAATATGCAATAATACATTCTTTATGACTTCTAATTCCAAAACTCAGCTAATACAGTATAAAGTCCTTCACAGAACCCACATTACCACCCAAAAACTTCACCGCATGGGCTTCAGCCAAAGTAATACATGCTCATATTGTTCAACCTCAACAGATGATTACTTCCATGCACTCTGGCTCTGCCCACATGTCCAAGACCTTTGTTCTTGTTGTCCGATGTAACTGCATGTACAAAAAAAATAAATAAATAAATAAAATAAGAATAGAGATGAGTTTAGGGTGCGTGGCTCAGAACTGGCAGGTGACCAGAGAATGCTGAGCAGAGAGCTTGTGTAGGGGCATAAGGACTGATGATGGACTCAATGTGGGACAGAGCATTGACCTTGACTGCTTGCTAAGCAGAACGTCTCTGCATGTATGCAACCAGAGAAAAGAACGACTACAGACAATGGATACTGTAACTTCATGATGAAAACCATACCCGAGCATAATTTCTAAAAAGTATTTAATAAAAAACTCTGGAAAGAAGCAGCGTAATTCCAAAAAAAAAAAAAAAAAAAAGTAGCTGGTCAATAGTGGAGAACAATATTCTAGAGTTTCCAGAATTCTCTGTGATAATCTTGGAGAAGTAATCCTTTCTTGCCAGACGTATTGCTTTGTTATAGGCAGTCATGGCTTCTTTGTATATATTACAGTGAACTGTGAGTCTAGTTTTCCTCCATTTTCTTTCAGCTGCCCGACAGATTCTCTTATTCTCATTAACACTGTTATTGTTTAACCATGGGGAGATTCTGTCAGTCGACCTCTTTTTAACCTTTAGTGGAGCAGCAGTATTTAAAGCAGATGACAAGGCATTGTTGAAATTTTCAACCATGTCAGTTAAAGAGCAGTCATAACTGTATGGCTCAAATGATTTCATAATATTAGAGAACTTTGCTTCAGCCTTGTGTAACCGGGGGTACTGGTCTAGACTAAGCCACCTTGGGAATTGCACCCAAAGAAATATTCCCCACTCAGGTCCCCTTTATTGAATAAAATCAGTAGAGGCGTGGATTCAAAGATAAAAACTTGGTTTATTATACAAAACGACAAGACAATCCATAAAATAAAAATAAAAAGGTAGTGGCAATAGGTCCTCCACGACCACTGGAGGCACCACCGCCTGTGTGCGGGTAGGGGTCGACCGCTGGAAGGGGTATTCACGACACCGGAAGTGGAAGTGACACTGCAGACACTCGTGATGCAGAGATGCAGGCTGTTTCTCAAAGTCAAGGATGCTTCCATGGTAGGAAGGGTCCTTCCAAGTCGGGTCCTTCAGAGGCTAGGCAAGACTCCTTCCTAGCATTCGGAGAACAGATAAATGGAACAGTCTGGCGAGTGTGTAGGTGTGCGTCATTGAAAAGTTCCCGCCTTCAATTCCGCGTCACATTTTAAAAAACAATAATGGACGCGGTATTGCTGTTTGTGCTCTTCCAGTACTTTGTTGAAATGGAGGGCGAAGTAGGTACGCTAATAGGCAAGTTAAATATCTTCTATTTTCTATTCCCACCATTTCCTGCTTCCCGCACGATTTAGCAAGCAAAGAGTCTTTATTCTCCCATGTCAATAAATGAAGTTAGGCATCCATAATTAGTTTGTGAGAGTTCATGATTGTAGTTGTCTACCGGTGCGGAGAAAAGTTTACCGATGCAGCTAGTCTTCACTATTTCGCTACTAAAAGCAAAGCAGATTATAAAGCTATTAAGCTACTTCTTGAACAATATTTATACTACCTAAACAATCTCACTAGCATTTGCTTCTCACCGATATCCATTAGCGGCAGTGCCCCTCCTCCCAGTGAAAAGGTGCTGGTGTTGCACACGGAGGCGTATAATGCATACGTGCGCATAGGATTGTGGGTAGTGGTGTTCAAAGCGATTCTTTTTAGTGATTCGGTTCCCTTCGTTTAGTTCAATAAAATGATTCAAGTCTTTGACTCACTGATTCGTTCATTTCCATATCTGGTCGGGCGGCATCCTTGAAATGCAGCTGTTAAGAATCCTTCCTTGACTTCGCAGACACACAAACGAGCACAGCAGAGAGGTGAGTTACAGAAAGGTAAAATTAGCCACACACAAAATATCCCACACACACACCGTGTTTGTGCAAAAGACAACCACCTCCTAATATGCCGCTACCGCCTCCTCCCCACAAGTACAAATCTGAACCATGCACGAACGAAAGATAAAAACAAAGCCAATTAGCCAAAAACAGTAAAACCAGTTAAAACCCCTAGGTAAAACAACAGTTGGTGTGTCACATTGGACTAAAACAATGCGGTTATCAGACTAAAAATTCACAATAAGATTCGCACGGGGAACACAAAGGGGAAAACGGGACAACCACCACAGTCTGCAGGGCCAATGTGCACAGAATTGAAACCTGAAGGGCAAGTCGCACTGAATACAGCTAGCTAGCAAGCTAGCCACTTCAACACAGCGCGATCTGCCACCACAGTAGTGGTGTTCAAAACGATTCTTTTTAGTGATTCGGTTCCTTTCAGTTCAATAAAATGATTCGAATCTTTGACTCACTGATTCATTCATTTCCATATGTGGTCGGGCGGCATACACAAATCTGTAAATAGTTTTATTGCATTTTAAAAGTTACTGTACATTGTTCCAAACATCATGTCCATTATTAGGCTGCTCTGCGGCAAAACAGCACGTGTGAAACCAAATGTCAATGAAATTAATAATAATTAAATCATAATATTCATTACGTGAAACTGCACCATGCTATTCAAACAATCATGCAGCCGCAAAAGGTAATAGAACCCCACATCTTAACGCGTATAATATCCCAAGTACATGTCATTTGCTAAAACTAAAAAGAAGCACTGAGGAAAAAAGAGCCACGCTTATATCCGAAGTGAATAACTTCGTTTTACAAGTTTTGAACTAACCCAGCCCAAACATTTTAATATACTTGTAGGCCTAGTCAGCGATGTTGTATTTTTATTTGTTGTTAATGTAGACATAGTACGCTACAAATGTGATGCATCGGCTTATGCATCATGTTTCTGTTTTGTTTTGCAGCCTACTATGTTGATTTGTCAGTATTTATTAATAAGGACTTTATTCGCGTTAAAAGGAAATGTGATGTCAGCATTAAATACATTGTAGCGTACGTAAAATTGCAGTTGTGATAAACAAGAACTGCGATACGCTGTGTGCCCCTAAAAAATGGTACTGCTAAAAATATAAATATAAAATAATATTCCAGGTAGATGAGCAAAATAATATTTAATAATATTTTTTATTCCTATAATGTCACGGAAGCGCTCTGATTCCTTTTGCATCGTCACAGTCAATGGCGGATGTAGCCCAAGCCTGTTATACTGAGAACTAGTCTTCATAGTCAGTGAATCTTTGGAGTCACTGAGGACTCACAGTTCCTTTGAGTCCGAACGAACTGGTGAACTGAAGACTCACAGTTCCTTTGAGTCCGAACGAACTGAGGACTCACAGTTCCTTTGAGTCCGAACAAATTGGTGAACTGAGGACTCACAGTTCCTTTGAGTCTGAACAAACTGGTGAACTGAGGAACTTGTGAACAGTTCATCAGGTCAGTAGGTGGAGTTTTGAGTCTTTGTAGTCACCAGATCTTTTGCATTGTCCTGCTGTGCTGAGATGGCCAGTGGGAGGTGTTTCGAGAGTTTTAGCATTTCAGCCATTGGCTAGTTGTTGTCATGAACGTACTGCTGATACAGTTTTGTGATAGGCTGCTTCGTGGACAGACCGCATATCTAATATCCACTGGAGGGAGAGTTATAGCTGCTATGCCAGTTAATCAGTGCGCATGTTTGCAAAGAGGAAGGAACGAATCTTTTCAGTACACTCAGTTCACCTCAAAGATTCATTCAAAAGGATTTGTTCGTTCACGAACTGCACATCACTACACCACAGGTAGTCACGGGTGTTACAGGGTAAAACAAATTTAAAACATAATAAAAGCACAATGGCGAAACATCAGCCAGCGATGTCCTATAAGGATCAGAGCATAATCAGTACATATAGGCACTGTAATAACAACACCTCCGGAGCTGAATGCTTCCCTACTTTTACCATTAACTAGTGATGTTACCCTTGAAACCGAGGCTCTGAAGCTTGTGTCAAAAACATGAACCACGTCCAGTAGGAGCTCCGTATCGAGGCTTGTATTGTTTTGGCGAAATGACACCACCAGTGACGTTCGAAGCCTCGTTTAACCACTGCTTTGAGAAAAGTTTCACGTTTGGCACAACCTTTTGGCTATTTCTCTCAAATGCATGGGTTTTTGTCAGTGTTTGAGGTAGTTGGAGATTGTGAGTTGCGATTTTGTGATACTATATTGATTGAGATGGAGCCAGCAACGTGTACACAAATCAATTTAGATTATTTTGCAACATGTTTTGCACTGTCCACTTTAAAGAACCATAAATGTCAGAATGGCTTACACCACCCAGATAAACATTCACTGATCAGATGATTTATATTCAGTGTGCGAAATACCAACATTTAGGTTTCAAAATGGGGGGTTGTGGATAGTAAATAAGTATTTGAAAAAAATATGTGCTTAGTTCCTAACAGAAATAAATAAATAAATTGGTTTATTCACTGAAGTCTTGACACTGAATCATTGGATGAAGAATGTACTTAATTTATGAAAACCTGCATGTCTTTTGACCACAACATTTGAATCATTGCAATGAAAAGCAAATACATTATTTTGTGTTTATTTTTCATACAAAGTGGGATGTGATATCAGCCCTATTTTGGAGAAATTTGCTGCGATTTCAAAACCGGATTACTCAACAACTTTGTCACACAGAGAAACTAGTATCATCGGAAAGGGTAAGGTCTGCTGTTTATTTTGATATGTGGTACATTGTGAAGCATTTGGGACTTCGTGACTTATTCAACCAAGAAGCAGGAGTGTGAAAATGGGTGAAGAAATTAGTAAAGATATTACTTTGCAGAAGTTTGATTTGTCTTCATAACGTGATTACTTCGGTATGTAAAAATATGTGACTAGCATCACTACAAAGCTCCGGTTCCGCTCTTTCTTATGTGTTCCATACTTGCAATGACGAGTTCATGAGTGATTCAAACAAGAGTAAAGGCTGTGGAGATGGACGCAGCGCTGTACGCAGATTGTAACTATGATTAAATTTACAAAATAACACATACCATAAATCCTCAAAATGAACTATTTCTTTATTTGATATGACTTTCATGTGTAGGCCTATGCATGTTAATGCATCAGGCCTTTGTTAACCCATAGGCTAGCACACATCTCGGCACTGTCACCGTGCCGAGAATTTTTCTCGTATTTCCATTGACCACCAGGTGTCCCTAGAGTGCATTTGAAGCCTCGAGAAATGAACCACTTTTCATCACATCTGGCTGGAAAGCTTCAAGGCTTCATGAAGCTTCATCTGTAGTTCGACAGGTCATTCGGGTCTAAAGTGGGCTTCTTCAAAATAGGCTTGATGACTGCTAACTTGAAGGACTGAGGTACGTGTCCAGACGTAAGGGAGGCATTTGTAAGATTTAATAACGGAGTACCAACTTCAGGTAGCAGTTGTTTTAAGAGTCTTGTTGGAATAGGGCCTAGTAAGCAGGTAGCATTTTTAGATGAATTAATTAGGGAGGAGAAGTCGCTAAATTCAATGGGTGTGAAAGAGTCTAGGCATGTGGCTGGCCTATTGGACATCTCACCGTTATCTGAGTTTGGACAGGCCAGGCTGGAAGCAGAATTAGAGGAGATTTTTTGAATTGTGTCACGTATCTTTATGATTTTGCTATCAAAAAAAATTCATGTAGTCGTTGCTACTATGAATTGCTGGAATGCAGGGGTTGGCTGATGCAGGGCTCTTAACTAGTCTGGAGATGAAGGTGAACAAATATGTGGGATCGTCCTTGTTTGTCTCTATTAGGGTAGAAAAATACGCAGATCTGGCAGTTGTGAGCACATGCTTGTAGCTTAAAAGAGTCTCCTTCCAGGCCAGGAGAAAGACCTGTAATTTGGTGGATCACCATTTCCTTTCAAGTTTCTGTGCAGTTTGTTTGATAGCACGGGTCTGGTCATTATACCAGGATGCTAGTTTTTTGTGTGGGACTTTCCTCTTTTTAAGGGGTGCAACGGCATCTAGGGTATTATGTAGTGTGGACTCAATATTTTTGGTGAGTTGATTTATTTTAGCCCAACTAGAGTTCGAGCATAAGTTTAAATATTCTTCGTTGTTCAGACTGTATGATGCAGGGAGCTCATCAATAAAGGCTTTGGTAGTAGCAGAAGAGATGGTGCGTCTGAGGGAAAATGGACTCTGAGTTAAAGTAACAAGCAAAATAAAGGCTGAAAGTCACCAGGTAATGGTCCGACAGTACGGGATTGTGTTGCATAATTACTAATAATTGTTAATTTCAGCGCCATAAGTGAGGGCCAGATCCAGCGTATGGTTGCAGCAATGTGTGAGTTTATCCACAAACTGGGAGAATCCAATGGAGTCAATAATGGACAAAAATGCTGTTCTGAAGGGATCATGTTCATTGTCCATATGAATGTTGAAATCACCTACTACCACAACCTTTTCTGTGTTGACAACCAGGTTGGATAGAAAGTCTGCAAATTCAGATAGAAAAACAGTATAAGGGCCAGGTGGCCTGTAAACAATTACAAGGGTAAACACCTGAGATGCAGTCTTGTCAGGATGTGCAATGCTAAATACTAGCAATTGAAATGAATTAAAGTTTAAATTAAATTTAAAAGTAGCACAAAGATTAGAGTTATATACAGCAGCAACACCACCACCTCTACCAATTGAGCGAGGGACCTGGTAGTTACTGTAACTGGGAGGCGTTGATTCATTTAAAGCAATAAATTCATTTGGTTTAAGCCAAGTTTCAGTCAGACATAGGATGTCGAATTTATGGTCAGTAATCAGTTCATTTATTAGCATTGCTTTGGGTGTTAAAAACCTTATATTTAATAAACCAATCCTAAGGACCATTTGTTTGCAGGTATTAATTTCAGGTTCACCAGATTTAATTTTTATCAAGTTCTCAGGGCAAATGCCCTGAATAGATTTCTTTAAATAGTATGGGACCGAAGATCAGGGGACAGACACTGTCTCTATAGAACTAAATTTAAGTGGTGGTTCATCACTTCGTCTTCATTAACAACAAGTCCTCCAAACTCTCCAGAGTAAGACAGAGAATACCACAAGGATCCGTGCTTGGACCTTTGCTCTTTTCATTATACATGGTCCCTCTTGGAAATATCATTCGTAAACATGGCATTAATTTCCACTGTTATGCAGATGATACCCAGTTATACATATCGGCGCAACCTGATGTCTCCCTGGAAATATCAATCATGGAAGCCTGCCTCAAAGACATAAAGACATGGATGGCCCATAATTTCCTCCTCCTAAACTCGGACAAAACAGAAATATTGGTTATCGGCCCAAAGTCTATCAAGAGTAAACTCACAAATATTACATTAAATCTTGATGGTGTCTCACTGGCCTCAAGTGCAACCATCAAAGACCTTGGTGTCACGATTGATCCTGAGCTCTCTTTTGACACACATATAAAAAACACCTCCAGGACTGATTTCTTTCATTTGAGGAATATTGCCAAAATCAGGAAAATTCTACCAATACACGACGCTAAAAAGCTAATCCACGCTTTTGTTACATCCAGATTGGACTACTGTAATGCCCTCTTGTCAGGATGTGCATATGCCTCCTTAAAGCCCCTTCAGCTGGTTAAAAATGCAGCTGCTCGTATTCTAACCAGAACAAAGCGATCTGCGCACATCACCCCAGTATTAGCCTCTCTCCATTGGCTCCCTATCAAATACCGCATTGATTTCAAAATACTTCTCCTTACATTTAAAGCCTTAAATGGGCTTGCCCCTCCCTACCTTAAGGACCTTCTCTGCCCATACACTCCAAAACGAACTCTATGTTCCCAAAGCGCGGGACTTCTCATTGTTCCAAGAGTGGGTAAAAGTACTATAGGCGGTAGAGCCTTTTCGTACCAAGCCCCTCTTTTGTGGAACAGTCTACCCACCGAAGCTCGGGGTGCAGACTCTCTATCTGCCTTTATGTCTAGGCTAAAAACTTATCTCTATTTTAAATCCTTTAGTTGAGGGACACGGCACTGTGCTGACATTGATCATAGAGTCTCTGGTGGACGAAGTGGTCATTGCTGTCACTACATCATGGCCTGGGTACTCTGTGTTTCAGCTGATCTGGCTCTGGTCTGGTGTTGACTGCCTTAGGGTCACCCTCACGATCGTGCTGGCCCCTTGCCTCTCGTCCCCTAGGTATGCTGCCATAGTGCTTATCTGCCGGGACTTTTCCTTATTACACACACATGCATCCCTCCTCCCTCCTCTGTTCCCCCCCTTTGCCTTTATGCTTTTATGTTTCCACTCCCGCACTTAACATCCACTAATCACTGTTTTCTATTTGTTTCCTATCCCTGCTCCGGGCTCCTGCCTGGAGCTGTAGCCCAAGCAAGTCACATCCCGACTTCCAGTCCTGCTACCTCGCTGTCCTGCCCTGCCCATCAAGCCAACTGCGTGCCAAGAACCAGATATTCTACGATTGATTCTATAATTACTCTGTTGTTAATTACTGCTGTCTATCAACTCAAATGTCTTAAAGTACATTGTACAACTTTAAGTCTTTCTCTAATTCTATCTGCCCAGTGCTGGCCAGAAGCAGATGGGCTCCCCCTCTGAGCCGGGTTCTGCTCAAGGTTTCTTCCTGTTAATTAGGTAGTTTTTCCTTGCTACTGTTGCCTTAGGCTTGCTCTCAGTGGGTCTCAGGCCTGGTAACAATGTAAAGCTGCTTTGTGACAACTTGTGTTGTAAAGAGTGCTGTACAATTAAAATTGAATTGAATTGAATTTAATAGAATCTTGCCATCACTACTGCTAACAATAAAAGTTTAAAACCAGTACCTTCATTCACCAGGACTAGAAGGATAATATTAGCTGGGGAGTACCGCTCAGTCTATGGCCACCTATAAAACAGACAGCCGTCAGATCTGCACCAAGTGGAAGTAGCATGCATGTACACAGTTTCAAACCTACCTCCAAGCCAGAAAGGAAGTTACGCATTACAGGAACAGCGAAAGGTAAGGCTTTTTTCCTGCTACCACCCATATGGTGTATTTATAGTCGCTCACCTTGACTGATTGGTGTGACAGCAAACCGGGTAACAGCTATGTTGCTAACCCTGCCTAGCATGCTATCTAGCTTGTGTGTGCCCGCACATTCTATTAGCAATCTTGCTACACTTGTCATCAAGGAATCTCTTTCGAACCACAAATTCCCTTTTAGTCTTTGTTTAGGTTGGCATCAAAAAACACACAGTGATGGTCAGAAATAGGAAATTATAATACCACAACATTATCAATATTTAACCCTGTTGTTATTACTAAGTCTAGAATGTTACCATGGTGATGAGTGGCTTCATTTACATGTTGGGTAAGTTCAAAGCTGTCCAGTAGATTCACAAGCTCCATAGCTTTGGAGTCATTCTTTTTGTTAATATGAATATTCAGGTCTCCATTCAGAATTAATCTATCGTATCTAGAGATACCAAGTGAGATCAGCTCTGAGAATTCCTGTAGAAATAGTGATGAATATCTTGCTACCAGAAACCTGACACTTCTGTTGACACAGATGAGCCACATTTGGCTTCAAGGAGTTGGCAGTGGACACCCTGAGTATAGCCTGGAGATGATCATTAGTCAGTTGGGATCTGTGTTTCATAGAGAAGGCTTTCACATTGTCCAAAACCACAGTGACAAGTTGGTCTGGCCGCTGTAGTTTTAGATTGAGTGTGTTCAGTGCTTGTGTAATATCCACTATAAATGCTAAGTCCCTCAGCCATTTTGACTATCAAGCTCAGGAACATGTAGTCTGCTCTCTCTCATGAATTCCTTGATTTCCTCCCTCAATTCAAAGAACCTTTTCAGGACGCTGCCCCTGCTCAGCCAGCGCACTTCAGTGAAGTACAACACATCACCATATGTCGCCTCTATTTCCTGAAGAAATGCACAGAACTGGCGGTGTTTTAAACCCCTTGATCTAATTAAGTTTATACATTTCACCACTATGGCCATAACACTGTCAAATTTCAGGCATTTGCATCTAGTCGGCGTGCATCTAGTCGGCGTTCGGCATCGGTCCAGGATACGGATAAGTGTATCGTTTCATTACTTGTCGATAGTTGTTGTTTAGCTGTAGCTAATCAGTTTGTGATTGTGTGACCAGCTAGTTTCAATCTTTTGTTGATTTGTTAATTTGTCGATTTGTCACACCTGTGCTTAGATTTAGCCAGCTGTGAGTCGTTATTGCTTTGAACTAGGTAATTAGCACTCGCAGGTATGTAACTCTAGTCAGAGGCTGCCGGTATTTATAGCTTACTCTTAGGCTCCATCTTCAGTGTGCATCTAGTCGGCGTTCGGCATCGGTCCAGGATACGGATAAGTGTATTGTTTCATTACTTGTCGATAGTTGTTGTTTAGCTGCAGCTAATCAGTTTGTGATTGTGTGACCAGCTAGTTTCGATCTTTTGTTGATTTGTTAATTTGTCGATTTGTCACACCTGTGCTTAGATTTAGCCAGCTGTGAGTCATTATTGCTTTGAACTAGGTCATTAGCACTCGCAGGTATTTAACTCTAGTCAGAGGCTGTCGGTATTTATAGCTTACTCTTAGGCTGCATCTTCCGGTACGGCAGCCTCGTCGCCAATTTCGCCCACCAGTTGCATTTCCTGTGCTGCTCTCTTTCTCTTTACTGACCTTACCACTCACTAAGCCATGTGCCTTCTCCCTGTCCCTGTGCACTTCTCCTCTCTTTACAGGCAATACATCCACCGCGGACGCAACCCGGCCAACCTGCTCCATCCCGCTGTATCCTCTCTGGAGGTACTCTCAGTGGCGGGCGGACTCTGGAACTGCCAGTCATCGGTCCAGAAAGCGGGCTTCATCACCGCCTACGCTGAGACCAACTCCCTGCAGTTCCTGGCTCTCACTGAGACATGGATTTCTCCTACCAACACTGCTACCCCTGCTGCCCTGTCTTCATCCTACTCCTTCACACACACACCACGGTCTTCAGGCAGAGGAGGGGGCACGGGTCTGCTAGTATCTCCATCCTGGAGATACTGCCTTGTACCCCTCCAGCGCCTCTCTATCACCTCTTTCGAATTCCATGCAATAACTGTCTCTCATCCTGTCAAACTCACCATTGTCATTCTATATCACCCCCCAGGTCCACTCGGTCCCTTCATTGAGGAACTCGACACGCTCCTGAGCTCCCTCCCGGACAACCCACTGATTCTCCTGGGCGACTTCAACGTCCAACCAGAAAGCTCCTCATCGGCCAGCGCCCTCTCGCTCCTGCGCTCCTTCTCCCTCACCCTCTCCCCGTCTCCTGCGACCCACAAAGCCGGCAACCAGCTCGACCTTGTGCTCACGAAGAACTGCGCCACATCCTACCTCACGGTGACTCCTGTCCACGTATCCGATCACTACTTTGTATCATTCTCTCTTTCTCTCCCTACCACTCTCAACTCCTCTGACACCACCACTACTACCTTCAGGAGGAATCTCCACTCCCTTTCTCACTCCACATTCACCTCCACTGTCCTCTCCCCCCCCCTTCTCTCCTTTCTGCAGAAGACTTCAAGGTTCACTTCGAGAAGAAGGTGTCCAGCATCTGGGACTCCTTCACTCCTCTATCCACAGCCTCAACCACCGGAAAGGCACCCAGCCACCACCTGTCTTCCTTCTCTACACTCAGCGACTCAGAAGTTCTTCAACTCATCACATCCCACCAAGCTACAACCTGCCCCCTCGACCCCATTCCCTCCACCCACTGGAGGTCTGTGTCCGGTGAGATCGTCCCGTATCTCTCCTCCATCATCAACACATCTCTGACTACTGGCCTTGTTCCCACTGATCTTAAAAATGCTATGGTTACCCCCCTGCTAAAAAAACCCACCGCTGACCCATCTGACATGAACAATTACCGTCCAGTATCCCTCCTGCCATTTGTATCCAAATCCCTTAAGCGTGCTGTACTTAATCAACTGTCTCCCTTTCTCCACAAGCACAACCTTCTGGATCCCCACCAGTCTGGGTTCAGACCCGGGCACTCAACCGAAACGGCACTCCTGGCGGTGACAGAGGCCCTCCACGCAGCCAGAGCCTCCGACCTGTCTTCAGTCCTGATCCTCCTCGACCTCTCCGCTGCGTTTGACACCGTCGACCACCAGCTGCTCATCGCCAAGCTCTTGGAGCTTGGCATCTCTGGGACTGCCCTTTCTTGGTTCAGGTCCTACCTGACCGGTAGATCTTCCCAGGTCTATTGGAAAGGCTCCACCTCCACACCCACTCCCCTCACTACAGGTGTCCCCCAGGGCTCTGTATTGGGACCCCTCCTCTTCTCCATCTACACCAACTCTCTTGGTTCAGTCATTGACTCGCATGGTTTCTCCTACCACCGCTATGCTGATGACACTCAACTAATTTTTTTCTTTCCCCCCCCCCCTCCACCCCCCAGGTCAACGAAAAGATCTCTGCATGCCTGGCTGACATCTCCAAATGGATGCCTCCAACCACCTCAAGCTTAACCTGGACAAGACTGATCTGCTGTTTATCCCGGCCAGGACCTCTCCTCTTCAAGAGCTCTCGGTTACTGTCGACGGCACCACAGTAACTTCCTCCACTTCAGTGAAGAGCCTGGGCGTCACCTTCAACAACCGGCTGGACTTCACCGACTACATCTCCCAGACGGCACGCTCCTGTCGATTCCTCCTCTACAACATTAGGAGGATTCGCCCTTTTTTGACCACCTACTCCACCCAGCTGCTCATCCAGGCCACCATGCTCTCCCGCTTGGACTACTGCAACGCCCTCCTCGCAGGCCTCCCAGCCTGCACCATTCAGCCGCTGCAGCTCATCCAAAACGCAGCTGCTAGGCTGATCTACAATCTCCCCAAGTTCTCCCGCGTCACCCCCTTACTGAGATCCCTCCACTGGCTCCCAATCGCAGCCAGGATCCGCTTCAAGACCATGACTCTCACCTTTTCTGCAGCAAGAAAGACTGCCCCGACCTACCTCCAGGACCTCATCCTACCCTACACACCCGCTCGTCAACTTCGCTCTGCTACATCCAGACGCCTCGCTCCACCCACCAACGGAACGAAAGGCCCACGCTCCTCACAACGACGCTTTTCCATCATCACCCCCCAATGGTGGAATGAACTCCCCACCCCCCTGAGAACAACTCCTTTACCCCAACCCTTCAGACGTGCGCTGAAGACACACCTCTTCAGACTCTACCTGGACTAATACCTCTGCCACTCTGACCTTGTAACTTTGCCGTTGTAAATCTGACTCCTGTCTTGTACTTGTTGCTCACTTACCTAGGTAGTATAGTGGTACTTTATTTTTCCTGTAATTGTATTTGACATGCAATCCTAGTTCAGATTAGTTGGCTCGCGACACTGACCTTGCACTCAGCTTCAGCACTATTTGCATTGTATGACCTGTACACATCTTGCTCTTGTGCCTGTTGTTTGCCCACTATTTGCACTTTTGTACATCGCTTTGGATAAAAGCCTCTGCCAAATGAATAAATGTAATTTTGCTGCAAAATGCCTGCTGGTGAATGATGCATTGCAACACAACTGCGTGGCCTCCAGCTTTTTTTGAACTAGCGCTACAAGACCATTCTTTCTTTCAGTCATTGATGGAGCACCGTCAGTGGTGATTCCAGCTAATTTATTCCAGGGTAGACCAGCACTCTCCATTGCATTGCACAGCACCTGGAATATATTTATGGCCGTAGTCTTTCCGTGTATCGAACACAAGATAGAATTTACTCTGTTACCTCAAAACGGTCATTAATACCCCTGACAACTATAGCTAGCTGCGCATTGTCATTTATGTCTGTGCTTTCATCAAGTGCTAACGAATAGCAAATGAACTCTTTTGCTTTGGAGGACAACTGTCCATAAATGTCACCCGACTACTCGCTGATCCGTTCTGCCACTGTATTTGCTGTGAGACTGATGTTTCTAAATAAAGATACCTTTCCGGGCAGATGATATTCACAGCCTGCAGCATGCAGTCTTTCAGAAACTGTCCCTCAGTAAATGACTTTCCGACTTTCGCTGTTGCTTCGCTTACCACATGACTAGCTTCAACGGCTGCATCACATTGTTTTCTGGCTCTTTGAAAAAAGTTCTCCTGAAAGGAGAGACCTCTCTGAAGTTGTGATGCTTTTCTCTCCCTCTCCTCACCTTTGAGCCGATCATACTCATCTGCATGTTTGGTGTTGTAAAGGTGCTTAAGATTAAAGTCTTTAAGGACGGCGATTTTCTCCTTGCAAATCAGACAGATTGCGGCCCCATTAAACTCAATGAAGAAGTAATCGCATGTCCACTTTTCTTGAAACTGCTGATGCTCCTGGTCTACCTTTCTTTTTGCTTTGGACAGAGACATTTTTGCAGTTAAGTGACAGCTAACTAGCTAACAGTGTCAGTTAAAGGTGTTTGCAAGGAATAGCTCTATTGGTCGCC
Source organism: Megalops atlanticus (assembly GCA_019176425.1). Classification (NCBI taxonomy): domain Eukaryota; kingdom Metazoa; phylum Chordata; class Actinopteri; order Elopiformes; family Megalopidae; genus Megalops; species Megalops atlanticus. The sequence continues at coordinate 35,530,091 of CM032881.1, forward strand.
TGGTAACGGGTAGCTCTTTTGGTTATTTTGGTTGGCTGACCCAGAGCAGCGTTCACTGCTCCGCCATTAACGTTAGTCTATGCAACTGTAGTCCCAAAGCTAACGTTAGTTGAGTATTCTTAACCCTTTCGCACGTACGGTCACACCGGTGTGATTAGCCGCTTAGCGCGTATGCTAAAACCGGTGCGATTAGAACACTATAGATTGGAAAAAATTTAGCTAATTTTAGCTGTGAAGAAACAGCGATTTAACATTAAAAATATAGCAAATGCTAACTGAAAACTATGAGAAGCTTAATAGCTCTAATGAAAACCCAACGAACCATGTGACGTAACACCCGCGGCCGCGCTACATAGCATAAAATAAGTTATGTACGAAAGGCTTAAGAAGCTAACGTAAAACGAAGCGCAAAACTGATATGCAGGCTGAATCTCATCACAAATCTAAAACAGTCAGGGGGCCGCACGAAACTGTCTTGCGGGCCGGATGTGGCCCGCGGGCCAGTACTTTGAGACCTATGTATTACAAAATGAAGGTCTGTCAGAGATTAAAACAGGAATAGTAAAACTGTGTAAACTAACACTGTCATAATTGCATGCTAGTCAATCAGACTTTGACGGTAAAATAGACGCAATAAACTGGATAAGGTTAGAGATCAGCTACTTGGTCCCTTTCCTATTAGGGTGGAGACCATCTGATCTAAATAATTCACGTTTAGACCAGAAAGAATCAAAGTGGCTGACGTAGCTATGACCAGCTGCAGTACAGAAATTTTGGAGCCACTGATGCAAACCGAAGAGGCGACTGAAGCGTTCAGTGCCGTTTCTCAAAGTTGGAATAGGGCCAGACAGAACACAACTTTTGCCCAGGTTCTCTATAGATGAGGTTAGAGACTCAAACTCAGCGTGCAATTTCATTGATTGTCTGAAGATGACATAATTTGTTCCTACATACACAATCACGGTGTGGACAGCGGGGTGAAGATCAACAAGTATTGGAATGAGTTCGATAAAATTCCATACTTTACCACCAGAAAGAGTGCAGGTAATGGTACCGGGGAGATTGCAGAATCTGACGATGGATTTGCCCACACACAGAATCTCAAGATCCCTGTCGTCGCAGCCACTGTTGTTTATGGAGAGACGCGGAGGAAGCGACTGACTGGCAGCCACCATGCTAGCAACGCTAGCAGGCCCATTTCGAGCCGGGGGAGTATTCTCCTGGTTCGATGGCGGCGAGAAGGCAGGAGAAGCGGGGTGAATGACAGCTGCAGGAGTGCTGGATGCTAAAATGGAGGCATCTTGGGGCTTTCTGGGTGCTACAGCAGGGGCCGATACCCGAAGAAAACACTGGAAAACGCTTATTTTATTTTGTGTGCAGTATCCCAGGGAAATACTGACACTCTGCATTAAATTATGTGTACAGTGTCCAGAGAAAGCACAGATATTCTGCACCTTATTTTCTGTACAGTATTCAAGAAGAATGCTGAGTGTCTGCACTACCACCAAACACCACCAGAGCCCCTGTTAGTCTCTCTCTCTCCATAGCAATTTCCTTGCCCCACCTTTGTTACCATGGCAACAGGAAACATATCTTTCACCTTCAATGGCTGATTCTGTGTAGGAAAGGGGGTGTGGCACCCTAAGCTAAAACATCGCACATGTTGTTCTAGATTCAACAATGACTGACACGGGGAAAGTTTGAAGTTTAAATGTAAATGAAGCAGTGGTAGAGAAAGCAGTTTAGGCCGAACAAAGGAGTGGGACAATTAAGGGAGACAGGCTGAGCAGCAGATCTACGTGTTCATTCAGGACACCCCAGGCATAATGGAGTGACCTGTTATGTTCACACCGAATTTTACGTTTCCAATTTGCGATGACTTCAAATCAGAAAAATAAAAAAACATATCCAGCATTTTTAAGTACCACAGTGTGATGAGATCCTGAAAAAAAAAAGTGTTTCTTAAAGCGCGGTTTACAGAACTAAACTCTGCAGCTTGTTTTAACCACAGCATTATCCAAACGCTGCAGAAGCTGTGATTTCTTTACCCAGTAGCATCTTTTTTGTGGATTCTAAATTTATTACTCTCTTTGGGGACGTGGGGAGAAGGGACAAGGATACATGTCTCTGTTTCCTCTCACTCAACAGGAAATGTGACACGCTCTAAGGGGAAAGACTTCACTAACCTTAGAATCCTTGAGTTGACGGGTTTAGCAGATTCTGACAGCCAGTTATTCCTGTCTCCCTTGCGCCTCTGCAGGTCTCCCGCAGTACCTGCTCAACTTCATCCCAGGAGCAGAGAGAGAGAGAAAGGTGAGAAACTGCTCCAAGGTGCCATGCTCATCCGTACGCCACTAAATACTAATCTACTTTGGTTGTATGACGGCACTTGCAGTGTTTTATGGGATTAAAATACAGGGAAAGTGCTTGGATAGACATTTATGATGGGCTTGGTATGTCCCACAAAACATTTTACCTGGGGTTCATTTGAGATGAAAAGTTACAATTACTTATCTTTTATAATTTATTTTTAATTTCAGTAGATATAAATTTCCATGAAATTAAAGCATTAAAGCTGTGGGTAGAGCAACACTAAATTTGGCTTGGGGTCTGACAAAGGGATTGACCCAACAATGGGCCGAGGTTGTTGATCCCCCAAGATGACATCATAAACATGTCAAATAAAGAGGGGAGAGATGGGGTGGAGGATGGATGCCTTGAACAGCTGACATGAAAAGGAAGTGGTAAGTACAATTTCAATAGACATGGATGGACAGATTTGTCTAAATTTGATTAATTGCATAGGCATTGTCTGAAAATTGTCTTCCAGAATCTTAATTTGGAACTTCAGTGAAAATTACAATAACTGTACTTTCAAGCATTAATGTGACATGGTCATGATAATCATAAGGTAAACTCATAACAGCATTTCAAGAAACAGCTCGAGAGCATGCACTGCTTTTGAATGATCAATTCTCGCATATATTTCCTACCCTGTATGATATTACAAATTGTCAAAATTGCCATTTATCTGCATATTTCACAGCGTTTTGTTGTGTTTGGATTTCTGAAACTCACTTCCTCATAAAAATAAGCACATTTCAAAAATCAAATGACAGCAGTGATACTTATAAATTTGTCCTATTCCCTTTGTTTTGATTTACAATTTGAAACTGGAAAACATTTGCTGTTAATGAGTATGCCAAGTGAGCTAAAATGAATTGTAGTGAAACAGACTGGGATCCAGAAGCGGTTACAGGTTTTAATGACAGAATCCAAAAAGCGTGGTCAGGGACAAAACAGGTCGTAAACAGGAATCAGAAGCAATCCAAACCAGAATCCAAAACACGAAAGCAAGGTTCAAAAACAGGCGAGAGGTCAAAACACGGGAACAACAAGGTAGAATGGCAAAGAGCAGGCTCAGTAATGAATCACAGAATCAATACCTCACAATGAGGTAACAGAACTGAGTCCTTATAAAGGCAGGGCTTGATTGAAGGAATGACTCACAGGTGTGCTTGAGTGGGTGTGGTTGAGCCAGGCTGAACTGGGCATGGCTGAGCTGGCTGAGCGGGGCGTGGCTGAGCTGGCTGACTGGGAGCGGGTGTGACATGAATGTAAAATATAATGTACAAGGTACACTTTTGAACAAGGAGCAAATGAGGTTTCCCTGGATGATCTGACCACTTTCCTATTAAACAAAGGACAAAGAAATGGACAGCCCATGATTTTACCTTTTCTTCATGCTAATCAATGCTTTGAATTGCTCCCCTTAATTAGTGGGCTCACTCCACAATGGGACTGAGCCAACCAATTGCTTGGCTATTGTTTGCTTCTGTTGCCTGCAGGCAAGTTGTGGAAGCAAGCCACTGTCACTGACAGGGAATCTAGCAGACAGCCAGCATTCAAAGAAAACAACTTGTTTCTTTAGAAATCCAATGCATGTGGCCCACACAGAGCGTTTTTTTTCTACAATCTGAGGACTTTGCAGTAGTTTGGTGGGTGGGGGGATACCATTTAACCCTTTTTCATGTACAAGACACCTCAATTGAGTGACACCTCGTGTGTTTGCTGTACAAAAGCTGGGTTTGTGTTGCACGCAGTGTCATTTATGCATTTCATGTCAGCCCCAATACAAATGGTGGAATGGTGGGAGTATGTGTTATACATATAATAATATGTTATAGTATTATTGTGTATTGATTTTTTTTAATTCAGCTGGAGGGGTCCTAGGTGGTGACCAAGGGTGTGACACAATGCAACTCTGGCAATAAAGGCTGACAAGGTGAATGGGATGACAGTCTGATAGATGAGTAATGTGCAGAAATACGTTTTTACCATGCGAGGAGAAAAATGTGGCATGTTATGCGGTCTTGTGTACCTTATAAAATGTTTGCACCAACGAAAGGCCGGCTACCTGCATGCCACTTATCCCAGTCACAGATATCTGGAAGGAGAATACACACAGACATGTGTGGAGAGTAGTTTTCATCCAAGCAATCACCTGCATCAGCTCAATGGCCTAACAGAGGGCCACCCGCCAAGTATTTGAGCGGCGCTCCTAAATCAACAGCCTCTCCAGTCTGGGAGGGGCCCCACTGCCTGCTGGCTGGACACTTAAAGGACCAAATCTGCTGTAGGGGAGCAAGCCTACGATTAGTCTTCCTTACGTGGGGCACCAACTATGTAAGGATTAATTAAATTAAACACATGGAGGCGCCATACAGAATATGGCATCTACCATAGTGGTTAAAGTAAAATATCAGTCTCAGTTTCGTATATCAGTCTCATAAAATATACTAAACTATCAATTTGGAACTTCAATTAATAATTACATTAATAATCATAATCAAAATTACCACATCAATAGTTAATTCTTAATCAAATCACAATATTATCTATTTAGCTAACTAAACAAATAACACTGATAATTCAACTAAGAGGTGAAGGCATTTAGAATTCTGATCAGCAGAGGTTGGCGGTATTCATTGCACGTGTAACATTACAACACACAGAAGCTTGGAAAATAATGCATTTATTGAGATATAAAATCAAAGTAGCAAGGCACATGTGTCATATGTACAATGAGTGAAACGCGTATGTATTTACACTTATGTGTAGATATGAGTGAATGTCTTATGCTAGTGTGTGTGTGTCATAGGGTGTGTGTTCCTTTGTTCTGAGTCGTGCGTGTGCTGCGCGTGCGCGTGTGCTGCGCGTGCTTGCTGAACACACGTGTTCAAAGAGAACAAAGGAACATGCGTGTGGCGGCGAGTTTGAGTTGGTTATGTGCATGTGTGAGCGAACATCACGTCTGTCTGGTACAGGGTGTGTTCGGACGATTGATAATCGCGAGGTTATTCTGTGCAGAATAAAAGAAGGTACCGCGGTTAGTAAGACGATACGCATGCAAAGACCCTACGTCTCTGTGTGGTATCTTAACTAACGCTGCGCGGTGAATAATGTGTGTGACAAATCAGCTAGGAACAACGCAACATAGCTAGTTACATTACTCGTAATGATCTGAAACACAATGTACAACATTCATCAATGTAGCTAACAATTGCTTGTTTAGCTATGCAATGTCCTATGCCCAGAGATGATAGCCTACTGTAGCTCATGAAATGAGGTCCGAATCTTGCGGTTCCGTGGGTGGTTTCGCTGGCGGTTTCGTCGTCTGGGAGCCAGGGCTGGTCTGGTTCGGTCTGGATGAGTGTTTCCTTCGGGAGACGCTGGGGTGGATCTGGTCGCACCTTTGTCTCCGGCTGGTAGCGAGTTTGTGCTGCTCTTCTTGCGGGCGCTGAAACTCGGCTCTTGCTGTATTGATCTCCGCTAGCAATGCGTCGCTAGCTTGGAGAATCTACGCCAGGACAGGGCCTTTGGCTCGGCTGTCCGTGTCCCGTCCGCGTGGTGCGGCCTCCGGGAACGAGAGGGATACGTCCGTCTTGTTCGGACGTGTGAAGCAAGAGAGATACGTCCGTCTTCTTCGGACGTATGGGGCGAGAGAAGAGAGTAGTACGTCCGGCTTCTTCGGACGTACAGAGCAAGAGAGGAGAAGAAGAGATAGTAAAAGGAATGCACCCAGTTTTTAGTGGCATCGCTGCAGGGGGCATTTCCTGTTTACTGTGGTGGTCCTTGGTTGGGTGAGAGGTCGTTAAACTGCAACATCACTTCCCGTGAGATTGCGTTTCACGTTAAAAGCGATTTATGCGTTATTGTCCGTAAAAGTTGAACAAATAAAATGAACAAATCTATCTGTGGACGGCACTGTACCTACACTGCTCATAGGGGCAATGCAAGCAGTGGACATTGGCAGCTGCCCAGCAACATGTGACAGAACTATGCTGTCATTCTGCTGCATTCCAAATTCTGAAAAGCCAGAAAAGTCTAATCTACTCTATTTGACATCCACTTTCCGGGTGTGCCGGCTACCATGTCTAGTCAGGTGCAACTCGACCATGGATCCCAAATGTGAAAAATGGGCATACTTTGTGGCAGCCCCAAGACTATCAGCCCCTTTAAAGACTGAAAACTGTTCATTCTTGAAAGGAAAGTGGTGGCACATGTATTACAGATGCAGATCCATCTTCAACTGTCAAACATGTACCTGTGATGATGTCACAAAGACAAAGTCTGGCCAAACAAAGAACCGAGTCAGCAAGACAGTTTTGCACTTAACATTTTTCATCTGAGAAAACGAATAAATGACACTTCCACAAACTTTGACCTCCTCCTTTGACTTATTGATGGTGCCACACTGAACAGAACTGCCTTCTCCTTTCACATGGAATGTGTGTGCGCATGCTGAAATTCAACTATTTCATTTACATACGAGTCACACAAGCCTGATGGATGTGTTATCAAGAAGCAGTGAATTAAAATGGCTGATAAAAACATCTGCTTTTGTTATTTTCTCCCCTTTGAATAGAGAGCTCATTTGGTGTGCACAAAATATGTGGCGATGATCTCGAGACAGCCGTGGTGAGTCAGGGTAATTTAATTTAGCTTAATGAAGGTAGCTCAAGGCGGCACGCAATTATCAGAGTTTTTTATTTAGCCAAAGAGTCAATGAGGTGAATATTCCACACAAAGTTGTCTCTCGGAAAATTGTTTCGGTGCCAGTCATTTCAACGCAGACAGGAGCAGGTGCAAGTTCGAAAGGGGTGGGGGTTGGGGGATGAAGGGCTGAAAATAATCACAGAAATAAAATTAAAAAAGAATAAAACCTTGCTCCCACAAGGTTTTAATGAACATGCAGAGCTGCCTGCCTAAGGCAGAGCTCTCAGAGGCCATTGCTAGGGAACACCGCTGCTCAAACCAAAAAAAAAGCCATATGTCACAAAGTTCTGGCGGGCGATGTGTTTTCAGGGAACGGAGGACGTGGGGCAGGCAGTGCTTGACTGTTAGCCCCTTCTCTTTCCTATGGAGCCCCTCATTAGTCACGGTTATCTGCCTAGGCTGGCGAAGGAACACAGGGAAGTGGGGCGCTGTGGTTGAGAAGAGTGGATGATCTCATTAAGGGACAGCAGAAGGAAGGAGCACGGCCTACATGGTATTACTGCACTGTATGCTTCATCGCGGCCAATAAAGCACACTTGGGATCCCTGCCATGGAGTAGGTTTGTATCTAAAAAGAGTGTGGGAAGATTTGTGAGCACTGATGTTTACCTCTGGATTTAATCTGTCTTTGACGTTGATTCACCAATAAACCAATGTAAAGGTTGCTTCTAAATTTCTTTTGAGTTCATGAGGTTTTTTACATTAATTTCATTGATTGCTAAATTCACCAAGCTGTTTTTGTGGAGAAAAATGAACACTTAATATGAAGGCCACTTTTAAATAACTCTAAAGTGGATGTAACAATGTATCCTTTTTTAAACTTTAAACACACAAGGGGTGGCATTCTTGCAACCAAAAGATTATGATTTTTTGGGTCAGGCATGACACAGGGCAAACTGGAGTTTCTCATCACACGGACCCTGATAAATATAAATCTCCAATAAGGCCCCCCTGGGATTAACTGAGGCTGAGTGTGTGAGATACAGATGCGGGTTGAATCAATCAGTCTATCAGTAAATGTCCAAGCAAATTCCATCTAAACCAGTGACCTCTGGGGCGAATCATCTCACAAACAAACATCTGATAATGACCTTGTGGCCTTTTTGTCCCGCGGGCAAATAAGTTACTCCTGCACTGCAAAGTTTTCATCTTTATTACATCATTCTATATCAAGATTGAACACACTGTTACTTGCTATACCTTTCCAGTATCTAACATTTAGTAGTCAGGGAATGTGGTTGTTGCTGCAGCTGAGGTTAGACTCATTAAAAGGCCAGGGGCAAATAATATTAGCTGCACCTCAATACATCAGAGGAGATCAAAACCGAGGTATATAAACAGCACTTTTCTAAATGTCACACAGAAAAGGCATCTCCCCTTTCTGCATGTAGACAGTAATGCAAATTTCAAAAGAATATTAAGTTCTTTGTTCAAGCACGTAAAATCTGGCTGACAAAGACCTTCATGGATTTGAGTTCAGAAGATTCACTCTGAAGTACAAATGAAAGTGCGAGGTTCGCTCAAGTTCAGATTTGACACAGATCATCTCCCTCCCCAGCATGTCCCAGCATTTGTGCATGCCCCAAAACATGTCAGCAAATCCTCATCGCCATTCTTTTTATTTATAGATGGCATAATTCCATGTACAAACACATTTTAAGTAGGTTTTTACTTTTTTGGAGGGAGTGACATGAATTCCAAAAATAAGAATCGGTCTCAAAAATTCAAATGAACACTTCACCCTGACTGAAACTGCTTTACCGGATACCAAAGCATGTGTCATTTTGGCATTGCTATGTCACAACAATGGTGACTTTTCCCACCCAAGTCCCACCCAAGCTCAGGTCTCAGTATAATTTGCAATGTGAGACAGTTGTGATGTTTACACATCTTGAGTTTACTCTGTCCAGATCAATTCTCAGAGTGGGAGAGAGCAGAGAGGGAATTGTGGGGGAAAATTGCACTGCTCGCACCATCCCCTGACAATGTATCAGGTAATTGGTTATGTTTGTAGTCCAGCCCTCAGTCGTGTGGGTGAGTGGCTAAATCCCTGGGAGTTAACTCAGAAAAAGAGAGGTTTGGAGTTTTGCTTTGGCTGTTCTTGTTTATTACCTGAAATATTGATTTTTACCCCCTCCACACTGTCTGTCTGAGATGTTTTATATAATAGCTTTCTTTTCCTCTGGTGGGCTTCTTTTTAAGGCTTTTGTTTGCCTGGAAGGGCCTTTAAACCTTACAAGGAAATTGGTAGCGATTATGAAGATAAAACCTAAATAATGATAAGGTGTGTAGTCAAAATAGCTGGTAAAACATGTGCTATAATACAGCATATAGCAAAATATATTACTATAAGTAAAAACCACAATATGGTGCAGTTATACATGGCTAACAACACCTTATTAAGTACATTAAGTAAGGAGTGTGTTGCCACGATGTGAAAGTTCTATACAAGGTTCCACATGTTTAACCCCTTCTTACGTGACTTATTTTATGCTATGTAGTGCCCGTGTTACTTTACATGGTTCGTTATGTTTTCATTAGTGTTATTAAGCTTCTCATAGTTTTCACCACCACATTTGCTATACTCTGTAACGTTAGATCACTGTTTCCTCAAAGCTAATGTTAGCTAGAATTTTTCCAATCTAGTGTTCTAATCACAATGGTTTGACCATATGCACGAAAGGGTTAATACACTGGTGTGACCATACGCACAAAAGGGTTAAGATGGGCTTATATAGAACATGACAATAGTGCATATTAGAAATTTATGTTGAATTTTTAAAATCTGACTGCAGCTGTTTATAGTTTGTAATACAGTAATAAAGCTTTATAAAATATTTTAATTTTAAGTTCATTTAAGTTTATTGTTTTGTAATGTGTTTCCCAGTAGCTTTCCTTTCTTTTCACCCCCCTCTGAGTTTTCAAAGGACTTACTCAACATCTGACAAACAAAATAACCAGGGATGCACAAAATGTAGCCACAACAACTCCAAGTGATTGCATGCAGCGATATGATTGCTTGACGCTTACTCAATATTAAGTGTTCAGTGTCAGCAGTATTGAATGAATGTTAATGTTGTGCAAGGACAAAATAAGACTTTCCAAAAGTCATGAGTTGAAGTGCATTGCAGATGAAGAAAGGGCCATGTGACAGAGGCTAGATCCTCTGTGTTCTTTGAAGAAACGGCATGATCAAAATGAACCAGTCCTGGTTGTGGGGATTTCTTGCAAATGGAGAGCTGGGCCAGTGTGAGTGCAATTCTCAGTTCAGCTCTTGAGAACAGGCTTAAGTCTTGAAATTCATCCTCACCTCGAAAGTTTCACACGGGACTGTATTCATAATGGCCCTGGGACAGGCTTGTAGCAAGGAACTGCTCTGTGAAAAAGGAATTATCTAAATATATTTAGATATGGAAAAATCACAAAATTAACCCCCAGTAGGATAGGTACAGCACATGTTGCTAATTTTCATTCTTGATTTGGGACTGGAGTTATATCTTTGTGTCAGTGATGTAAATGACTTTAATTCAATGTGTCACAAACAAGAATGCCTGCTCAGTCTAATCAGTATTTTCTTATGAATCCATTGCCTTTGGAGATCTCAAAGACCTTCTGTCTTGGACAAAAAATTGTGAGGTTGTTGTACCTTTGTTTACAACCTTCAGCAGTAATTTTCTTCAAACTCTCCTAATGTCCTTTCAAGTCATTAGGCATCCTCCTCAGGGCTCCCAAGACTTTTTTAGAGCAACCTTAAAGTCAAAAGGGCTTTATGGATTATTGTGTAATCAATTCTTACACTCAGTCCATGGTTTACCCTTATTGTTACAATCCTCTGTACTTTTGTGCTTTTTTAAATGTCGAGACTTCTCGCTAACATAGGGCCCTCATTTATTTGGCAGCCACAGACAGCTTCGTTTCACCGTCTGATCTCTCCAAAGTTGACGCTTTTCCTGGGAATTATTTCCACAGCATGGAGCACTTGCTGTTGTTTTTCTCTCTCTATTTATTTCCAAAGTTCAGTGTCTCACCAAAAGACTGACTGACCATTGATAGATGTTGCACTACATCCCCCTCTCCATCACTTCACCCCGGGGGTTTGAGAAGTTTCTTTGAAGCAAAATGAAAAGCACGTTTTTCCAATGAGGGGAGCAGGACTGTCTCTGTGTGGCCCCAACAGCCACGTGGCAAAGGAACCCACTACACAAACAATTACTTCTTAACCATGACATGTGCTTCTGTTTTGCAATCAAATCAGGCAGGCATATGTCCTTTTCCAGCATTGGGATTTTGATTCTTTGCTTCAGAGATGGAGTTATGTTGCCATTCAACATCAGCTTGTGTGCCTCATACTGGTATGAGACTGAGAGTTTATGGATCCTATGGTAGATCGGAGCTATGAGGTGCGGGCATCATCCAGTTTTACAGTCCAATTAAAATATGCTGCCCTCTGTGGAAAAAGTGGTTCAAATTGGATCCTGCTTGTTCAAATCAGTGAGCAGTTAGCGGATCCACCTATTTTGTTGTTCAGGATGCCACGCCAGCCAATCACCATCTTATGTGCACCAGGCTGCAACCACTTTTTTTCCATGTGGCCTCTACACTCCCCATTAGATCCCATCCGTACTCATTTTCAGACCAAAATGGAGCACACCCAAATGCGAATGACCATAAGCTACACATTAAAGCAGCCCACAGCACACCATACATCACAGAGTCCAACTGGGAATAGCATTATGAAAATAATGTATCTTTATTACTTATAAATTATTTGTTGTGTGCCAGAGGTGATCAGAAGATTGACTGCCTGTCCTTGCAGTGGGAATGAGCCTTGGTTGCTATTTTCTCTCCTCTTCCTCCGTGTGTTATCCCCTCCAGACTTCAGCGCAGCGGTGAATGTTGAGAAATGGGATTCGGCTTTAATTGAAGGCAGCATTTTGCCATTTCCAAAGGCCTCTGATTAAAGCCGACACAGGGTGATGCATGTCAACAGGGAATGCACAAAAACTACTATTAAATAATATTCATCTGAATCTGTTTTAAAAAAAAATGGTAGTTAATGGTAGTTAGCCTTAGTTATTAGTTTTGTGGGGGTGAGCAATCAAATCTATAATGATCAAGCATGTGTGCTGATACCCTAAACAGTTACTTTGTGGAGAGTTTCACTAGTGAAGTGTTTTCACATATTCCTTCAGGTGCATTCAGTTCTCAGAGTCTTATGGAGGAAATTGATTTAAATGATGCAGAAGTACTAGACAAACTTCAAAAACGTAAAACAGATAAGGCAGCAGGCCGGATGGAATATATCCAAGAGTTCTCAGGGAACTAGAGGAAGTGGTTTACAAGCCTCCGACAGTTATTTTTAAGCAATCTCTTAAAACTGGAGAAATACCAGATGACTGGAAACATGGCAGTGTAGTACCGATCTACAAGAAAGGAGACCAGACTGATCCAGGCAATTATAGGCCTGTCAGCTTAATTTGTATCACATGCAGATTACTGGAATCTACCATTAGGGACAATTTGGAATTATTCCTTGATCAAAATGGTATCTTAACTGATAGCCAGCATGGTTTTCAGAGGGAGGTCATGCTTAACAAACCTCCTGGACTTTTTTGAGGAAGCTACAGTGTATTTAGACTCAAACCAAGCTTATGATATTATCTATTTGAACTTTCAAAAGGCATTTGACAAAGTGCCGCATGAGAGGCTCATAGTGAAAGTGAAATCTGCAGGAATTACAAGAGCTATCACTGAGTGGGTTCAAAGTTGGATGTCTGGTAGAAAGCAGACTTTAACTGTAGGAGGAATTGTATCAGAGCAGGGTCCTGTACGAAGTGGAGTCTTTCAGGGATCAGTGTTGGGGCCCTTGCTAAATGATCTTGATGCAGAGGTTAGTAGTAAAATAGTTAAATTTGCAGATGATACAAAACTAGGGGGTCTAGCCAACAGTATAGAATCAACTAAGGTAATACAGGAAGACCTAAACAGCATCCAAAAGTGGCATCCTGGCAGATGACATTCAATTTAGCTAAATGTCTTGCATGTGGGAAATAAAAACCTTAGACATGACTACTTCATGGGGGCACAAAAACTAAAATGTACTCAATTTGAAAAAGACTTGGGAGTAATAGTTGACCCAAGCTTATCAGGATCTAGGCAGTGTGCTGTAGCAGTAAAAAAGGCCAACAGGATGCTGGGATATATAGCCAAAAGAATTGAGTATAAATCTAAGGAGGTTATATTAAAATTATACAATGCTTTAGTCAGACCTCACTTGGAATATTGTGTGCAGTTCTGGGCACCGCACTATAAGAAAGATATTGAGGCTCTCGAAAAAAGTTCAAAGAAGGGCAACTAAATTAGTTCCTGGCATAAAATATAAAAGCTACTAGGAAAGACTCAAGTCACTTAACCTATTTAGACTTAGCGAGAGGAGCCTTAAGGGTGATTTAATAGAGGTTTTTAAATTTATAAAGGGACTTGTAGCAGATTAGGTTTTCCTCCTCTCTCTGCTTACTTAATCATCTCCGTGCTGGGTTTGCTAATTGTCTTTGTGTGGAATGTGCCGATTCACGGGCACCTTAATTGTTGAGCGGTCCCTCCACAGCATTATATCTAGACAGGTGACTGAATGTTCGTTTGTTCCCACTCCTTTTCTCTCTCTGGGAACTTGGTTTCCATGTTGGTGGCGCGTACAGTTTGGCTTGGTTGGTTGAGTCGCCGTGTTTCTTCGTGATTTGTTTTTCTAACGATTTTAAGGTATGTGCTCAAACCGTTTCTTTCCTGTATGCCTACAGCGTGAATCACTGGCGTTACTTCTACCCCGCTTCTTTGCTTTGTAGCATAGTTGGCTCATCTCCGTGCTGTGGATACAGAGCAGCCTGTTCTGCTTTGAGTCTCTGCTTAAGGCGGTTTCGCTTTCATTCAAGGTAGGTTGGTTTATTTTATTTTGTCAATGTTATTCGGTTCCCTTTTTGCTTTGAGCTAATATAGCTTTCTCCCTCCCAGTATCTGGCCCGGTGTTAGTGATCAAGCTGTGGCCTTTGCAGCTCTCACTCCGTCGCTGTTCGGGAAGCTGCACCTACCCCCTGGCATTCCTAGTCCTGGCTGTGCACGACGGTGGATGGTCCTTTTCACGTGCACTGCCGCCTCTCTCCGGCGGCGCTGCTGTTTTGTCTTTGATTTAGTTTTTGTCTCTATTGCTTTAGCTTTTGTTTCTACTTTGATTTTGTTGTTTTTGTCTTAGTACTATTCAGTTCTGGGATTTGTATATAAATTGGTTATTTCTTGCCTGGCGCGTATGTGGCTGAGCAAACGCTAGCCGCTTCATTTTGTTTTTTTGATTATTTAGAGGTCTGTGTTTTTGCATAGCTATTATTTTGTGTTGTATTTTCAGTTTGTCCTGTTCGGGTGGCTAAGCAACTGCTGCCCGCTTCATTTTGTTTTATTTTGCATTGTCTTGTTTCTCGTTTGGTTTAACTACTCCTTTATGTGGCCTGCGCTATCGTAGCAGACCGGTGGCTATGCCACTCCCAATTATAAGGGCGGGGGGGAGGCCCCTCCAGCAAAGGGCCCGAATTAATTCCCCAACAAGTTCACTAAGGTATCAGAATGACCAAGGTACAGCTGTTGTTATCGCAAGTTCTCTTCTTTATTTCACCAAATTATTCAGAAGGACCAACAATAGGAACACAATGCAAGACTGGCAGTGAATATAGCGTTAACACAAAATGGTGTGCAAAGATTAAGCAGAAGTTTGATACCGATAATGTACAAACAAACAGTAAATAGGAGGACCGTTACATGCCATCACATTAAGATGAAATCTCACAATTCACCTAAAACATTTAGCAGGGATCTGATACAGAGGATGTTTAAGGAGCACCAGCAGGAGTCTGATGCAGATAATGTGCAAACAGGCAATAAATATTAGATGTTCAAGGTACTATGTACACTCACCGTTTGCATAGGGGAGTAACAGGAGTGTAATACAGATGATGTACAAATAAAAAGCAAATAAGAGTATAGATATTTTCACTCTGTCAATAAATAAGAACAATAAATATTAACAATCTGTCAATAAATAAGTGCAATAAATATCATCAGTCTGTCAATAAATAGGAGTAGTATGTAGTATCAGTCAAATCCCGTGCAAACTCGCAGGACATATAGGACAAAGAATGAAGAGGATGTGCAACAGGTAATACATGAGCCCAAGGCCCAACAGGTCCAAGTGGAGGGGCTAAACCCAGTACACGTCACACAGCAAAGGTATTTTTCACAGCAAAGCTGAAAGAAACAATAAATACATAATGCCCTTTCAGAGGAGAATTCACTCCAGAGTGTGTGAAATACACAGCACGCTAATAAGACACAGCAAGCCACCATGCTCAGTAAAATAAGCTGGGATGCCCACCCACTTAGACCTACCCAGAGATACTTATTGCACAAGCCTGTTGAGGAATGCTAAAGCACACCAAAGATTGCACTTCGCCCTATATGGTCATTAACTATTGCACTTATATATATATATATATATATATATATATATATATATATATATATATATATATATATATATATATATATATATGTGTGTATATATATATATATATATATATATATATATATATATATATATATATATATATATATATAAAAATACAATATTCTGTATCACTGTCATGCGGACGATACACAGTTTTACCTACCAGTTACACCTGACAGTGCTTGCTCACTGAAGAACCTCCTTAACTGTCTTGAACACATCAAATGCTGGATGGTGAGGAACTTCCTTCAACTAAATGAAGACAAATCTGAAGTAATTATATTCGGCCCTCCTAGCTCCGTCACCAGCCTAAGCAATGCGCTTGCTCCCCTGTCTGCAAATTTGCACAAGGTTGTTAAAAATCTTGGTGTCTTCTTCGACTCTTCTTTGAACTTTAACAAACAAGTCAGTAGTGTTGTGAAGAGCAGCTTCTATCAGCTTAGAACCATAGCCAAATTAAAGCCATGTCTATCTCATAATGACCTGGAAACACTTATCCATGCTTTTATCACCTCTCGGCTGGATTACCGTAATTCCCTGTATATGGGGCTGACCCATTCCACCCTTTCTCGACTACAGTTCGTTCAAAATGCAGCTGCTAGACTTTTAACTGGAACTAAGAAAAGACAACACATCACTCCTGTTCTGGCTCACTTGCATTGGTTACCAGTGAAATACAGAGTTGATTTTAAAATTTTACTATTTGTTTTTAAAGCCCTCAAGGGATTAGCTCCACAATACATTTCCGATCTGCTGATTCCATATTCTGCCCCCAGGTCACTTAGGTCATCCTCTCAACAACTCCTCTCAGTCCCCTACTCCCGCCTCAAAACCAAAGGTGACCGGGCCTTTTCTGTTGCTGCCCCCAGGCTTTGGAATAGTCTCCCGTCCCATATTAAGTCATGTCCCACCATTGACAATTTTAAATCAAATTTAAAGACCCACCTCTTCTCTCTTGCTTTTAGTTCAGTCTGAGGTTGCCCCATGGTTTTTGTCATGTCCACTCTCAAGTTATTTTTAATCAAGTTTTTTTTTTTTCTCTTTTTCTCTATTCCTGTGTTTTATCTATTTATTTATTAATTTATTTATTAATTTATTTATGTTTACAAGAGACAACATTAGCCTACCTTCCGTCAAGTTCCCTCTACCCACACTCTTCTTGTTGTCCGTGCTCTGTTACAGCTGGGCTCACACCACCAGCGATGCTTCTTCGTGCGTGAGTAATCCCACAAAAACAGTTAAAATGCGAAAGGTAACTCAAACCGCAGCTTGCTGACAATACAAGTGAGCATAGGTGAACAAAAGGCTCGGCGTCTTGTCCAGGTGAGGCACAGATGCGACGTTTTATGGCCTAGGTAGGATCTCTCTAATCTAACCACGCTCCCGCTGGGTCCTAAAGCCCCATCACACAAACACCGACAACGGAGTGAATGAGGAAGCAGCCAGGGGAAACGGAGCAAAAAATCAAAGTAGTAGTGCTCCTACTGGCTACATTTAGTTGCAGCTGACCTTTGCAGGGGTACTTATTTGGCCTGGTATACAGTGTTGGGGTGGCAGGAAGGCAATGCTGGTGTTCATCCTGGCTTAAAAAGATAAGTGTATTTAACCCTCCTATTGTCTTAAGAAATACTAACACCTATTACCTTTGGGTCACTATGACCCGGGGTCCAATTTATCTCATAACTCAACTAAACCTTTGAATACAAATGTGAAATTTGGCACAATGTTACAGCTATAAGTGTAGAATACAACCAAACAGTCATAAACAACATCAGCTGTTTTGTTCACTCTCTAGCGCCCCCCCAAATGTCCCATGCACTGCAAAAGCATGAAAAATACTTTGGATATAGGTAAAATTGTCATAAAATTCCCCAAAATACAAACTCTTAGCCTTTTAAGATGTAATAGATTCTGATATTTATGAATTGAAACTATCTCAACATAAATTAAGTCTATAGGGCCCCCTTTTGAAGTAGCCGACTATAACATCTGAATGTTCAAATTTTGTAAGAGAAAGAAGATAAAGCTACAAACTTATGAATGCCAATGAAACTATCTACAGACATATTTAAACTAAGTCAAGGAGGTTGTGGTTCTGTAATATCACAATGGAAGCATGTGAATTGGAATTTTCTCTTTTTATTTGCTTCAACCAAGACAAGTTGATTTCAAGACTGATTACAAAATCTTTGAGCTACTGCTCTTTCCAACATCCATATAATCCAAACATACACTAATTCAAATGAATGATAGACAAAAAAGAGCTGGTCTTAGCGTAATCTCTCACCTTTGGCCTTACTGTTACGGCTGGACCTCACAGGGATTGGTACAGCCCCTATCAGTATAGCTCAAATGATCACTGAGACACTCAAGCTACCCCACCTCGACAAGGTGCCTGCTCTGTATTCTGTATTGGGGTAGATATGGGTAGGTAGGGTAAAGGGATAGTTTGGTAAAGTGGGGTGGGGGTTTATTGTATTTTTTTTGTTGTTTTTTTTTGTAGTTTTTTACATGCAGTCCCTCTTATTATACAGTGTGTTGACAGTGTGTAGAAAAATCATGAGGTGTTATCTCAAACACATGACTGGCAAAAGTTGTAAGCATGTGTTTGCATGTCGCTTGCATTTCTGGCAGATCATTGGGGTTTTATTATCAGACCCTGTGCAAAGATGACATCGCACACATTTTGGGGCTGGTGTCAGCGCTAGCTTTGGTGTTTCGGCACATCTTTTTCTTGCCTGAATCACCAGCGATGGCGATGTTACATTACGTGGAATGCGCTCCCTTTGTGCCATGACAGGTGCCACAAGATCTTTCCCTAACTGTTCAAAGAAAAGTCTACGATTGTGCAAGGTCAACTTCTGTGCTGCTAATAGTTGAACATGTAGAAAATGTCAAGTCAATCATTAGAGGTCAGGAGGCATCAGTGGTTTTGATACAATATGGAATACAGCATGGAAAAACATGGAAATTATATACTGCTAGCAACTTAGCATGCTAAACTAGCATGCTGTCAGTACTGCGGCATCTTAGCTGGTTTTGTTTTTGTTTTCCCCGTCCATGTGCTCTTGTTTACTGTTTCTCTGTGTTCCAGCCCTGCCCTGCTCTCCGCCCTGTCCCTGCCCACCTGATTACCTGATCGTCTCCACCTGCCTCCCTGCGCACCTGCATCCCATCTCCTCATCAGCCTTGCCCTATATCTTCCCAGCTTGTTTCTTGTCTCGTTGCCAGTTCATCGCAGTCTTCTGTTTCACTACTCGCCGTTTGTTCTCGTGTCTGCCTGCCAGTTCTGTTGCTTTGCCTGTTTTTCTCGACTTCATTTCCTCGATCTGCCTTTTTGGTTTTGGTTGCCGTGTCTTCTGGTTTTGGTCTCTGCCTGTTTTGACTACGATTTTTGGATTAACCTCTGGATTTCATAAACTCCTTGTGCACCAGTCTCGCTGTCTGCGCCTGAGTCCCTGCCCGAGTTCTGACACATGCATGTTAATATCTTTGAAATGGGGTTAGTACCAGGTATTTATGAGTATGAGGAAATACTTGATGAGTTTGTGGCACTCTGAGTTAGACAGAGCTGCTCATAAAGATAGTTCAACATCAAAAGTTATCTCAGGTCATATTGACCCTAAGACAATGGGTGTTACTTTTTTGAGGCAGCTACACTGAAAATGATTTTTTTTTTAATTTGCCAAGTTTCCATTTTTGGGGTCATTTTAGGAAGCTACATAGGAGGCCATGTACTTAGATTAATGTTTTATATCATTTTCTTAGGTTTGAATATGATTTCGGGTCATTATGACCCCAGGACAATAGGAAGGTTAATAAGGAACCGGCTATTACCTGTTGTCCCTTGTCTCCCCTACACAGCGTGATTTTGCTAATTACCATTTCTTTTGTTGTCTTTCTCTCCTCTGTTTTACTGGACAGGAGCTGTTGGGCCTATGTGGGTGGCAGTCTGCCTTCCCAGGTGGTGGAGTCCTTTCACTGGTTCCTTACTGTTAGGATATTTTTCCCCTCTATGTGGAACTCAATGCAGGACGATGAAGAACATGCTGACGACTTAAGAGAACTGATGTTTATTTCAATGCGCAAGGGAGAGACAATCTCAGGTCATTCGGGCTGTCTGTACCGAGAGAATCTCTAAAGAATCAGGTTGTGTGGTGAGTTGATATCCATGGTCATACATATCAAAGGATTGAGTTGAGTGGTGGGCCGCAGACAAATGGTCTTGTGCCACGGGAACCCTGGCAGAGCCATTCAGCAAGGATGTCACATATCTGCAGACACTACAGAGGTGTTTTACAGACATGGTAATGGTAGGAGACACAATACACTACATATAATGTATGTGTATATGTATATATGAAACTGGGAACCTATCAGTCCCCCATTTTGTATTTGGAAATATGGTGTCAAGCGCCATATTCCCCATGACCTTCAATCCAACTTAATTCAGGCCTGTACCCCCAGTGAGCAAGCACGTGGCGACAGTGGCAAGGAAAAACTCCCCTAGAGTAAAGGGGAGAAACCTTGAGAGGAACCAAGACTCAGTGGGGGGACCCATCCTCCTCGGGTTGGCCTGTGTACTACGGAGAGTGTGAGATAGTATGGTAGGTTAGAAAGATACAGTTCTGGTGAAAAATTCAATTTGTCACAATTACAGAATGATTCATGTTTTCTGACATGTCAGCGCGCTATACATTCTTCAGAAGTTTACCCAGGTTTGTCAAACCCTACAAATAGCAGTTCACAATTTTCCACATGTCCTCTATACATTGGAAAGATCCCCATCCAGTTTGATTAAAAGTATGATCCCAAGTCCAGCTGCATCCACTCACGTTGGTGCACATTTTAGAACTACGGATCCGTATATTTTAGGCCTTAAGGTGTGCTAGCACAAGTAGGCTTCCGAGTTTTTGTGAATGAAAAGGATTGAGCTGAGCTTCATGCTGGGTTTGACCCGTGTGTTTTCTCAGACGAGTTAGGTGAATCCATGTTGGTATTCCAGTCAGGCAGGCTGCTGATGGGGGGGCGAGTGACACGGTGTGTGGTCCAGTCCAGTGAGGACCAAATGTTTTTTGGAAGGGCTTCACCAGGACCTGGTCTCCAGGTTGGACTGCAGGGCTTTCCTCCTGGTCTGTCCTTGGATCAGGTTTTGTCCTTGGGCCCTGTGGAACACCCTGCAACAAAAGCTTACAATGTTCCAGTAATCTATCCCCCCATCACGTGCAATATTCCTTCTGCAATACACAAATCCCCGGGGGTCCTCATGGGTCGACCTGTTAGCATTTCAAAGGGGGAGAGTGATTCAGGATTAGTGGGCCCTGCTCTTAGGGAAAGAAGTACGGTGGGTTAGTGTGAAATCCAGTCTCCACCTGTGGCTGCAAACAACTGTTTGATTAGTTTAAGTTGGAGTTCGCATGTTCCACCAGACCTGAGCTTTGGGGATGAAAAGGGCAGTGAAACTTTTGCTTGATCCTTAGTGCTTGGCATACTGTTTTCATGGTTTTCCCTGTGAAGTGAGTACCTTGATCACTGTCAATAGCGCATGGCAAACCCCATCTTTGAATTATTTCAGTTAGTAGTACTTTTGCCACGTCATTTGCCGTGTTATGCGCTATTGGGAATGCTTCCACCCATTTAGTGAAATGATCAATGAGTACCAGCACATATTTCTTTCCCCTACATTCTGGTAGAGGAACAATAAAATCAATTTGTAATTGGGCAAACGGTTGTGTTGGTCTGGGCTGCTGTCTCATTTTCGCCTTGATGGTTGGTCCAGGCTTGCACCGGGCGCATGTAATACACCTGCGAACATAGTCATTAATGTTAGTATTCAATCTTGGATGCCACCATGTTTGCTTCATCCGTGTGCGTGCCGCGCTCCTTCATGTCCTACCAGATCTCTGCAATGTGTGTCCATATCTTTGTACAGAATAAATAAATCATCGACATATTGGAGCACGCATGATTGGATTTCACAGAGTCTATTAATTACATCAGCTAACACGCGGTGAAACAAAGTCGGAGAGTTGTGGAAGCCTTGCCTAAGTCGTATATTGTTTATTTTTAACCCTGAAAGCAAACCAAAATTGGCTATCCTCGGTAACGGGGATAGAACAGGAACCATTGCTTATATCTAAAGCTGAAAATACCGTGTGATCGCTAGGAACTGTGGAAAGGATGGTGTTAGGATCTGCCACTAGGGGTGTTAATTTATCTGCATGCATATTTATGATCTGGTAATCAACAGTAAGGTGCCATGAGCCATCAGGACTAATTTCTACAATGGGGCTCCTTCCTTCTAAAACAGTCTGCCTGTCTATGCCCTGGTTTCCCACAGATGCTACAAGGAGCTAACTCCTGTATAGGAGCCATGTGGAGAGGTGATTTATTTTAAGATTGTGACCTCAGACCTGATCTTGTGCTCCCCTTGTTCAAACCACTATGATATTTGTTTAAGCATGCAGCCCACGAAATCAAGTCGCTACAGTCCTTTGGTCGATACCCAGACCTACCCGCAGTATCTCGGTATAAATTTATACTTCCCTCGAGTACATTCATCAGGAAATCCGGGTTATCCTTACTTGGGTTGTCACCTGCATTGCCATATGTAGAATACAAATTGTACTTCTCGTCAATATTCCTATCAAAAGGTTCATCTCCGCGTTGTTGACGGGTGAGATATAGTGAATATAGATTGGAACCTGTACCTAGAGCTTTAGAAACTGCCTTCCTAAACCTTTCCACAGCTTCCTCCATTTCAAGCATGGAAGTGAAGCGAACTGAAGCCCAGGCAGAGTTATTAACTCCCCTAACACACTCCAAACAGCGCTTGGGCATTTTGCCTTCGTTAATACATAAATGTCAAAAGCATGTAAACCCCCACCGTCATGTACTGTGTAATTTTTTCCCAAAACGCCATGTTCGGGTCATCTCTTTTGAGATCGGGTAATTCCCGAACCATGCTATGTAAGTCAGACGGACTTAGGGGTGTGTGTTTGATTTGTGTCACAATACTTGGCTATCCCTCACTTCGGTCCGGATTCAGAATCGAGTCCACCGCCATGGGGGCCATTGGGGCACTAGGTTTGCAGATATACAATCCATAAACTGGATATGGGGGGAGCTTGTACAAATCCTCCTGTGCCTTTGCTAACTGTCTGTCTTTCTAATTCATTGCGATACATCTGCAACTCCTCCTCGTATTCTTTTATCTTGTGGGCTGTGCTCTCATATGCCATCACTACACACATTACTGCATATTTCCCCTTTTCCTTACTATTCTTTTATTGGGACCACCATTTATTCA
This sequence comes from Megalops atlanticus, assembly GCA_019176425.1. Taxonomy (NCBI): domain Eukaryota; kingdom Metazoa; phylum Chordata; class Actinopteri; order Elopiformes; family Megalopidae; genus Megalops; species Megalops atlanticus. The sequence continues at coordinate 35,553,006 of CM032881.1, forward strand.
ATGCCTCATCTGAAATTACCCCGAAATAATTTTTGCTGGGGAATGGGGGGTTAGTTTTCTTTGCCTCTCCATATCTTTTCACCAGAGACTTTAGCAGCGCTGCCCTTAAATCCTCGCTTAGCACCTCTTTCCCCATTATCATTCCAGCGGTTAGTAACCCTTCAGAGGTATGTAGATTAGCCATTATAAATCATTTCACAGCTATGACAAAGTAGACTCTCCTACTTAAGATACTTGTCAGTAGTTACGTCCCCATGTGTAAGATGGTTGATCTAAGGAAGGGAAATATGTGCTTTTGTATTTCACCGCATAGGGGTCAATCCTGTGTGTTTTACCTCTTTTATTTATTATTTTTATTGTTACTCCCTTATATCGGGCTCATAGACTATAACTCCCATATTTTGGGCTCATTAATATAACTCCCTTATTTCGGGCTCATAAATATAACTCACTTATTTCAGGCTCATAAATAGGCTATAAGAATATTTAGGGGCTCATGTTGTCCACGGTCCTTATGCTATTGGACTGGAACCTCGACAAGTTTATGTATTATAATTCTATGATATTATGTAAGTTATATGTTCTATCGATTATATTGTGTACACTTTATATAACAAACATATCACGTATGCCTAATACAATAGCTATTCTGTAGACATTCACGCACTTTAGTTCCTGCACATAAAGCTTCCAGACACAAAACACCAATTGAGCTCAGGACAAAACAACATCTACTGCACTTTCTCACGCATTCACCCGCATTGGCGAATCTGCCAAACAAAATGGACGCTCCCTCGTCCCGTGGGTCCTAAGTGACCCGACACACACCTGTGTCAAAATCCTGACATGAAACGGACGCTCCCTCGTCCTGTGGGTCCTAGTGACCTGACACACACCTGTGTCAAATTCCAACATGAAACGGACGCTCCCTCGTCCTGTGGGTCCTACGTGACCCAAAACGCTGACGTGACTTAACGAACTTGCAGACGAGACTCAACAATTTGACGCTCCTGCGTCCAGGGTCCTACTCAGTTGTCCAGTGGTTCGATCACACACCCCTTTAGACCAGAAGTGTATGGATTCTAACCCCGCCAACTTTACGAAGCTTCATTTAACACAGCTAGCACTAGCACATTAAAGATGAACTTAACACAACCACATTAAAAGACAAAATTATCATCAGTAGTTACACTCCCAAATTGTGCCAAGGAAAATCAACGCCTAATAAGGATGGTAAGTTTTGTTTAAGAAAAGATACTCACCCTCTTGTTGATTATATTAAGGATATATAAGGATATTTTGCCCTTCTCCATGGAACTCAATGCAGGACGATGAAGAACACGCTGATGACTTCTCTTAAGAGAATTGATGTTTATTTCAATGCGCAAGGGAGAGACAATCTCAGGTCATTCGGGCTGTCTGTACCGAGAGAATCTCTAAAGAATCAGGTTGTGTGGTGAGTTGATATACAGTCCATGGTCATACATATCAAAGGACGAGTGGTGGGCCAGAGACAGATGGTCTTGTGCCACGGGAACCCTGGCAGAGCCATTCAGCAAGGATGTGTGACATCCTTGCTGCAGACACTACAGAGGTGTTTTACAGACATAGTAATGGTAGGAGACACAATACACTACATATAATGTATATATATATAAAACTGGGAACCTATCATTACTGCGGAGTACTCAGGGTGTTATTTGGATTGTGGTGTGTATTCACGGGTAATGTGTAGTATCAGGACTCACTTCTTTCAGCTAGTCTTTTTTGCCATGGTTGGCCCCCAGCCCTGCTCCTGGCTTTCTCTAATTCCATTAATAGGGTACTGGGCCTATAGGGCACTGTGCAATATTTCACATGCAGCTAATGTGCTGCGGTGTTTGTATGTTGATGTTTGTCTAAGCTGCTATTAGTGTACTGCTTTATCAATTGTGGGTTGCTTGTCTGTAATTTTTAAATCGCATTGTCGGGGTTGCCTGTCTGTGTTTTTAAATAGAATTGTTAATAAAATTTTATATATTATTAGTGAAATCTCTGGTCTGAGTGTTCAAACCTGTGTGATCCTTTTGGGCTCAAAGTGGTTGGATTTAGATTCCTTGGGGTGAAATTCCCCTAGGTGGCGTAGTCAACACTACAAATTCTCCCTGCCGCACCGGTCACAGGGTGAGTTCAGCCTGTAGAACAAGGGGACATAAATGGAAACTAGTTAAGAGTAAGTTCCCCACTGACATAAGGAAGTATTTTACACAAAGAGTTAGCAATACATGGAATAGGTTGCCAGGTCATGTAGCTGAGGCAGAGACCCTTGCTGTGTTCAAGTCCAGACTTGATGCAGTTTTGGATACTCTCTAATTGTAATGGCGAGCTTAGTTGGGCCGAATGGCCTATTCTTGCCATAATATGTTCTTATGAACTATATTACTGGTGGTTGTGGTACCAACCAACACACTTTGAGCCAATGGAGAACTCCCTGAAGCCATACATATTAATGGCAATGTGCTGTCAATGCTACACAATGTCAGACTATCAAACCCACAGCTGTTTGGAGCCAATTGGCACCGTATGTGGAAAAAAACATTTGATACATCTAGAAGGCAGCAGTGTAGCACAGTGGCGTGGTGCAGGGCTCATGACCAGAAGGTTCTGGCGCTGCTACAGGTGGCTGCCCATCGCAACTGCTCTGACCTATTTGTATTGTTTGGTCTATCTATTTTAGCTTTTAGCATATTTTTTAGCATTTTTCTTATTTTAGTCTTTTTAAGAATGCACTCTACACACTTTATTGAAGTTTTTCTTACGTTCCTGCTCATCGGTATACTTTTTTCACCCAAACAATATGCGAACGCATGTCGGGGGGAGCAGGCTCCCTTTGTTTACACTCGGGAAGAACTCCTATCATGGCGATCCGCAACTGCCCCCGGGGAATACCAACAACACATTCTGGGCGAAATAAGGAGGAAATACCGTAGCTGCAGAGCGGGGATTAAACGGCAAATGAAGAAGAGGCGATACAAGCCGTATCTCCCTTCCATCATTATGGGAAATGTGAGGTCGCTGGCGAATAAGACAGATGAACTAACAGCACTGGTGAGGAGTCAGAGGGAATTTCGGGAGTGCAGTATCATGAGCTTTACGGAGACTTGGCTCCATGAAGATATCCCAGACTACAACTCCACTGTCACCGGCTTCGAGACAATACGGGCAGACAGAGACCGAAGGAAGAGCGGTAAGAAGAAAGGAGGGGGGCTTGTCATTCTCATTAACAACAGATGGTGCAATCCAAGGCACATTATTGTCAAGAATAAGGTCTGCAGCCCGGACATTGAACTTTTAGCGGTCGGTCTACGTCCTTATTATTTGCCAAGGGAATTCTCACATGCGATAATGATTGTTGTTTATGTTCCGGAGACTTCAACCACGTGACTCTCTCCTCCACCATGACAAACTTCACCCAGTTTGTTGACTGTCCAACCAGAGACAATAAAACCCTGGATTTACTGTATGCCAACATTAAGGACGCATACAGCTCCACAGCCCTCCCACCACTTGGAAGATCGGATCACAACCTGGTCCACCTCTCACCCCAGTATAAGCCTCTAGTCCAGCAGCAACCTGCAACCACCAAGTCATTGAGGAGGTGGTCACATGATGCAATTGAGGCTCTGAGGGGCTGTTTTGAGGCTACTGATTGGGAGGTTCTGACCGAGCCACATGGTGAGGACATAAATGGGCTGACACAGTGCATCACGGGTTACATTAACTTCTGTGTTGACAATGTCATCCCCACCCACACAGTACAGTGTTTTCCGAATAACAAACCCTGGATTACTAGAGACATAAAGGCCCTCCTTAACGACAAAAAGAGGGCCTTCAGAGCTGGGGACAAGGAGGAGATTAAGAAGGTTCAGAAGACACTGAATATTAAGATCAAGGAGAGCAAGGACACCTATAGGAGGAGGATGGAGAACAGGCTGCAACAGAACAACACAAGGGAAGTGTGGAACTGCATGAGGGGAATCACCGGCTACAATCAGACCAGCAGTTGTGTGAGAGAGGACAGCGTGGCCAGGGCCAATGAGTTAAACCTGTTTCTCAATAGGTTTGACACTGGAGCCCTTGTCCACCCACCCCCCAGCCCCTTGACCATTCACACCTCCCAAATCACCATACAGCCCCCCTCCAGACCTTCTCAGGTCCCTGTATCTGGAACTGCCCCTCCCCCCTCGCCACTCCCCCCAACCATCACAGCTGACCACGTGAGAATGCAACTGGAAAGACTCCACTCAGGCAAAGCGGCAGGCCCTGACGGCATGACAGCGGGGGTGCTTAAGGGGTGTGCTGAACAGCTTTGTGGAGTCTTCCAAAACATCTTCAATCTGAGCCTTAGACTTGGAAGGGTCCCCACACTCTGAAAAAACGTCATGCCTGGTCCCTGTGCCTAAGAGGGGCAACCCCAAGGTTTTAAATGACTACAGGCCAGTGGCGTTAACATCACATGTGATGAAGACGCTGGAGAGGCTGGTCCTCTCCCACCTTAGACCCCTGGTCAGACCAGCTTTGGACCCCCTGCAGTTTGCTTACCAGGAACGCATCGGACTGGAGGATGCCATCATATACCTGCAGCACCGGGCCTACTCCCATCTTGACGAGGCTGGGGCCACTGTGAGAGTCATGTTCTTTGACTTCTCCAGTGCCTTCAACACCATACAGCCTTTATTGCTGGGAGACAAGCTCAGATGCATGCAGTTGGACGCTCCGCTTGTGAACTGGATAATTGACTACCTGACCAACAGACCACAGTACGTGAGACTAGGGAGGAATGTGTCAGAGACAGTGCTGAGCAGCACAGGGGCCCCCCAGGGGACCATCCTCTCTCCTTTCCTGTTCACCCTGTACACCTCCGACTTCAGGTACAATTCAGAGTCATGTCACCTTCAAAAGTTCTCTGATGACTCTGCCATCGTGGGGTGTATCAACGGGCAACAGGAGGCAGAATACAGGGGAGTGGTGGACTGCTTCATGGAATGGTGCAGCCGGAACCATCTGCAGCTAAACGTTAGCAAGATGAAGGAGCTGGTTGTGGACTTCCGCAGGCACAAGCCTACTCTGATCCCTGTCTCCATCCATGGCAAAGATGTCGAGGTAGTCCTCTCCTATAAATACCTTGGAGTGCACCTAGATGACAGGATGGAGTGGACTAAGAACACAGAGGCCCTTTACAAGAAGGGCCAGAGTCGGCTCTACTTCCTGCAGAGGCTGCGATCCTTCAATGTCTGCAACAAGATGCTGCAGATCAGTCAGTGGTATCCAGTGCCATTTTTTACGCAGTGGTGTGCTGGGGGTGTGGTCTGAAAGCTGTGGATGCTAACAGACTGAACAAGCTCATCAGGAAAGCCAGCTCTGTCATAGGAGGTGCAATTGAGCTGGAATTACTAGGGGCGATGGCAGAGAGAAGGATGCTTTACAAACTGGTGAGCATTCTGAACAACACCTCCCATCCCCTCCACGACAGGCTTGTGAAGCTGAAGAGCACCTTCAGTGGCAGGCTGATCCCCCCCAGATGTTCCACCGAGAGACACAGGAGGTCGTTTCTGCCGGTGGCCATCAAACTCTACAACTCTTCCCCTCTCTGCCGCGACATGGGATTGACTGACGCCTGATGCCCTATGCTGTTCCCCCTCACACTTAATCTTTGTACAATGGACAATCACTATTTTCTAGCTATCTCACTCCTTCTCTGGTCAAGATTCGCACTATACAGTTATTATCATTATGCACATTGGATTACAATAACATTTTTTTTTTCTATTGCAGATTGTGCACTGTAAATAGTATTATATACTATGTATATGATCATTGCACAGTGGACAATAACTTCTCTATCTACCTCATTATTCTCTTCTACGTCATTATATGATACTTCGATAATTACTGCACAGCAGAATTGCACAAACACCTTTCTTTCTATTTATTTTATACCTTTCTATTTATTTTATTTTATTCTATTGTTGTTTTTGATTTGTGCTGGACGGTGCTGTTGTGACACCCAAATTTCCCTCGGGATTAATAAAGTATTTCTTATTCTTATTCTTATTCCTGGATTGATTCCCAGCTGGGGCACTGCTGTTGTACTGTTAGGCGAAGTACTTAACCCACAATTGCCTCTGCACCTATCCAGCTGCATGAACGGATAAAATTTTAACTTTAATGCAATTCCCCCTGGATAATGTATTTCCTTATTTGACCAATGCTGCTGTTCAAAGTGACTTAGAAGACCCTGATAGCAAAACGATTATGTGCATATCACAGGTGTAACAACATGAGTGTACAATAGGTGCAGAACAACAAGCAACAGAATTTATCAACCAACGAAAAGTGTGCTAAAATATTAGCATAATTGAGTAATTATTTTTAGCACACATGTAATGCTAAAAAGTGATCATGAAAGTAACATTTCTTTGTATGACAACAAATACATAGTTCCTAACAATGATTGACAGGGGTCAAATGACCTTACAGCATGCAGGCATACGCATTGTGCCTAACTGTGATCAGGAACAGGGAGTTATAAAGGATATATCCAGTTTTTTGAAACCAAGTTACACCAGAACCGATGAGCAGCTGGGTCGAGAAAGGCACCTGAATGATCTACATTTCCTATAATGATGGTATTCAAGTGAATGAGTTATCATTAGTAACTCATCTGAACTGAGAAAGAAACTGTCATCAGTTTCAGCTCATTTAATTAGTAGCTTAGCCTCAGCGTAATCAGACCACAGAATTTCTAGACACAAACAACATTTATCATCAGCTATTTTACTGAATCAGCCATTGAATTTTCATACAGACAGTAACGTGCAATTTGGACACTACTACATTGGAAGACAGATGAATTATTTCAAATCAAATCAAGTTAATCTTCATAATAAGAAGAGTCTGCTAGATGAAGATTCATTTGTGACATGTCACAGACATCCTTTGGATGGCCAAATCCAGGACCTGAAGAAAGGGGAAGTTCTTCTCCTCAAACAACAAATAACTGCTCCTCACCAACAGACACAACAGATGCATGGGAAACTTTGGCTCTGACAAAGTCCATGCGGGTTTAATAGGTTCAACTGGAACAGGAAGTCAGTGCAGAATTTCCCTTTGACTGGCTTGGATTGCTTGTTTGGCTCCATCACTCCCCCACCCTAAATCCCCTGTTGACTTGGTCCAGGTGTGATGTCTGGTCAATCTGAAGAGAGACAAAAGAATATTTCCTCTGTTCTATGAGGGAAAGAAAGTGAATGCAACAACAAAACACTTCAACAAGCTTTCTACCTTGTGTTTCAATAAGTCGGCCAAAGAATATGCCAATCCACAGGCACGTGCAGAGATAGACCCCAGGTGGTGCTCAAGCACCTGCCCTTTTGGCCTCTGACTAGATAAGTGCCCTTTTTGCAAGACATTTTTTTTCTATTTCTTTTTCTAATTTTATATTTTAGTTTTTAAATTTGGCCCATGGCAACAATTCTCAATGAAAAGCGTGTTGTAATTCCCGACAACTGCATTTGAGTTCTAATTCTGCGAGACTGCACAAGCCCCCGCCCCTCCTTCTTTCGACTTCCCTTGTCACAGCCACCACAGTTAACGCATGCAAATGGAGCGCCCTGCGGAGCAACATCCATGTATCCCTGACCTGCCTTCATTGGTGACAGCCAGGTAACAGTAATGTTTGCCCTCAGCCTCAGCATTGTTTGTCACTGGTGTGAAATTAAACCACTATTAAAACATCTCAATACAGCCAGCCTAATTTAGGCAATAGCCCACCATTAAGCTTAACAACCAGCAAGCTATAGTCTGGCGTAAAATAGCGTCGTCAATGAAAACAAGTGAACTCCGGCAGGCTGGTTCCTTTGTCAGGCAACTGAAACAAAAAAATATGCATTACATCGTTATTAGTCTATGCAATCATATTTGGATATCAGGAACGTTAGCCGACCTGTCACCTGTCACAAGAAAATGTGGAAATATATGATTCGTCCACTGTTCACGTAAGGAATAAACCACAGATGGCGGTGCAGTTCTATGTAAATAAACCACGACAGGGTGGTGTGATGCAGCCCCGCGGCAAAGCCAAGGTGTATTCCGTTTATACCACGGCTATTTACCAAAGACATAATTCAGCAATCATATTAAATTAGGCTTCTATTGTATTATTTTTGAACAAAATATATATTACAATATGTGCACATCTGCAGAATATAGTCCATTCATACAGCTAGCTTGACACATCCAAACTTTAAAATTTAATTATTTTAAAATGTACTATATTAGCCTACATTAAAAAATACTATACGTTACACATCTAGGCTTCGGCTACTGAAACTACGTCTGTTTCATTAACTGCATTTCAGTGATAAGTCGTGCTCTCACAGGTTCCACATTTGCCATGTCACGGAACCCAAGGTTTTTAAATCTTGAGTCCAGGTAGGTGCTGATGGCAAGTCCATAAAAGGTTTCAATACCTCTGAAACAACGTTGGCATTGAGCTGACAGCTCAGCAGCTAGCGCTCTACCTTGACACTCATGAGATGCAGTTGATCTCATAAGTAGTGAAACCAGGGGAATCACTTTTGAAACTGAAACGTTTTTCAGTTGATATCTCCCTTGTTACTTCTTCAAATGGTCTCAGGGCATCAATGGAGAGACCGATCATGGACCAATCTTCCTCACTTAAGCACAATGAGCTCTTTCCAAGAAGACACAAGACTGTGGTAACAGCTTCTTTCTGCTCAAACAGTCTCTCCAACATGTAGAACACCGAGTTCCACCTTGTTTCAACTGATTGTATAAGTTTGTGTTCTGGGAACTTCAGTTGTTTCTGGATTTCTCTGAGCCTCTCTGCTGCTCTTGTGCTGTGGTGAAAGAAAGCTACAATAGCACTGCATCTCTGCTGGATGTCAAGAAGATCTGGGAGAGCCTTAATGGAGTCTTTTACCACTAAATTTAAGGTGTGTGCAAAACATGGATAATGTGCCCAACCTGCTATGCGCACAGCTGCAACCATATTGGCACCATTATCTGTGATTACAGCCTGAATTTTGTCAGTTATGCCCCATTCATCAGTGATCCTTTTTAATTCTGAGCAAATGTTGTCGGCACTGTGTTGTCCTGAAAAACTACAGGTTTCAAGGACATATGCTTGCATCTGCCAGTTCTCATCAATAATATGGCATGACACAGTTAAATAAGCCTCTGTGGATCTTGATGTCCACATGTCTGTTGTGAGTACAGCACTGTTTGAGCACTTAGTTTTTTTCACTTTTAAGCAGCACTCTTCATACAGTGTTGGTATTTTCTGTTCCATTAAAGTTTTTCTACTTGGAATCTTGTTGCGTGGATCAAGTGTCTTGACAAAATTCCTAAAACCCTCATCTTCAACCACAGAGAGAGGCTGCAGGTCTTTTGCAATCATTTCAGCAAGGCTCCTTGTAATATCTACAGCTCTTTGGGAATCACCTAGGTGAAATAAGAAAATAATTAAGTCTATAGCCTCTAAATGTAGCCTAAACACATCCCAGTGCCCCTTTGACAGTTAACACTAAAGGATTATTATATTCTGCCATTTTTATATTTCAGGTTTAAAATATTTTTTACTTAGAGTGAAATAATTCATTCAGATAACACATTGTAATGAGCTGTGTTATTTGAATGTCTTAATATGGTCTATATTTAATCAGTCTGCTAAAGTAACAACTATGATGACTAGTATCACTTTGAAAATTAACATTATGTGGCCTGCGCTATCGTAGCAGACTGGTGGCTATGCCACTCCCAGTTATAAGGGCAGGGGGGAGGCCCCTCCAGCAATGGACCCGAATTAATTCCCCAGCAAGTTCACTAAGATATCAGAATGAACAAGGTACAGCTGTTGTTATCGCAAGTTCTCTTCTTTATTTCACCAAATTATTCAGGAGAACCAACAATAGGACTGACAGTGAATATAGCGTTAACACAAAAGGGTGTGCAACGATTTAATACCGTGCAGCAGTTTAATACCGGTAATGTACAGACAAACAATAAATAAGAGGACCATTACATGCCGTCACATTACCATATAATCTCACAATTCCTCTAAAACATTTAGCAAGGTTCTGATACAGAGAATGCTTAAGGAGCGCCAGCAGGAGTCTGATGCAGATAATGTGCAAACAGGCAATAAATATTAGATGTTCAAGATACTATGTACACTCAGTTTCCACAGGGGAGTAACAAGAGTCTATTACAGCTGATGTACAAATAACAAAAAAAAATAAGAGGATAGATATTTTCACTCTGTCACCAGCTAAGAACAATAAATATCATCAGTCTGTCAATGAATAAGTGCAATAAATATCATCAGTCTGTCAATAAATAAGTGTAATAAATATCATCAATCTGTCAGTAAATAGGAGTAGTATGTAGTATCAGTCAAATCCTATGCAAACTTGCAGGACATATAACAAGAAATGAAGAGACTGTGCAACAGGTAATACATGAGCCCACGGCCCAATAGGTCCGCGTGGGGTGGCTAAACCCAGTACACGCCACACAGCAAAGATACTTTTCACCGCAAAGCTGAAAGAAATAATAAATAAATAAGCCCCTTTCAGAGGAGAATTCACTCCAGAATGTGAAAGATACACAGCACACTGCTAAGACACAGCAAGCCGCCACACTCAGTAAAATAAGCTGAGATGCCCACCTGCTTAGGCCTACCCAGAGATACTTATTGCACAAGCCCGTTGAGGAATGCTAAAGCACACCAAAGATTGCACTTTGCCCGGATGGTCATAAAATATTGCACTCAAATACTGCACTATCCCGGGTAAGCTGTTACAGCCAATTGATATCACATAAAAACTGACAGTATTGAAAATAAATATTGCGCTAACCCCACCTGATATTATCTACCACAATTCGCACATGAGAACGTATAACACTCCATGCACAACCCCACACTGCATTCACAAGCAAACAGAGCTCACAGGACACACAAAACACATGAAAAAAGTAAAATTCAAATTGGGAAAAACAGTGGTGTCCCCCCCTCTGGTCGTCACACCCCTGGCTATGCCCACAGCCGCAGCAAACCACCGTCCAGGATCCACCCGTCCCTAAATGCTGTACCGGGAGATTCAACATTAGTAGCAACCCCGCGACCCATTATACTTATGAAATGCACAAAGAATCAAATAAGCCCGCAAACAAATGCAGCGTAGGCAGGCCCATGGCGTTTATGAGAGACAACATTAGCCTACCTTGCGTCAAGTTCCCTCTACCCACACCCTTCTTGTTGTCCGTATTCTGTTACAGCTGGGCTCGCACCACCGACGATGCTGCTTCGTGCGTGAATAATCCCACACAACAGATAAAACATGAAAGGTACTTCAAACTGCGGCTTGGTGACATACAAGTGAGCATAGGTGAACAAAAGGCTCGGCGTCTTGTCCAGGTGAGGCACGGATGTGACGTTTTATGGCCTAGGTAGGAACTCTCTAATCTAACCACGCTCCCGCTGGGTCCTAAAGCCCCATCACACAGACACCGACAATGGAACGAACGAGGAAGCAGCCAGGGGAAACGGGACACAAAAAAACAAAGTAATAGTGCTCCTACTGGCTACATCCACCCCCACTTTGGAAAGGCACCGTCCTGGTGACCAAGGCTTGAAGCAGGTCTACCATCCCTGTTGGCGAATGAGCTGCAGCCCCTGATGGTCCGTCTGCCCCCTTTATGGACACTGACCGTGGCAAGTGATGGGGGTTGGAGTGCTGTCCTGCTGTAACCCGCGTGGTCCGTCGAACCCTTGCCTCCGGGGATGGAATGTTTGTCTCCCCTTCCTGTGTTTGCCCCAGAGATGACAAAAGGCCTGGAGAGTCAGGAGGCTCGCTTATCTGCTCAAGGGGAGAGACAGACGACAGACCTTGGGTCACACTTGGCCTTCCTGGTGAGGTCGGCAATGACCCATCCGGTGTAAAAACATTCAAACTTGCTGAGGGGGGCAACAAGAGGGGCTCCTCAAACTCACAATGGTGGGAAGGCACTGCCACCACAAGGCTCTCCCTCTCATCCTCCTCCCTAAGGTCACTCTCTTGGCAGGGCTCTGCTGGTACAAGACCTGGATCTACGGCACTACCTGCCGGTTCCAGTGCTGGGGTGAGGCTACCTGGGACTACACATAGTTCCGTCCGGTGGACGTTCCTCACGGGGCCCTCTCCATCCAGGGGGCTGATGGTGTACACCCTACCCACGCCATCCAGACAGCGGATCACTCGGTACTTGGTGGAATCCCATACATCCTGGATCTTGTTACGACCTTGGACATGATTGCGGCGGTACACAACAGTACCTGCAGGAAGAAGAGCGGCATTCGCTTGTGGCTGCTGGTGGGCTCTCTTGGTGGCTGCCCCTTGTAGGTGTCGTCTTGCAAGGTCATACGCAACCTGAAGGCGTTCCTGATGTTCTTGCACCCACTCTCGTACTGTCCCATCCACCACATCCTCATCTGGGAATCCCAGCAAGGCATCAACTGGCAGGTGAGGTTTGCATCCGAACATCAGTTCATAAGGGGAATGACATAGATTAGTAGGTAGTAGGAGGCAGGTAGTAGGAGGCAAAGCCTAAGAAAGACCGCAGCTGCGTCAAAGTCCGAGGACGCCTCCACTCTACCACCGCCCTGATCTTCTCAGGGTCTGTCGACACACCCTCTGCAGAGATGACATGCCCCAAATATTTGACTTCAGTCTGAAAGAAGCTACATTTCTTAAATTTCAACTTCAGATTGTGTTGTTTCAGTCTCCCCAGAACTAACTCCAGACGCTGTAAATGTGACTCAAAGCTGGACGAAAAGATCACTATATCGTCGAGATACAATAGAAGTGAATGGAACCGCTGGTCACCAAAGATGCGCTCCATTAGGCGTTGGAATGTGCTTGGAGCATTGCATAAACCAAACGGCATCCGGTTGAACTCAAACAGGCCGAATGGTGTGCAAAACGCAGTCTTTGCTTTGTCTTCCTCAGCGACAAAGATTTGATTATATCCGCTCACGAGGTCAAGGGTTGAAAACAAAGTGGCACCAGCTAGGGCATCCAGAGACTCTATTCGCGGGAGGGGGAAGGCATCTTTAGGGGTTCGGGCATTCAACTGCCGGTAATTAACACACAGCCGTATAGTCCCATCTTTTTTCTGCACAATCACAATGGGAGAAGAGTAGGGACTGCAACTCACTCACACAACGCCCTGTCTAGAAGTTCTCCAATGTGGGTCTTAACTAACTCATACTGGGAGGGAGGAAGCCGACGGTAGCGCTGTCTGAAAGGGATCTCATCCACTAAAGGGATTTCATGTTGAACCAGATCAGTACACCCAATATCTCCCTCACTCTGACTGAACACAGTACTGTACTTGTGGAGAAGAGCTCTAGCCTCCTGACCCTGACTGGGGCTGAGACTGGGCCAGGAAACTTCTGACAGGTCAAGGGGACTACTCTGGGTCTGCACGGAATGTACCTGAACAATACATTTGGAACCCATAGATCTTTCCAGGATAACAGCACTATTATTAGCCTGTACCTCTGCTGCAAACAGCTCACCTAGGATGGTTTGGCGTGGGAGCCAGATATCCCGAGTCTCAACATTAACTATGGGCACCCACACCCTTCCTTGTTCAACTGACAGAAAAGCCCTAGAGGCTAAAAGGCCATCCGGCAACCTGCTGCAGGTGGGCTCAAACAATGCAGACTGAAGGGCGTGACCAAAGTGTTGTATACAGGTTGCTGGGACCATCTTCATGGACCCAGCTGGAATGCGGACAGAAGAAAATCCACTAACCTTAACTCGACCCAGGCAGCCTGACTCAGACATAGACTCAAGCTTATGACACTCAGACAAAGCATCTCTCCAAGCCTCACTGGTCATTTGTACGGAGGTAGACTGAAACAAAGCTAAACCATGCTGATGAAATAATTCACTGTAACACCTGCTGATGACATTCATACCTAAAAGGCCGGGAGCCTTAACTCTGTTTGCATGACCGGGCATGGGGGGTCTCTGGTAACTAAGACACCCATCCGTGAAAGTGTTTTCCCCAATACTTCAATATCTAGCTCGAGGTAACCTAAATAAGGAATTTCTAGGCCATTCGCTGCCCTCAGTTGAAGCCAGCTGCATTCTTGCAACTGCCTGTCCCCCCAAGACTGAAAGTGTTGTTTAAAGAAAGCCTCAGAAATAGTGGTTACCATGGACCCAGTGTCCAGTAAACAAGAGACCCTAACACCCCCCATATCAACCTCAACCAAAGGACAAGTCCCTATGAGACACGGCAACTGCGTAGAATTTACAGCTGAGCCATTAAAATCCCCTTCTGATGGCCGGCTCTCTACACCAGAGGGCGCTAGTTTCCCTGTTGCTCAGAAACAATGGCCCCTGCACCCACTTCCACTCCCGATACAACTGCCCTCCCCCGCCACTCAGACCCCAAACTACTAATCAGCTCTGTACGGCAAAAACGGGCAATGTGGCCTGGTTGGTCACAGCGCAAACATATTGGCTTACCATCAGGCTGAAAGCGATAGGATCTACGAGGGGGTCCACTAGGGCCCCGGCTCTGCACGGTGGGTGCGTGTGAGGAGGCCAGTCGCTGCAAGATGGCATCTAACTGTGTCTGCTGCCTACGTAAGCACTCCTTCAGTTCAGACAATTCATCATTCGACTTAGCTCTAACTACATGGCTGTCAACTCGAGACTCACCCACCACTTGAGCCTGGAAATCGCAGGAGTAAGCACGAGTCCTTGGAGCACTGACAGGATCCCCATCTTCCACCCAACGAATGGCTTCACTGCGTATAGTAAGGAAAGAAGACTCAGGATTAAGTCTAACGGACCTCTTAATTTCTCGCCGTAGTAACCCATCCCGCACATGCTCGATGAATTGATCTCGTACCAACACATCTGGGTTAGGGACTCCTCTAGAACTACTACGCTTTATAGCCTCCATCAAAGACAACAAGGCATGTGAATATTCACGAATTGATTCTCCCTCCAGTTGCTTGCGCTGAAAAAACTGTTTCTGTAAGGAAATAAATGATTGTGAACATCCATATATTTCACTCAGAATATCCAGTATTTTGTCAGGGTCACCACGATCAGCAGGAGGGCGGAACCTAATCTCATTTTTAGCTTCACCATCTAACAAATCATACAAAAATAATGCTTGCTCTGCACGGGACATGTGTCGTACCTCCAAGGACCTACGTGCCTCCTCAACCCACTCCTCCACAGACAGAGGGTCGGTACTTTTTCCTGAAAATCTGGGGCATTTTCTTTCTCTGGGTAAATACACATAGCGTTCAACCCTTTCAGTGTCTAATGAGGTGGAAGCAGTGCTAGGCCCTGCCGAGTTAGCCCCCCCATCCCCTGCAGAACTAGCCCTTAGCCTATCATTGTCAGCTTGTAGCTGTTGAATATGCTCAGTTAATATTCTAAGCTGTTCTTCTGTATTCACCCCTTCAATAGACATGTTTACAACAAGAGAAACAAAATTTACAAAGCAAACCCCCCCCAAAAAGGAAAACAAACAGAAATAATAATAAACAATCCACCAAAGGGCAGATTTTTTTTTTGTCCCACCAGGAGGAGCAGGGTCAGCAGAGGTAATCTTCAAGTCCAATGCAGTGCAAGATGGCGAGTCTTTCGTCGAATAGGGGTAACCACTGTTTCTCCCAACCAGCCAAAAATAAATAAATAAATAACCAAAAAAAAAAAAAAAAAAAAATCACATACACAAAAAAAAAAAAAACAGCTGTACCCACTTAATCCTGCCGACTACGACTACACACAACAGTTAAAACACGAAAGGTACTTCAAACTGCGGCTTGGTGACATACAAGTGAGCATAGGTGAACAAAAGGCTCGGCGTCTTGTCCAGGTGAGGCACAGATGTGACGTTTTATGGCCTAGGTAGGATCTCTCTCTAATCTAACCACGCTCCCGCTGGGTCCTAAAGCCCCATCACACAGACACCGACAATGGAGCGAACGAGGAAGCAGCCAGGGGAAACGGGACACAAAAAAACAAAGTAATAGTGCTCCTACTGGCTACAATTAACTAAAACTGAAGATCCGATATAACTAAAATATTAGTTCCACTGCTGTGTAGGAGCTACCTGGATATTCTTTGCCTCGCAGAAAAGATTCTGCCAGCGACTTTTGTCTCTGCCGGCAGCGGTCTGCCTGGGGGATTTCTCTCCTCCTCTCGTCTTTTTTGTTGCAACTCGGCATTCTCTTTTTCGTGATTTTTTATATGCTTGTATAAATTGGTGGTGTTGCCACAGTAAGGAACAGCTCTCTTAAACACATCGCATTTTGCAATATTTTCATTTTCGCTTGTAAAATAACTCCAAACAGCGCTCCTCTTTCTCTGCCATGCTCTGGCTCAGTGCAACTAACAGTGTTTGCAAGGCGCTGCTGAGTCACATGACAGCAAAACAGCAGAGCAGGGAGGGAAGGGGGAGCAGAGTGAGCAGGCAAGACGTAAAGGGAGCTGTGCTTTACACACACGTGTCTACTTTTTGATGAAATGGTAGTAACGTACTGAACGTAGAAGAGAAACTGGGAAAAAAAGAATCGCTCTCATCACACTAGTATCGATCCGATAGTGATACCAACGTTGGTATTGATACTATTGATATTTGGATCGATCTGCCCACCCCTACTTACCATCTGGTTGCTTCTCTCCTACTGTCTGTGCTCACATATACCGTATTTTAATACAGCCATTTTACATATTTTTAAGTTTCTGTTGTCAGACAATAGGACAAGTTTGAAATAGTGACTGAAACACGGCCCATTAAGACTACATGTTAACCAGCAGTCACTTCCAAGCCATTTCCAAGCTGCTGGTCTGCACTGCTAAAATTCTGATTTTATAATTGCGATGCCGTCTGACAAAATCACCACACACATAATTTAAAGACAACGGCTATGCTGTGATTTCGGCTATATTTACATGCAAAATGATCAGAGAAAGTTAGAAGCGATGGAATATCTTTCTTATTTTTTTCTCTCACAGCGCACAGCCTCCGTGTGATAGTGAGTGATACGACAGTGATAACGGTCAAAACGATCAAATTAAATTGTTTAAATTAAAACAAAGGAGGAGCAAACAATACAGATTAGTGATTGGTCCTTGGCAACACTGTTTGCACATGCGCAGCTCATTCACGTCTATGTCAGCTGCGGTGCTGAATGTGCTCCTCTGCCTCTCTGCCACTCACTGACCAGGGTAGACGCAGAGAGAGGTGTGCCTCTCGCTCGCGGGGCAGTACTGGCAACTCTCTTCTATGGAAAGTAGCTATGGTTTGTCCAAAAAGTCGCTACATTTGTCGCTAGGTGCTTTTTGGAAAAAAAAAAGCCGCTAAAGGGGTTTGAAAAGTCGCTAAATCTAGTGACAAAGTCACTAAATTGGTAAGAGTGGATTAGAAGACAGATGGCAGGTACCCCTCAGCTTATATAAAACCCCGGGACTGGTAAATTAATCAGGGGGGAGGGAAAACAACGCAACCTTCAGCATATGACAAAGTCGTCCCGGAACAACTAGGGAGCCATTTTCCCGGTCACATATAGCTTAGTAAATTATCGAATCTTACTCCTGTGACACAACATTTACTAGTAGTTGTAGGCAAGCCAATTTATTGACATTTCAATACAATAGTCCAGGGCCTTTACAAGCTCAGATTTGAAAGTTTAACTGTTTATCTAATTTTATTGAAATCTTATTATAGGCCCACAATTTATTTTAACTACACAAAGTGGTTTGGCGATTCTAAATCAGACATGAAGCTACTTTAGCAGAATATTAGTTTTTTGTCAGCATTATAGTTGAACTAACCTTATATAAGTTAGGTCTACATTACAACACTTGCAGTAATCTATGTCATGTATTTACCTTATATATAATTAAAACATTGCCAAATGACAAATAGCCCATTAAAATTTGTCTGCAGTATGATATATCTGCATGGGTGTATGGGTATTGAAATAAATAAATATGTAAGTAAAAGATGTGCTGCTGTATGTAACTTTATTTTTTATAAATAATTATGAGAGGGGTGCCCTTTTTTTTTTTCGCTTGACCACCTGCCCCCCAAAATGTCTGTGCATGGCCCTGCCGACCCATGTGAAATCAATCACCTGCCTGAGAGGTCAGCAGCATGAGACTATAGTTAGACAGTGGTATTATGACCAAAGAGTTGAGACTGTTGCCGCACAGCTTCTCAGCCTCTACAGATATAATGTACAGCATAGTAGATGTTAAACTGCAGAGCAAACCAGAGCAGGAGAATGAAAAGGGGATTATTTGCTTTTCTCTGCTTCTCTAATTCATGTAAGCTTCAGGACCACGCGTGTGAGCTGTAATTGTTCTTTAGTCATGAAAATGAGTTTAAGGAACACAATCAAAATGCGTTCTCACATGTCTATTTAGCTCACCAGCTCTGTTGGCCAACTTCAAAGCTAATTACAGGAGTGAAATTAAACTGAGGGACTGTATCAGGAAAGTAAATATTGAATAATGAGTTCCAGGCAAATAGTGTTTGCTGGCACATACTGTACGGAATTAAATATAGATACTTTTATTAAAAAATACTTTGATTTAGGTGCTGCTGAGGCCTTGCAGTAGAGAGTGGGTAAAAAAGTAAACATGAACAAAAAATCTATTACTTCCTGACTCAGTTAATATATTACAGTCAGTTAATGTCTTTTCAGAAACATGGGCAAAACAGATTTTGGTATAGGAGACAGGATTCATAATCAACATGTCTTGTTATCTGGAAGTGAGAAATTGATTGTGACACTGAATACACAATTCCCTCAGTTCTGTTTTTTAATTGAAAAATGCACCCATTTTTGAGAAAGAGGTATGGAGAGCACATTTTTGCTGACCATTTTCCACAACAATAAAGGGAACG
This sequence comes from Megalops atlanticus, assembly GCA_019176425.1. Lineage (NCBI taxonomy): Eukaryota > Metazoa > Chordata > Actinopteri > Elopiformes > Megalopidae > Megalops > Megalops atlanticus. The sequence continues at coordinate 35,571,999 of CM032881.1, forward strand.
TTATATATTCTTCTCATCATAATGAGCAAATGTTTTAGAACAAAGATGTTGTTTTGTATTCGTCTCTGTAGAACAAAGTATGATGTTTTGCTAGTACAAGAAACTCCCCTGGCATGTCTGCTAACTGCACGGTATTGGTCCCGTATTAACTCCAGTGAATTTATTCATTCAACTTATGTGCAAACCATGGCTAAGAGCACAATGCCACAGTACTTTTGAGCATTTGCACTTATCAAGAGTTCACTGTATATATGATGATGTGCAGTTTTTTTTATTGGATTGGTTATTGTTCAGGTTATTTGATTGCAAGTGTGGCCCTTATCACATATAACAATAGGAAGAACTTTTATGGTAGTCTACTACGCCACTCCCTATTAGGAGGGTGGGAGAACCCTAAAAATGTAGGCCTCAGCCAGGGTTCCCTACACAAACTATGTCTGCTTGCACAGGTGGGGATGAATGCAAGAGCTGAAGTACCAAAATAACATTTTATTTCACACAGTTTAATAAAAAACAATAGTGGCTTCAAGAGAGAGGGTTGTACACCAGTTACTGAGGTTTCGTCGTTCACAGTGGTGAAACAGGGGATTATCATAACATATAGCTAGTACCGCACGTGGGTCAGGAATGGAGATAGTAAAATGCAAGGGCTGACACCTGTCAAAAAGTGGGATAGATTGCACTTGCCCGCAAGATACACCAGGAAGTGATAAAATACCACTACACTGCACACAAAGAAAAGTTCACAGCAAGCAATAAAAATGGAGACCGCCACACAGCAGCCACTAAACACAGTCAATATATTGTACAGCACACCAGTGTAAAACTTCATACAGTGAGAGGGGCTACAGGTGCTACCTACTACCTTCCTCAGGTGTATCCCAACCCACACTGAGCTATAGGAATGAAGGAGGAGGGACTAACCTTTAACATCTAAAGTTTAGTATTATATTACAACCCATCCCACTGTGTGATACATGGGTTATATTGCACTTAACCCGTCTCAGGCTAGCACAGTAATTACATTGCACCTGACCCGTGCCACCGTATGATACCAGGGTTATATTGCACGTTACCTGTTTCACTATACAATACAGGGTCTTAAACACCCACGTGCTAACGGTGACAATATTATACCTGGTCAATATTTCACTGGGACTTAAAACCCGCAAAACATTGGAAATATGTCCACGGGGGGCGTCACCAGGAACGCGTTGCACCACCGCATTGACGAATGCTCACAACAAACACGGAGATACGGTATAAAAAGCTAAAACTACGATGTAGGAAAAACAGTGGTTATCCTTTTAAAACAATGATCCAGTAGGTCCTGCAAGACAAAACGCTGTCAGCTTGATACAGATTAACAATGACCTTCAAATCAAATCTCAGAATTACATACCTTTACACTGTGAGGGGCTGCACACAAGCTGACGCTAGGGACCTGGCTTCACGGGTAGTACAGCAACCATGCTCTAAATGTACAGATCAACATGGGACTCACTCCAGCTAATTGCACCTGGGGAATTACACACAATTACACAAACGCATCCACCATTTTCCTATAGCCACCAAACCCACACTAACCAGCATTATCTTCTCTTTTACTGCCCCACGGCATATCTGGGAAGAGGCTAGCATGGACAAGACTAACTACGGGTATGACCGATGTAACTAGCTACCCGCTAAACCCCATCACATGCGTATTCCCAATTAGGCTAACTATAAAGCTAGCAGCTAAATTAACTGGACCGATTTAATAAACTGTTGTAGAAGCATGTAAACCAACAAACAGTTAGCATGACAATAAATCACAGCCATAAGCAACAAGTAGCCTGATGATTTACCTTTATAGAGTTCTCCCATGACAGAATGAAGCACAGAAACTGTAGATTCTACGATAGAATTTAGCAATTAACCGTCAATGCTACACGGCTATGCATTGCAACCAACCAAACAAACCCACTTCTTAGCCATTAACATTAAAATATTAAGTTAAAACATCAACATACCTTCCTCTAGACGCCATGAACTTCCAGCCAAACGATACTTCAGAGTGTTGCGAGAATCACCTGTCTTTCTTAATCTGAAGGAGATTCATTTAAAGATGTGCCACGCCCACCCTATACATACATACATACATACATATATATATATATATATATACACACACACACACACATATGTATATATATATATATATATATATGAGGGGCCAAACAGGAAATATGTAAATATGAAGCTGAATACATAAATATAACTCTGACTATACAATTCTGAATATATAAATGTAACTCTGAACATATAAATATAATTCCTGAATATATAAATGTAACTCTTGAACATATAAATGTAACTCTGAATATATAGAAGTTAGTTTATACTCAGGCATATCAAAAGACAGTCGTTTTTCTTTTTTGAATAATTTCTTTTTTTTTTTTCTTCATAGGCTACTGAGTGAGCAAAACAAGTTTAACATTAGCATCAGTAACATTTTACAGTACAATCAAAGATAATCAAACAAAAATGTTAAATAATTTAAATTTGAATGAGGCAATAATTTGCATTTCATTAAGGGGTCCTAATTTTCTTGGTATTAGGACCTTTCAAGTAGGGGAGCCACATTTCACAGGGACTGATTATCAGTCCGCGGCTGTTTATCAATACCAAGAAGGCTAAGAACTTACTTGTGTTTTTGAGAAGAATGTTCTTGCCAAGTGTCCTTGACGAGAACAGTCTTACAAGATCGCGAGGACGGAGAACGCACCTATCAGAGATAGGATGCTGTGTGTACTAGCGCAATACCCTGGGCGCAGTGCATTTAAGCAGTGATATGACAACACTGGCATTATCAGCGCAACATTTGATAAACTTTTGTTTTATTGTGTTTGTGTATTACATTTGTGTTTTGCCATAGTATAGGCTGCTACTTTGTTCATATAATATATAAAAGTTTATCAAATGTTGTGCTGATAATGCTAGTGTTGTCATATCACTGTTTAAATGAGCTGCGCCCAGGGTATTGCGCAGTAGCAAGTACTCAAGTATTAGAGCCCGACCGATATAGGATTTTTAAGACCAATTCCGATTTCGATATTTGAGGATTTAAAAATCTGATAATGATATATCGGCAGATATTCTTTTTTTTCCCCAGAAACACATAACATAAAGATTTTCCCTAACATTTGTTATGTGTGGTTATTTAAGAGTCCTCACCAGGACAACATGACATAATGCAGTTTAAAAATAAACTTGTTTTATTGTCATAAATAGTACTTTGAACAAAAGTATAACAAAATATATTAAAGTTTTGATGAATAAGAGTCAAATGTATAAAAATACAAAAAAAAATTTTTTTTAAATCATGCCATCTTAAACTATGCGGTAAACTGATACAGTGACCTAGAGTAAACGCTGATGTTGAATGCATCTAATAGGCTACTACATGACTGTCTGCAACGAGGACTTGCGACTTTGGGATTTCACACTACAGGTTTGAAAGAGAAGCTAGATAACTTTGGGTACCAAGCCATGTTAGATACTTGTTCAGCTCACGTTTATTTGCGTGTCCCCTCTGGTTTAACCCTTTTGCACGTAACTTATTTTTATGACATGTAGTGCGTGTTACCTTACATGGATCATTATGTTTTCATTAGTGTTATTAAGCTTCTCATAGTTTTCAGTTAGCATTTGCTATATTTATTAGAGTTAAATCGCTGTTTCCTCAAAGCTAAAATTAGCTAGAATTTCTCCAATCTAGTGTTCTAATCGCACCAGTTTTAGCATATGCGCTAAATGGCTAATCACACCGGTGTGACCTTATGTAGGAAATGGTTAATAATTTCCAATGCACCGACTGATATTACAGACATGCGAGACGCAGATATTTTTACCATTGCTTCATTTAGGCAGAATAAGTTAAACACTATAGTTTAACCGCTCAATAAAGTTATCGGTCTTCCACTGATAAACATGGCATTAGCTAGCTTTGTGGGTAACCTAATTTAGCAATGGACAGCGTTATAAGCTGCTGTAAGCGATAGAGAATTTTTAGAAGTGACGAGGGAGAAATGATTTGACCGTTGTTTGTTTACTCGCTAGAACTGCCACACTGTTTCATAAATAAATCTACAATCAAGTTTGTAAACAGCGTAGCCTACACCACTCAACTACCATAACGTTAAACTTAGGCTTAATTTTGATGTTTGACTGACGGTACCGGCTTTCACGTTTCTGCAGCAAAACCAGGCATGGCTGACATGAATGTTGTCAGGTTTATTTAGGCTAAGAGGAGAAGTGATGGGGGAAATGTATGATTATTTAAGTAATGCGTTTCTTGTGACAATTATCAACTTACCATGAACACAGATGATCTCCGGTGTGGGCTACTCTGCTCGAATCTGCTTGGGTCAGCAGATTGTTGTGATTTGTGGGATTCCAACCGTGTGTGTTGTCAACAGTGGAGTTGCAGTGTGCATAGTTGAAGGATCCATCTTCCGTCTCTCTGTTTCTGTTTTGTCTTTTATCGGCCGTTATAAACGCCAATACTGATATGTCTGTAATTAGCTCATATCGGCCGATAATATTGGCACGCCGATTTATCCGTCGGGCTCTAGCAAGTATACATAGCATTGCAATCTCTGATAGGTGCGATAACTGGCATTATCAGCGCAACATTTGATAAACTTGTGTTTTACAAGTGTTATGATGCCCCTGCCCTAAGCCAAGCAGTCGCGTTAATGGTCTTTAAATTGTCACGATCTACCAGCTGGAAAAAGCTGAGGTAGAAAGATAGACAGACAGACAACCGATTGTCTTGTAATGTTAAATAACATTTTAGTACTCATCCTACCATATGAGTGAAATGACAAACATGAGTTTTGAGTTCGTCTTTAACTTTATTATATGAACAAAGTAGCAGGCTATACTATGGCAAAACACAAATGTAATACACAAACACAATAAAACGAAAGTTTATCAGATGTTGCACTGATAATGCCAGTTATCACACCTATCAGAGACTGAGATGCTATGTATACTTGCTTACTTGCTATTGCACAATACCCTGGGTGCAGCTCATTTAAGCAGTGATAGGACAATCAGCGCAACATTCGATAAACTTTTATATATTATATGAACAAAGTAGCAGCCTATACTATGGCAAAACACAAATGTAATACACAAACACAATAAAACAAAAGTTTGTCAAATGTTGCGCTGATAATGCCAGTGTTGTCATATCACTGCTTAAATGAACTGCGCCCAGGGTATTGCGCTAGTACACACAGCATCCTATCTCTGATAGGTGTGTTCTCCGTCCTCGCGATCTTGTAAGACTGTTCTCGTCAAGGACACTTGGCAAGAACATTCTTCTCAAGAACACAAGTATGTTCTTAGCCTTCTTGGTATTGATAAACAGCCGGGGATTGATAAACAGTCCATGTGAAATGTGGCTCCCCTACTTGAAAGGTCCTAATACCAAGAAAATGAGGACCTCTTAATGAAATGCAAATTATTGCCTCATTCAAATTTAAATTATTGAACGTTTTTGTTTGATTATCTTTGATTGTACTGTAAAATTTAACTGATGCTAATGTTAATATTGTTTTGCTCACTCAGTAGCCTATGAAGAAAAAAAAAAGAAATTATTCAAAAAAGAAAAACGACTGTCTTTTGATATGCCTGAGTATAAACTAACTTCTATATATTCAGAGTTTCAGAGTTACATTTATATATTCAGGAATTATATTTACATATTCATAGTTACAACTATATTTATATATTTCCTGTTTGGCCCCTCATCTATATATATATATATATATATATATATATATATATATATATACTGGGACAGAAGGTCCTATGGGTTATACAAGAATGCAGCAAGGTGTAATTTCCCCTAAGAAAGCCTGGCTAAGGAGATGTTTAACTGAAGCCGAGCCAGTTCTTTCCATGTCATTAAACCGCCAGTTCAAGATAACATAGCCACCTAAAAACACTCCATGTCAAGACTTTTCAAAACTCAAGACAGCTTCTCCTTGAAATAGTCCAGGCCATTACAGGTCCTGAGAACTCATAAACTCTTCTTCAGACATGATCGAGCAATTACCCCAGGAAAAAAATTACCCGATGCTATTTTTTTCGTCAGCATTTTAAAATAGATCCATTGGACAGGGGTTCAGCTCTGATGATCAGAATTGTCTTCCAGATGAGAAAAATGAAAGAAAGAGGGAAAAAACTAAGATTTGAGACGGACCATTTCATCTCTTATGGGCCTGGCCTTTGAGCCTGGACGAGCTCGCAGTGTTTCACAGCTATGGCTACTGTGCTCTGATGAAACATTTATCAGCCTGGCACATGGCCTTTATACAAAAAGGAAACCAAAGACTTTCCTCAGTGCGTTTGTTAGAGAGGGATGGAGGTGGAAGGAGCATGCTAGTCTCTGGAGACTATGAGGATGATGGTGTGCATATAAACCAAAAAAGGGAAACCTTATCACCTATTTACCACATACTTATTCACTATTGAGAAGGGTGATAAATAAATAACGGGATAGTAGAAACACATTTTCTACTTAGATGCCTGCAAAAAAGCTCCCAGTTGAAAATAAGGTGATATATACTAGCGTTCTCTGAAATCTCTTTTCACACCCACACTGAGGACTAAAGAAGGTACTGAGTAATGTGCAAAACCCACCATGGGTACACAGCTGATTTCAATACAACTAGATTGACCTCTGATGTCACCTTTAAGTATAGCGGGCCATTTGGGGAAAAAAGTTCAAAACAGAACATATACATACATTCATGCCATTTCACAGTGCTGCCATTCTGTGGGTATAAATCATGATGGTATAGTGAAGCTGGGCATGTGCGGTAAGAGGCTACTGTTGTAACCCAGAGAAAGGATTTTAACCTGACCTCTCATAGTAAATACAGAGATTTACAAACAGATTAAAGTTAACCACACAGAAAATCAGTAGTGTTAATGTGTCATTATAACTATTTGTTTAACTCTAAAAAGTGTATATGTTGTCATACTTTTATAGTGTGTTACAGTGTTACAATAGTATTGAATTAACAGTGTTTATTGTGCTGTGCATGTGATAAGGACAGATAAGGACATCTGCAAATGAAATATACATAATAACACATGAATCCAGCAAGCATGTTAATCTGTCAAACAACAATGGAGAAAGTGTCAGTAGCGGAGGCTCTTGGACAGCTCAGTGATGTGTGACTCAACCAACAAATTTTGAGATACCAAAAGCTGCAGGTTCCTCAGAGAGCGGAGTAATTTTATTTATTTATTTATTTATTTACTTACTTACAAGACAAAGGTGTGAATTACAAATATGCAGTCCACAAAGCAAAATGGATCAGGAGCCAGATTGAACCCCTCTTTGATTAAAAGAATCCCCAGTCTTATGAAAGGATTTTATACAGATCAAAACTGAATAAAACATGTAATAGCCAATGGACTCCTATCAGGATTGGCAAAAGGAGTAGTAATATCCCCTCCTTTCCACTGTCAAAGGGTTCTTTGTTACCTCCTAGAGAATGTATTATCACTGAGATTATGCAGCATGGATGAACTCGTAGGTTACACATTTTAAATCAGTCTGGTCTGGTTTTAATCTCTTATTTTCACTGAAGAGGCCCAAGTCTCTGTGGGGGGCTTCAGAGACAAAACATAAAATTTACCTTGATATCAAAACAAGGCAGTAGGAGTAGCTTGACAAAACTGCACCCCAGTTTCTATTAAAAATGGCAATGATCAGGTGACAAGTGGAATATCCCACCACTGGATGTATTTGGTAAGCATCCTCATAGCAGTGGACAATACCTAATGTGATCCCAAACCAGGCTGTGTAACATTTATTTTGAACACATTATACACATGCATTACATAAATATACACATCAATCAATCATACCTCTCATTACTTATCTCCTATTACATCATTTTTGTATGAGGAAAGCATATGTGGTTTGTTACAAGAATCTCCTGCATGTGACTACACCATTTTCCTATATTGCATTGCGCTGAGACTAGAGCAGTCTAATTGAATGTCTGGTAATATTGCTCCTCCTCCAAGCCAAAATGTGTGATGTGTGATGTCATTGGGGGTCATGAATGACAATGTCACACATCATAACTGGGGCATCATTTTGCATCTATAATGAGAGCACATTTAGAGGAAATGGTTGGTTTGCCAGGTCCCTTCAGCTTCTGATGGATGAAGAACATGAAGATAGATTTAGACAGACAAGTATAATTACAGCCTACTTAATGTCACCCTATCTTTGATTATTTTTTTTTCCTCTGTGGCTTCTCCATGCGACCAATGAGTGAACTGTACTCAGTTTAAGAATGGCTAACATAAGCAAGAGATGAATATCTCCATTATAGTGTCCGACCAGGTTATGTTTGCTTAGAAAGCTGGTGGTTAATTTAAAGTTCTTCTGCCATCTGTCATACAAGGTAAACCATTTTCCAAGGGCACAGACAACACATCGGAGAAACCCTTAGCATCAATCCAGATACAAAAATATACTCAAAGCACAAAAATATGCAGTGCTTATTACAAAATAAGCAACTTATATGCAGTATGCACAGAAGTTTCTTTTTCAATCTACAGGTCAATTCAGCAAGTAATAAATGCTTAGAGGAACCCGATTAAGTAACCATCTGAGCACATGCATTTTCAGGAGGAGATACCCAGATTTTTATACTCTATGATTCACATCATTTGATCTATTTATTTATTTTTACACAGTATGTGCAGGGCAGTTCTGTCTATATGGTGAAAAATGTTCTCACAAAATAGAACACATGCAGACACATCCAAAACTATTCAGTGTTCTGCAGTGGATCAATGCACAGAAAATTTGTGACATTGAGTTTTAACACCATACACACTCTAGATACTGAAACAGATGTGAATATAACCTGTCATTCAAAAGCTTCAATTTCACTAAAACCCCTGCTAACAAGGAAGATCTGTGAAGTCTAGGAACACTGGTCTACATGTCACTGGTTTTCAGTAACGTTGAGGTAAACAATCAATGTCAAACTTGAGGATTGCATTGACTTTTCAGTCCCTGTACAGTGAGATTTTCATGCATAACTTTCCTTGGCTTTACATATTTTGTGAAGTATAGTGTGTGTGGCCATGTGTGTACGTGTGTGTCTCTGTGTGAATGATGAATATTAACAAATACGGACTTTTGCAAGATTCCCTAAGCTTTGATAATGAATGCTTAGTATTACTACATGTAGTGTGTGTAAGGCATTGCCCCAGGTAAAGACTGAGGTTTAACTGTCTTCATATATCAGTTTTGCATAGCTTGTGGAGGAAGGCTGAACACCATACCTTCAGCTGCACACGTGCCCATAAGCGTACAGCCTTCTGACACTGCTATGGCTCTAAGCAGACACATGTAATGACATGCCTTCAACAAATGAGAATGTTCTTTGAATGCTAAATGCTGACATTACACTGCAGTAAAAAATGAAACCTGTTATATGCATTACAGTGGATTTAAGGGTACAGTTAATAATTGACTCTGTCTCAGTTTCCATTAGCGAGTGACTTTTTGAGTGGCTGTTGGTCGAAATCCTGCAGCTGGCTGGAAGGAAGGCCCCACCACAAATTTCACTGTTCTTAGTGCTTTTTATACACTATATAAACTCTTCTACTCTATTTATTGTGACCAGATGATCAACTTTTCTACTTCATATTGAAAGTTCTGCCATTGCTGAAACTGTTGCGTTGTGATTTGCTTTTGTTACAGGTGCTAGACTCCGAACTACGCCACTTTGGGAATTTCACCCAAAGAAATAATTAACACCCTCTTTAAAAGGATATTTGTTCCACACACACAAGTCCCTCCAACTGAATGAAGCAAACAGATGTAAATTCCACAATAAAAACCAACAAGTTTATTGAGATAGCTGATAAAAGAAACAAATAAAAACATACAAACCACGAGTTATAAAAATAGCAATAAAAATCACAAAATAAAACCCTGACCGTTCGTACTCCCGACCATCGGGGGCGTTACTGTGGTGCATGCGGGTAAGGGCGCTACGGGGAGAGAGAGGGCAACTTACCGGAAGAGGAACGGGAAATAGTAGTGATGGTGGCACACACTGCAAAAAGGGTGAAGAGCAAGTGAGTACGTGTAATTAAAAAAAAAAAAAAAAAAAAAAAAAAAAACTTTCACTCATCCGTGTACACGCACACACAGCAAGCGGTGAGGAAAAAAAAGGATCCATCTTCCGAGCGCGAAATCGCCCCCTCCTACACAAGCATGGAGTCCCAGACCCACTGCACGGTTAAAAAACAAAGAGAACAATAAAAACAATATACACCCCAAGCCCCAACCCGATACACAGTTGGTTTGTCACACGGGAGACTACACAACACCATAAAAATACCCAGTAAGTGCCGCCCCGTTTAGTAACACAGAGAAATTAGCCGGTGCTAGCCGGAGGGTAGCTCGCCACAGAAGCGCTAGCTACCGGCACAACTATATGGAAACGGCACTACTTGAGCGGGCTTCTGTTCTTTTCGCGGTCTTTTTTGTCCTATAAAAAAAATAGAAAAACAGTTAAACAATAGCACTCCAATGCCATATTCCCTTGAACGTTTTCACATTCGGTACACTTTCTTTCGTGACGCGATCAGGAGCAGAATTACCGTTACAGTACATATAAAGCCAAGACAACCCATATGCCCTCACATTTGAACTGTTGCTTTACCTCAGCGCTCGGAATGACAGGAGGTTCAAGTGCCACCAGTCCGTCTATGGAAACCTACATAGACAACGCTCATAAGTTCTGCCCAAGTCAATTCAAGACAGCATAAGCCCAAATGGAAACACCAGCCTACCTTCGCACGACAGTAACTGCCCAGGGGAAAACCGGAACCACAACAGGTAAGGCGTTTTTTCATTACCTGGCTACTGTTGCTTATTTATAGGTCACCGTGCTAATCACGTGTCTTGCCAGCCAACCGGGTAGCCCCATCACACTTTGAACATTCTTTGATAGTCATGGTCTAAAACAGAGCATATAGAGTCAGCATAGACCACACCAGAACCTCCGTTTTGAACCTCTTTTAGACAGATGACGAGTATTTTTCTCCCTAAATCATGATGACAATAGGATTAATCAATGGGGTATTAATCAGGCTAATTTTTTTAAACATAATTTTGCCAAATCAAGGACTGAAAATGATTGTATGTGTAATCCGATATATACATATACACAAGCAACCCAGAAATAGTGACACACCATTTTATTTTCCTGAGTTGGCATTGCCTTATTACTTGGGTTGTGCAGAATCCCTATTGGGTACAGCAAGAATTGCCTCCTTTCTTGCAGAGCCTTTGATTCTCTGTCTGCCTCTGTCTCTTGTGCTTCTCATGTTGCAATTAAAACAGATATGCAGGCTGATTTCATAAACACCATTTCTACTAAATCAAACCCCCTCTTGAAGCTACAGCAGAGGAAGAACATTTTAATAACATTGACAACGTACAGCTTTTCTATTGCTCTGACATTGTCTTTCATCCTTTCTTAAAGTAGCTGCATAATACCGACACATGGAAATTAGCAGGGAAAAGAAATAGGTGGTAATGACATACTCCATTCCTACTGAGGCCGAATTAATTTTCTCTACTACACACCAACAGACGGAGGTGTACTGAATTCATTATCAGCAACATACCGCTCAAGCTAGCCTGTTTCCTGACACCTGAGAGTCCATTTCTCTGTTTTCTCTCTGTCTCTCTACCGTCCCTTTGACTATAGGCTAATTTTCATATAAATTTCTTTCATCCATGATTTGCAATCTTCTCCTTTTTTTGCCCTCCTATGTGAATAATTTAAATAAATAATTAAATACGCACATTCATCAAAGAGAATATTAGAAACTTGGATTTAAGACGCCTGTTCCCCTGTCAGAGCATAAGAGCTCTCACCCAACTCCTGTCTTCCTTCATCAACTCCAATTCAGACACTTCTTCCACCATTCAATTACAGGGTCAGCTGACTTGAAGTCATGTGACAGGGGGAAGGGCCAAAGGCTTTTTCTCATCCTTCATGCCATGTAGTGAACAAGCCATACAGCTGAAGCCTGAACTAACAGGTTAACAGGCTGATACAGGCTCAAATGGCTGGGAATTAGGAGTTTAAGGACCTAGACACCCAATAAGATGGTTGCAGATTTAATTCACAGGAATGGCACTGCTGTTGTATTTTGCACTACCCCAAGCAAGGTACTTATGCTGAATTGCTTCACAAATCATATGCGCAATATAAGATAAAAAGTTGCCCTGGATATGTCTCTATTGAGCAAATTATGAATACTAATAACAATTAATAGAATGCACAGGATGACGTCTGATGACCTAAAACATACTGGCACATAATTAGCTGGGATTGGGCCCAGTTAAAAAAACATGTGATCCCTGTTGCAACCTGTACCCTGTGACTCCCTGCAGTTACTAGGGAGGCAGTGACAGATCACAGATCACAATTCAAATGCAGTTGAACTAAATAATGACAGACTCACAAACAACTATTTTGATTACTCTTTGACAGGGAATTCCAGTCTTTGACTGTGAACTCATTTGTTTAGGTTTCCTTGCAAGTTGCAAGTACCATGGTTGTCCTTCTTTTCAGCTGTAGGAACGTTAATGAAAGTTTAATGAAATTTTAATATCTGCTTACTTCTGTCATATTTGTTTATTAATCTGGCTAATCCAGAGAACATCAATGAAATACCAAGATGGTCTTATAGGGGAGGAAAAACAGGTACACAGTGTTATCTGGAAGTACTTAATTGAACAGCTGTGTCACAGAACAGAGATTTAGTCACTGATACAATCTGAAAAAATCTGAGGTTCATGTTTGAGCTGAGTAAACAGCAATTCAGCAGCAGTCTTTCTAATGTCCATTTGACAGTGTTCTAGTTTTGCATTTTTGTGCAACTGAATAATTACAGTTTTGAATCAAGGAAATGAAGTGAAAACATGTTATTGTCGGACAAATGTGTTATTTCTGAAAGTGTAATTACCTTTTTTGGATTTGAGAAATGGGTGAAAATTACACATGATTGAATTACTGGTGATACTTATTAGTAAAATAGGCCAATTCTTCATTCTGGTTCCAATGAAATTCACAACAAGTTGGAATACCCTTGAAAATTAGGTGCCTTTCCCTTTAGGGTGTGAGGATTGGCTAATACAGCAGGCAGTGAATGAGATGTGTCAAGTGCATGGTATATCATACCATGGTTAATCATGTCATACCATTTGCTGTGCATCCAGGTTCACACAGATTTCCTTTTTCTACAGAAGTAGTCTTCTGTCAGAATTGGGGTGTGATTGGTAAGGAATGTCTCAGACATGTCCGCACTGCATTTTGGCATTTACTGGTATTCATGGCATCACGACCATGTTGCCTTTTACCTGCCAAATTGAGCTCAGGCTCTGGCAATTTCTCCCTGTTGCAATTGGGGCATCTGCAGGCTAGAAGATAAAAGACTATCAGAACAGAGTCCCAAACACACCACAAGAGGGAACGAGGACATAAAACCTCATTTCAACCAGAGAAAGCTCAAAGGGGTCTTTCACTCCTCTTCACATTTTACATAAATTATAAACTGCAGATTCTTAACCCCACTATCCTTTGTTATTCATTTATTACATCTTAGATGCTGCCAGGAAGACTGTAAGCGACAGAGCAGGTTGGGAACATTTTTTCATATCTTCACAAAACATGAAAAGAGAAAAAGGACCTTTTTCATGGACCTTGAAATCCAATTACAGGGTGAACTGCACTTTGCATTGGTTTATATTCTAATATTAATTATTCACTCATGCACTCATTGGCAGGAGGGTAACTCAACTCACTAGGCCAGGCCAAGTGGATTTGAATATCAATTAGGCATATATACTAAACATACGTATAGAATAAATATGTAATAGCCAGTCGACACTGATGTGTATGGGAAATGAAGCAAAACTGTAATTAATTATTCTGGACAGCAAGGACCAGTGAAGGAGTGAGCAAAGAAAAAATGCAAACATATTAGGAGAGAGAGGATGAGTTAGAAGATATAAAGGAAACAATAAAATTATTAAAAACAAGATAAACAATGGTAAAGTGTAAGGTTTGATGAAATGAATGTGATAATGCAATTGTTTTAAATTATGTTATATAAAAACATAAAATAGTTATATATTTATGTCTTTCCATTCAAAAAGGGTATTTTCCAGTTTTCATTGAAGGTTACAAATTTGTCCACCCCAACCTAGACTGAAAGTTCCAAATCTTTTATTGCCTGACATGTTTACCTGACTGAAATATTTTCATCCAACATAAAAATGTTACCTTTGAATAAGGAAATAGTAAATCCTTAACTTATGTGGCCTTGGGCTCAGAGTAGATGGTTGTACGTGCAACATTTAGAGTGTTAACAATTGCCTGACTAAGGAATCTGATACCACCAAAGCAATAACAGACTTAAAAGAGGCTCCAAAGTACACAGGTAAGAGTTGTAAAAAAATGACAATGTATTGACGTTGGATGCACAATTTTATTGCTAATTATTGAAGTTAAAGACTAAAACAAGGTGGATGAAGCATTAAAAACATTCACTTTATTTAAATAAACAACGATTAAAATCTTTAATAAAAACAGGGCTAGAACAAGCAGAATAGGATAACATGGGGTACAGGCTGTTAATGAAGGGATAAAAGACTACAAATGGAGTGCGCAAACCATATTGAGTGGTTGTCTGGAATGGGGGAGTAAGGGCCAGCTCACCCAATTCACGTGTGTCTGTGCTCCCAGCACCTAGAATCACACACACAGCAATCAGTGATGAAGGTGAAAAGGCATGCTATAACTATTACATGTGTATCCACCTCATGCAGTATATGAAGAAAGTAATCACCCACAGTAACCAGCCACAGGTGCAGCTGTACTAGCTCCTGCAGGCAGGAGAAACAGGAAATGGTTGATATTTCCAATGAGCAATTTTTAAAAACAGACAAGCCAGTACCCCTGAAAGCAGTAAATCTGAACAGTAAGCAAAACTAAATATGCAAAGTAAATGAATGCAAGTCAAACCAAAACAAAGCCAAATAAATCAAAAAGAAAAAACAAGATCAAACAGGCAGAACCAAATGGCAAAATAAGCTAAACAAACAGCAAAACAAGCTAAACAAACAACAAAACAAAACAGCAAAAACAAGCTAGCAAACAGGTTGTGCAAGGCAAAACAGGCAAGACAAAACAATGAAACAAGCTAAACCAAAACGGCAAAACAAGAGAAACTGAAACAGGTCACACCAGGAAAAACAGCAGTGGTAAACTCCTGCAAGCTGCGGCAATTGCCTACACCCACACTGTCAGTCTGTTGCAAGAGCACAAAACAGTGTCAGTCTTTCCGCAGCAAGGCAGTCTCCAGTGAGGACCAAGCAAACTGACCAGGAATGAGCGTACTGCCTAGGAGCGCTCCTTTGGGGGTCTAAATATGCTGCCGTCCAATCAGCTGATTGTGTGTCAGCCAGGAAGCAACTACGGTGGCTGGGAAGGCACAAGTAACCCAGACAGAAGGCAAAGCCTACTTCTGGCCGGTTACACTTACATCTACTGTATCATTTTGTAAAGAAAATGCAAAACCTGCTTCAGTGTTCTTGGATGGTCGCCTAATACAATCAAAACTAACTCAATCATCAAGGGGGGGTTGGAGACAAAGGGAATTGATTGGCATGCCTTGATGTTGACAATGACCATTTGGTTGGCTTCCACACCACACCCTTTGTTCCTGTATGAGGTGTGATACCCCTGTCCCTTCCCATGAGCAGGATGAAGGAGGAGACTCTGTGGAGCCTCGAAAACCTTACACATGTAAATGTCCATTTGTTTCTCTGCCATCCAGTCAGGGACAGGAAGCTGGATTTTATTTCAGCATTTTATTTCAGGTTTTGGGTATAAAAGCGTGCATGCAAGGTATCTTCACTACTGATGTAGTGCCTCTGGCCACTCTGTTTAAATGTAATTGGTAATCTGTAGGAGAGAGAATTAAGGGAAATGTATTGCTCTCTAACAGCTGACAGAGAGAAAGAGAGAGAGAGAGAGAGAGAGAGAGAGAGAGAGAGGGGAGGTAATTTTCTTTCCCTAAATGAAGCTGAGGCAGGCAGAGTGAAGGCAATTTAGTGACTGTCCAGTTAGTTCATAAAGCGAGAGAACTAAGGATTCTCCAAATTCAATTTCATTTAGTGACGTGTAATGCCGGATGTCAGTTAAGCAGGGGGGAAAGAGGTGATGGAGCTGCACAGATGCAACACATCTCTGCTCGCATGCCATCACTAAGATTAGCATCTTTCCGTTCTGTTACAGACTGAACAAGCTCATTTTCCTTGTCCTCTATCCTATTTGAAAAAAACAACAATGCCACCAAAGCCAGTTCAGACCGCCAGCAGGGGGCTGATCAAATGAGACCTCTGTTCAATCAAACCACAGTAGGCTTTGCTGATTTTAAACCTTTTCATTTTTTATGAACTGCTGTGAGTGTCAGAATTGTGATGCTGTTTAAGTATTTTGTGAGTATCATTTGCTTGAGTTCTGTTCTTAGAGTTAAGGAGAACTCGTACTACTCTGTAGGTTAAAATTCAATAGAGGCCTGAATTGTGGTGACACTGTCTTGCCTGAAGAATGTTGCCTGAACCTGATCTAAAAATAACATGCTTTGGTTAGTTGTTGGTTACATTGTCCTCAACCTGTTGACTCCAGTCATCACAGAAGAAATTTAAACTGGTATTTTTTTAAATACTGCTTCTAAATAGCAATAGCTATTTCACCATGTTACCAAAAAGTGATGATTATATATTGGAGAAATTCAACATTCAGTCCTGTTTCCAGACTTTGCCTTTAGTTTATGAATACATACATGTCATGCATTAAATAGTATGAATTACCAAACTCATTGGTGGGCCTATATGAATTGTGAATAGCTTTTAGCTCTCCCTCCCTCACATAAAGCATGTCAGAATCCTCCGGCAAAGTGAAATTAAATTCATCTTTCCATTTCATGTTTTCTAACAGGGATTTTGAGATATCCCTGCTGTTTACATTCTGCAGATTTACTTCACTTACTTTTCAAGTATTTTTTAGAAGTGATTCCAAATGACGCAAATTTAATAAAGACCCAATCCCTTTGTGAGATGATGTTGTCAGCAGGAAAATGTCAAGGCCCTGATGGTTTAATTCTTTTCAGCGAATTCAACCAAACTTGCACAGCTGAACTGAAGGCAGGATTCAATTTATTGAATCCATGCACTATAACAATAACAAGGAAACACTCCAATGAGCTCAATGTTCACAGCAGTGAAATCACCTGCCTCCACAAGCCAGCATTGACTTTGGTATAGGCCCTGAAGAGCTAACACATCCTAAATTGGAGCAGTACAGGGGGAAAGATGTACTTATTTGTTTGGATATGCATATCAGAAGACATGTACACATGTAAAACTTCACAGATTAATCACATGAATTAACTAAATATCATTTGTAATATCTGTTGGAGAAACAGCCAGATTACCTTAACTTTTTTTTTTCCACCCACTGTTTTCATCTCAAGTTCCAACAGCATGCCCTGAGAAGAAAGCAATCATGTTCATTTGGTGATCAAAACTTTCAAAAATGTTGTTTCAGTTGTTATTTCACTCTGCATATCAAAGTCTAAAGATGTCCTTAGATGTTCATCTGTTTCCATTATACTGATCTGTTGTATCAGCAGATATACTGTACATACAGTACACTTGTTCCAGTTTTACCAAGCTGTAGTATGATTTATGTAATGGGGAGGAAAATTAAACTTTGAGCAGTTCATTTCATGACACATGTATTTAAACTGTAGAGAGACTATCTCAAGTAAAAGGTTCTATAGACCGATGAGGATAGACACAGTATGGGTGTGTGTATATATAGGGGCTTTGAATTATTCATTTTAATTATTACCTTGAAAGCATTAAGGGTGATTCTGGGGCACAACAAAATCAATAGAAACAGTTTAGAGAAAAAAACGTTTATAAATCTGCCTTTGAAGGAAGATTTTCTTGGTATGTGGTCCAGCAAAATACTTTCCCTGGGGGTCATTTGCAAATGCTCTTTCCCTTTTATCCAGAACCCAAGCTCTACACAGTTGAAATACTTGTTGCAAAAGTAAAAGAGTAAACTATGTTTCATTGCACAGCTATAAATATCCATTCACCTTGTACAAGGCTGAATAAAAGGCTTAAGGCGGCTATCTCTTGATGGCAGGGCAGGCCCCACATCCTTTGAGTGACTCAAACAGGAAAAGGCATGTGAGGCCTAGCCTCAGACATACCAAAAATAACCCTCCCTGCCTGCTCCAGGCTACCATAACAGGCAAACATGGATGGGCATAGCGAATTAATTTCCTTTCCCACTCGCTCATTCAATATTTATTCAACACTTAAACAGCGGCCCAGGGGTTAATATTTCATTTCCTGGCAGATCAGCATGAATCTGTCAAAAGTGTCTCCAGAAAATAATAAAAGAAGAAGAAAGAAGCCCAGACACGATGCTGTGAGCCATGAATAGACAAAGTCTCGTGATTTCCATCACACCTTGTGTCTGTTAAGTGTGAGTGCTGCGGGTCCATTGTGCACCGTACATTTAGTTAAAGACCTCGAACAGCCACGTGACATCCATCCATCCCTGCCTTCCCCCTGTAGCTGGGAGCAAGGAAGAGGAGATAGATTATCTGCTCAATAAACAATCTTGATCTGGGCCAGTTCAGTCACAGTAGAATTAGAGACAACAAGCTCAGCTGGGGTTGAAGAACAGAGACAAATTAGCACCAAACGGAGCTAATGTTGCTTGACGATCCAATGGTACAGTAAAAGGACATTGTGATCCTGGGACTCCTGCTTTGAGGAAGCATTGCTTTAGTCATAGCCTCAAATCACTGTAGTGTGATGTGCATGTTGCTTGAAGTGTTTTTTACTCAGCAGGAACCTGGTCCTGCAGAAAAAAATCACATCAATATTGCAGTAGATATCCAGTTTGTATGACCAGTCAAGACTGCTTGCACAATTGATCAGTACATATGTATGTTTATGTTGGGCGGTGGGTTGGGCAGCCCGGGGAGTTGCGTGTGGGCGTGGCACAGCGTTTGTTCAATAATAGAATAACGAGCGAGTGATGCCGGGCACCTGTGAGCGGGGCGTGTAAGGGAGCTTTGCTGCCTCTTAAAAGGCAGCAAGTCGGGGTGCCAAAGGGTCAGCCAGCTGGAGAAAGCAGCAGGATTGCGTGGGGAAGCGCTTTGTCTTGGTGTGTATTACGTTGCTTTTTTGAGTTTTTTCCCCTTTCTTTTTGTATTAGTTTTTGGGGGTTTTTCTTTTGGTTTCGTGGCGTGTTTTTGTTCATGCGGGACTTCGGCAGGGCGGAGCATCGCTGGAGCAGAGAGCCGGGGAAGAGGAAGATTTTCGACTGCAGACCCGCTGCGGAGAAGCTGCTGCCCGGCTGGTCGATTGGCGCAAATAGCAGGAGCGTCCGCCCTGCTTCCTGTAAGGAAAGTATTTTATTTCGTCCCGCACGAGGCGTGTGTGTGTGTGTGTGTGTGTGTGTGTGTGTGTGTGTGTGTGTGTGACCAGAGGCGGCTCCGCTGGCTTCTCAGTTCCCTCTTCGCGTTTGTAGGGATTGTAGAGCGCGGCGAGGGATCGGATTGGAGAGGCAGCGCAATTCCACCCAGCAGAATGACTACGTGGAGCCTGGTGTCCGGACAGCAAAGGACTCTTTTATGGGACACGAGGGTGTTTTTGGGGGATTTCTTTTTGTTAGAGGAGGAGTTCCTGGCTGGAATGTTTTAACTTTCTGAATGAATGAGTGGACAACTACACCAAGGTTACTGACATTCCGATACGTATGTAATTAGTTTCCTCATTGTAATGGGTTCTCAGCTAAAAATCTCAGACAAAAATAGAGCTAGCTGCAAACGTTTGTCTGTGTCTAAAAGCAGAACATTGCAGCGACTGTTGTCACTTATAATTGTTCTATAGCTTGCTGGGCAGCTATATTGATATCAGTATGATTTGTTATAAAGCTATATATAATTGTTATTTTAATTCCTGTGAGCTGCATATAAAGCTATTACATAAAAAATTACACGTTATTTGCTCACTACAAATGAAGTCTTTTTTTTTCATAATCCGCATTTTCTCTGACGTTAGCTAGTTCAGGCCACAAGGATTCACAAATCATTGCTAGTTAGCATTAGCTACCTACCTTAGGCATTATTGTTATAAATGGATTGAAAATATGAATGTAAACCCCTTTGGTAGAAAAAGGCAGGAATATCCCCTTTAGGGTCAATGGAAAATTTGACGCGGTGCAGTGCACTGGACGCCATGGTTTCTGCAACTTTGGCAATAAAGGGAAGCAGTTACATTCTTTCCATATCTTAGAGTTCAGTGCTGTAAACTTGTTTATTGAGTTAACGTTAGTTTATACAACAACGAGCATAATGAGGTACCGAAAAAAAATATCGTTTTGGTACCGGCATTGAATTCCAGGTACTGGTATCAACACCGATACCGAAAAATTTTAAACAATACCCAGCCCTAATAGCCATCTATAAATCCCAATCCTAATGCCAAAGAAATTGTGTTAGGAGTTTCTGTAATGACTACAGAACTTTCAGCACATTTCTATCATTAATTTTAAACTTCACATTTATACAGAAATCCATACACAGCACTCTTAACTTATAACTTGGTAATATGCTTGGTTATCACCAAGGCATTGTAGGTCACATTAGATCACGTCCAGCCCTAATCTTGTATTGTTCTTCATTAAAATCCTAATGCGCAATGCATCCTAATTATTCCCAATTATTTGCCGTACTTTGATCTCAGGCACAATGTGCTAAGGACCCACATTTGTAAAGTCACTTCAAGCCTTTGGGTCCTGGGAGAAATTCTCCCAGAAGCCTCCAGGATGATGACGTACTATTTCTTATTGCCCCTCTTGATGTTCTCACAGTCACATGTGCCAAACAGAAGGGAAGCCTCCAAGGTCTTGCTGGAGAACTCGAGTGTCCAAGCTATAGTCAGAATACTGAACTAAGAGCTGGGTTGCACAGGTAAGCTGTCTCTGAGAGATGTGCTCTGCACTGATGAATGCCCCCCCAATCCTATGACCTGGTAGGATCACCCACTTGGAAAAAAAAACACGTGCCTGTGCTGAAGGGATTCTAGACTGCTGATTTCAGCTCTTTTCCGGGAGCGGAGAGGAGCTCGCAGAGACGTTGCAGGTTGCTGTCCTTGGTTCTGAAAGTTCAGCATGGTGAATGAATGCCTCCTGCAATCTGCCCTGGATGTTAAGTGATGCAGACAGGTCAATGCACTGTGCTGCTACACTGTATGTAACAAATTTTAGTGAGGCATCTGTAGGTAGACCTGAAGATTATTTTTTATCATATGTTTTTTTTTTCCTATTGCAGAAAGCTATGAAGAAAGAATTTAAGATTTTTGTTTAATTATTTGTTAAAGTAGTTGTAGTAGCAGTAGTAGTATTCACATTGAAGTACATACAGGTTATGGAAAAATGTATACATAGCTCAAAAGTCAAAAACATAAATAAACTGCAGCAAACCATTTTGTGCAAAGCAACAAATATTTTTCAATAATGACAATAATAATAAGTTAGACTCCGCGTTATAAAAACATATCTTAAAACCACCATATCTCCATGAATTCTGGCTCTACATGCATGTTGTAGCAGAAACGAAATGAGTAGCTTGTGTGAGCCCTGTGTAAAGCCAGTAGGGTAGCAGGTAGCCAAGCAGTTTCAGTGCTTACGTCACTCCCTGAGACGACTAAATACCGTTGTTTTCAATAGAATTAGTGCCAAATTGCCTTTACCTCAACCGGTAACGACACTGGGCATAAGAGTTTAGCTGAGCAGGGAGAACTGGCTTCCAAATACCTTTTTTAAACGGCCAAAATTCCATCAATTCTGCCTCTACATGCATAAATTATACATCAAAATAGATGTACACTTGTGCTTGTGCAGATTCTAACCATGTCTTTGGTTCAGTGCTGTCATGAACAGTATGTGAATTATGAGCCAAAATAGTCGCCAAGTTCACATTTCTGCTCACATTCAGACATCTACGTATCGTAAACGGAGCCAATCAGAGACAGCTTGCATGAAGTCAGCGCTCTGAGAGGGAGACAGCAAGCCCAATGCACACAAATTTGTGATTTCACTTCTGCGTTTGAAAAACATGTATTTTTAAACTGCTGTATCTCTGTGAATTCTGGGTCTACACACATAAATTATACATCACAACAGGGAATAACTTGTGCAGATTCTAACCATGTCTTTGGCTCAATGATGAATGTCTATAAAAAATCACTAATTTTACCCCCCTTCAAAACTATAGGCAAGAACAGTGTGAGTATTTCACTTCCGCGTTTGAAGGGAGGGGGACAGATAGACAGCAGGTCCAATGCACACAAATTCAGGACTTCACTTCCACATTTGAAAAACATGTATTTTTAAACTGCCGTATCTCCAAAATGTGTGTGTATCATCAATAATGCACACAGGCAACTAAACATTGCATTCTTCAGAAAACGCACACAAATATAGTTTCCTGTATTTTCTGCTCTAGATCCTTGTTTTCTTTTTCTTATATATCCTTCCACCGTAGAAGACGGCAGCATCTTTCTTGCATGTGTCTTATGTAACACACTGTACTGTTTCATGAGCATTATTGCAGTGACAACACATGGATTTCAGGTAGACAGATTTTGCACTGTGCCAGTTGCTCTCGTTTTGTGAATATAATGTCGGTGTAATGTAGATTACCACTGTTAGGTTTCCTGCCCAAGTGAAGTTCAGACCTGTCAATCAAATGAGACTCCAGTGCCTCATTTTTCACATTGTTAGAATTGAACAGTACAGCTCAGGGATGGAATCCAGGATAATCACTCTGAAGGATAAGCTGTCATTCATTCAAATTTTGATCCAGACTACGGATTTGATTTATAAAAACTGTGGTTACTCACTTGTGGTTACCACATTCACACTAGGATTAGCGTGAGCAGAAGCGGACACAGTAATAAAACCTAACTAGCATAATATTTACATGGTACATGAAAACAATCGAAGATTATAATAATGGTTATGAATTTACAATGTCTCTATGACACAAGCATAACAGGACACTGTACACTAGCTGAACTGTAAACTAACAGCGCTGACAATCGCTATTGCGGTGGTAAGCTAACCTAATAAAAATGTAAAACATATTGGCCAATGCTTCATTTGCAATACTGTTCCTAATGACAAAGTGAAAAAAGACAATATTTCCACTGGCTTTGTCTTACAGTGTAGGACCTAGCTTAGAACAATGCTAGCATTGCTGCATATCCTAGTTATAAGCTTGCTAACCTGCCAATACCGAATGGCAAGAGGGAGAGTGAGCGCTGTTGTACCTATGCTGTAGATTGGGGAAGTAACAGGCAGTCTGAACTAAGGAGCAGTCCAGCTAGCTAGATAATACTGTACAAGGAACATTGACTTAGTAGGTTGTTCATGTAATGTTAACATTCATTCTGCACCCAAACAACTTACCTACCAATATGCACAATTAACATTAACAAGTCGAGTGAACAAGAAGAGATAGCTGTCTGCTTTTAGCTAACAGTCAAGGCTTTAAGTTGATTTTGATACTTATAGCACTTACCCTATCATATATTTTGTACCCGCACGGTCTGCATTGTGTTTTATTGTCAATAGCACTAGTGATATAGATACAAATTCTCCATAAATCGGCTCTTTTTTCTTCCGAGTGTTCCATTGGCGGGACAGCACAACCTGGACCTGTATATCAACCAATCATAAGCACACAGTACACAGTTATGCATATTTTGTAAAGTGAGTGCCTGCACGTAATTTGATTAAAAAAAATATATGGTAGCTAAATTGCTTGTCCATTCGTCTGTCATACATTATCGTTTCGTTATTATTTGTCAACGAAAATTGTACTATATTTCGTCAGTTTTTATTTCCAAAGGTTCATTTTTATTTCGTCATCATCTCATTTTCGTCGTGGAAAAAGGTTCGTTGACAAACATTTTTCGTCACAGTTTTCATCAACGAAATTAACACTGTTACACCATAATGATTTTTAACATCTTCAGTTTTTTATTGATGGACTTTACTTCCAATGTATGTAAATACAACTGCATGTCAATAAAGCAATAACATAACTTGATGACGTGGTATACAGGAGCTGCTCGAGGTAAACTTTGCCTCAGCTTGACAGCGAAATAACAATCAATGAGTATGTGAAAAAGTCACTTTTTAGTCATCCAGATATGAGAGAGGGAAGTTGTTTAGTTTACTTTTCGTTTTGTTGGAGCTCCACATAAAACGTTGGAATGTGGTAGTAATCCGAGAACAGCAGGACCGCAGAATGGAGTCAAGGTAACGCTCCTTAACAGATGTTCATGGCGAATAACAAAATACCGCAATCTGTTGATAAAACTATAGTGAAATAACATAAAGTAGCTGCAGCAATTTGCTTCTTCTACGGAGGTTAGAATGATTAGGTAAGGCTTAGCTGGGAGAAGAATGCGCTGATTGGTGACAACACAGAGATGGCGGAACTTCTGGACTGGCCGATTTGCCTGTCATCATTTCTCTCTTCCGTCAACAACACAGGCAGAACAAAAGTGCAACAGGTGGGTCACATAGCCTATTTGCATCCAAGTCCTTAGTCGCAAACTGTCAAGTCCGTGTCCAAGTCCAAGTCCTAAACTGTCAAGTCCGAGTACAGGTCTGAGTGACAATCATGATGACTCGAGTTCAAGTCCAAGTCACCAAAAACGCAACTCGAGTCCGAGTCAAGTCTGAGTCCTGGACTCGAGTACTACAACACTACTTTGCGGTAAAGTACTTGATTTATCCTTTCCTTTTTCAAAGATATTACAATCTACCTGGAGAGAGTGATAGACATAGTTTCATAGTAAAAGTTTTCTGAACTAATTACCAGAGGGCAGGGTTTTCTTGAAATTATCACCAAAACATTCCACTCTTTACTGAATGTCAAAAAAGTCACTTAATTCAATTAATTCACTGCTGGGTTTTGAACAACTAACCTTGGAACCTGATATTTGAAATATAACCAGCGTGCTGCTCTGGGCATTCCCTGCAATAGCCTGAACCTCACCTTTCAGATCTGATGTATTTTAAGGCTCAGCCCTTATTGGTGTCCCAAGGAATGAGTGCTGTGTGTAACGGGTGTGGTCTTGCGTTGTGTTTAGTTAGATGTTATGAAGGTCAGCGAGCAAACGAGTTTCAAACTGGGGTTCTCACTACTCGCTGCCAGAGGCAGCCTTATGCATTTGGGGCCCGTTTCAATACTTAATATGGGGCCCTACCCCCATAAAACATAAACATAAAAAGCAGAAAAAAGCGAGGATTCCAGTTGGTTTATATCAGTTGGCCCGTTTCAATTGAAACGGTTGAAATATAGGTAAGGCCGCTACTGCTCGCTGCCAACCCCTTACGGCCAGCATCGTTGCCAGTTCAGCTAAAGGCAACTTGCCCCTAGCCTTTCGGCAACAGCGTTAGTTAACCAGGTCTCTCAGGGAGTGACGTAACCGCTGCTACTGCTCGGCTACCTGCTACCCGCTACCAAGGCTTTTACGCAGGAGTCACACGAGCTACACACTACAGCTCTGCCACATGTGCAGACCATAAATGATCGGCAAGGCAGTACAAACTGATATAATTGAATCTAGGTCAAAGCATCAAGCTGTGTTACAGGCACCTAAGAGCCATTCTGTCCTGTTTTTGAAACCTAAAGCATAGCTCACAACTCATGGTCTTGTGCCTCATTACCTCTAATATACGTGCATTGCTGCTGTGCATGGTTAGCTCACCTTGGAGTCAGCTTTCAAATAATGTCAGCATTTGATAAGACTAACAGTTGCTCCACATTATATTATATGCAACTGAAATGTAAAAATGCATCATTGTGTTCTGCACACAATATATTTTTAGAGATTTGGTTTTATTAATTAATGTCATGAAACATTACAAATAAAGAGTCATTATAATACTGAATTCAGTCACACAGAGAATAAACTGTTATTCTTTTCCTCTATATAATTAGCCACAACATTAATGAGGTATAACCCATAACCCTCAGTATACCCAGAGTAATAGAAATCTTATAGTCTAAATGCATTTGTTAAACAATAAAAGCACTTTTCTCCAGGAGACACGTGGCTTATTAACAGGTGACTCATTTTGTGAAACACAGCTGTTCCCTTTTTCCATTACAAAGGGTAGCCTAAAACAAAAACTCTGATCCTCAAAGTGTTGGTCACCTGGATTGTAGGCACTGGTTGTGGAGAGTAGTGCAACACACAATGTGCTATGTGTGAGAAATTGTGTTGGTGAAGAACAGTATTCATTTGTGCTAAAGGTCTGATTTCCATCACTTCCATTACAATAGTCAGAGCCTTTGCTAAATGCATATTCGGCTCAAAACCAGTTTCCTGTCAAGTAACACAGCTGTAACCATTAATGTAAAACCCTTTCTGATGGGCAGTTATGGCACTATTTAATAAGTACCACTGGTATTTTTAGCCATGAGCATGGAGCATATCCAAGATCATTCTGCCATAGCACAGTACTGAAGAGAAACATGCTCCTTCAAGATTTTGTACAGCTTTAGTCTCAAGATTACCTTCTCCTACACCAGTGCAGTATGAACAACCTGCAGATCAAATTTAAGGGGTGAGAAATGAACAGGTAGAAGAGTTCAAATTATTCCCAAGGCTGCTCACTGCAAATTGAGCTGTATTTTAATTCACAGTCATGATTTAATGTGCCCTGACATGCATGTCTAATTGCAGCTTGAAAGTACTTTGGATTTTTCTGGAAAAAAGCAAGTAGGAAAGTGTTTTGTTGGACATGCAATGCACAAACCAATTAAAGACCTTTAAAGCTGATTTGTAAGAGGTTGTCCAAGGAAGCACTTTCCCTGAGTTTTTTGCTCTCTTATATAATGAATAATAACCCTATTGATACAGATTAAGTATGACAATTACATTTACATTGCAATTTTTGTGCATTAATACTTATATTCACTCAAAGAGTTATGACTTAAGTTGAATACATTTAGAATTATGAGGATGAAATGTGTATAATCCAGAACTGAGGGCAAAACTCACTGTTTTTTTTTTTTTGGTAATGGATCAGATTTGCAGCTGTGACATCTCTGCAGCCAGACATTTAACTTGCTCTAATTTGAGTTAGATACCTAATGGAAATCTACTCTTTCCAAAGAGGTTTTTATGCCTCGTCAATAGAAACAGGAATAGAAAGTATAAAAGATTGACCTTCTTTCATCTCCCAAGTATAATTACTGTGAGCTGTGAAGAATAATTAGCTCTTCCTGTTTCTCTTGGGGAATATTGAAAAGTGCACAACAGTGCTCTTTAATAATAACACAGTTAATGGGAATGGAACCGAACTGTCATGCAGATGACCTTTCCATTTAAAAGAACAGGAAAATGTTTACCATAATTCTCATGTTGTGTAAGCCAGAGTCATTTTTCAATAACCCAGTTTGGAATATAAATCCATCATCTGCAGCAGTCTGTGATCAAATATCAGGGACGTGGGTTTTGTGAGTTAGCGGACTTTCACATCAATCACCACTTTTTGTTGCTTCAAGATCATAGGCATCTTTCAGCAGAGTTCACTATGTATTTTCCAAGGTTAGGGTGAAATATGTAATATGGTATGCTTTCAAAACATCAATTAGATGAAAGCTAGCAACCTGTCCTGCTCTCCTCATCACATGCCATTTGAAGTCATTCACTAAGGCTAATTCTAACACCAATGAGGCCTCCAAGCAGTATTTTGAATATCATATTTAAATATATATGTCCTTAAAAAAATTGCACCCAGTGTTACATGAAGTGATACTTTTGGCAGCTACTTACTAGAAAGTAACAATACACATAATTGGTAAATTTTATGTAGCAACTAATGTCTAAACACATATAGTAACCAGATACTTACATGGGTATTTCCTTTACTACTCTGTGGACTATATATTTTAGTGTTTGAGTTCAAGTTTGAGTATTCAAAGATTTGACCAGTGTTGAGTGACATGTTGTGTGACATAACCCAATGTAGCTTAAGTATAATAGCATGTGTAACCATGAGGTGCAGGGCAAATGCAACGTTCAACTACGCCACCTTGGGAATTTCGCCCAAGGAAATAGTTTTGTGTACGTAAACCCCAGGTGTACACCTTCGTTACAGGTAAGGCTCCCTCCAGTTCTTTTATAAGGATAAGGCAGAGACGCGATTCTTGAAGGCACACTAATTTATTGAGATGAAAAGAAAAAGTCCATTTATTTAAATAATTGCACAATTACACCATAGTTTAAATAGGTAAAAACACCATACTATTTAAATTGGGCTAAGAGCTGGTTGGGGGGAAGTATACTCACCACTAGGGATTCCCGCATGTGAAAAATACTCACCCAAGTGCTCTCTCAATCACTCTCACACCGCAAACACGTGTCTACGTGATAAAGTGCAGTTAGCATTAAGACACACAGTGAAGGGGACACCAATATGCTAACCGCCCCACCAAACAGCTCCTTGCCCACTATACTAAAACCGTTCTTTAAAAAAGGGAATTAAAACAGCTACCTTACGACCAGTTGGTTTGCATTTCAGCACACACCGCAACACTAAAACAGATAAAAAGTTCACGCCGTCTGACCTAGCCCACTCCGCTGAGGGCGGAATTATCTAGAGGCAAAACAGCAGCTAGTGTTGCGGGGGGGGGGCAACCTAAAACACAAGAACACAACACTCAATACCACATTGTTGCGCACATTACAAATGCGAAAGCTACCTTAAGTGCTGGTGAGACGAACTCGTGGCAGGAGTGATTACCTCAAATAAAAGTAGTACTGCTCACAGGCAGACAGGGGCAAACGCTATGGCTCCAGCACTGGCCGCCAGACCCTCTATGCAAACATAAAAGCATCGGGTTACCAATATACGTGTGGACATGCACGCATGCACTTCCAATTTAACAACGCTACAGACTATACATACCTATACCACCGTTAATGCCCAGATTACCTTGGTAGGCAAGCACAGGGCCGCTCGCAGCATACGGTCCAGCACCACTGTATAAACAGGAAGCAGACGATGCAGGGATCTGGAAGCAGAAGCAACGTTCTAAACAGGCAGGTATACACATCTTAAATAAGAGAAGCTACGCGGCTATGCGTGAGCTACCACGCCCCCAATGATCCAAGCCACGTTAAATAAAAGGGGACAACCTACCCAGGTTACACATGCATCACATCAGTATGCTGAAAAGCCTTTATGTGCCAAGTGTAATGCAGAGGTATTTTCATGAATTTGCTATCTTTTATGGTTTTTGCCAGCATCAATCATCAACATAAAAGTATTTGGGATGTTTCTTCTAGAACTTTGATTTGACCTTAAAATAATAAAAATAACAAGGCAGAGATTATTTAATGTATGTGGAAGCAACTATTTTGAAATTTGTGAACCTATCAACTTGAACCAGTCTCACTAAAGCAGATTTTTTTCTCTGTATTCTGCATCTGCACTCTCAAACAAAACGTGACAAGTGATTGGAAGGACTGACAGTGACACACTCATTGGCCATTCCTAATCTTGTAATCTAAGTGTGTGGCTTCTCTTATTTCTATTTGAGGTGATTGTTTCAAACAGAGAATGTGTATCTTATGTTTAGATACGATTTCAGAGCAGTGAGTGACACAATATTTTTGAGAAAGATGTTGCTTGGACAATTGGACTAATGTGATATAATCACTCATCCTAGCTAGTCTATCTTGTCTAGCTAGTTATCTTATCTTAAGAGAAATATTAATGGTTGTATTATGTGAATCATGTTTACACTCGACCACTCTACAGGGGTGATCAGCTAGTCTTTGCTGCTTTATCTAGGTTCATGGGAGACTACTCCCTGAGAAAAAATGGTGATGTGGGCAGGACAGTCAGGGCCCAGTGATTCTGGAGGTGATGTCAGGTAGTGTGCAGTGGCCCAACAAGATTGTGGTAGAATCTGGGATTCAGGGTCTGACTGAGAAATTTTGGTTGTCTGGTTGATGCCGGACCTTATTTAGAAAAACTTACTGTGTGCATTTTTGCAACAGTGGTCAGTTTTGTTGCTTGTCATGGTCAGAGTTGGTGTTAAAAATCTCTGCTAAAATTATGATGAAATGGCTGACATATTTGATGTAAATTGTTGCCAGATTAAATGATAAAAGTTAGATTATATGGTTATGAGTGTATGTTCTCTCTGTAGACAGACCAGACTGAAATGTAACTGTAGTACAAGTGAAGATTGTGAAGAACGCACATCCACCTGAATGAGAGAAAAACAACACTTTACCAGTCAAGGGTTATGCAGAAGAATATGGCAAGTGGAATGAAGTGCAGTGGTATGGCAGAGTGGAGCATGTCTCAGACTGAACATGGTCTCTTTCACCTGATCCATGTGTAACGGAGTGCATGTCCGTTACATGAATTTAGCTTAAATAAGCAAGCATATCCCCATTGAATATCACCAGCTCCTTTGGTTTTTCTCCTCCCAAAAGACATCCAATCCACTGACTCTATGAATCAAGAAGGACAGTTGGAATGTTTTAACATGCAGGGTGGCCAACTCAATATCAATTTTTTCTGTCAATTGCACATCTATTTTCAGTTGAAGTAATGTTTGTGGTGTGTGGGGAAACAGGGCCTACCTGTGATTCCACGGGCACCAGCAGGGCAGACTCCATCAGCCAAAGGACCCGAGGGCTGGGGGCTGATGGGACTTGTAGGTTTGGGGGGAGAGCAGACAAATGGGGCTGACCAACATGGGAGGTGACAATGGGGGAGTTTCCGGTGATGGCTGACTAATCTTTCATAATTTAACTGAATTGGTTTGTAAGGAGGGAGAATATCCAGGAAACATTTTAGATGTGATAGAGTAATATTTGTATGCCAGTATTTATTGTATTATGACTTTTGTTGAGTTAATTGATTTATGTTCTGATTAGTTTAATCCAAGATGGCTGACTGCCTTTATAAGAGCAACTCTCAGTCAGTAGAGGGGGGCAAAGAGTGTAGAGAGAATCACAGGTTAATTGATGTGTTCTCTTTTTGGCCTGCTTAGGCAATTGTTGTTTGCATTTTGCTTGTTTGTGTTATTCTTTGTTTTTTTTTTTCTTTTTCATTATTGTTAAATTAGTATTATTTGTTGTCACTTTCACCAGTCACGGCTTGGGTGAAATAAACCACCATCACCTCATCAAACCTTTTTGACCTCATCAGTTTTTTATTATCACCTCTCGGTCATCCCACGACACCATGATACAACACACACACACACACACACACACGCACACACACAAATGCAAACATATACATATATACAGTGCCTTGAAAAAGTATTCAGCCCAGATTCCAAATTACATCCAATACATCATGACAAATCAAAAGAAACGTCCAAATCCTTACAAAAATTTGCAAAAATAAATAAATAAAGCTAAAACTTTGAGATTTAAAAAGCATTCATACCCTTTGTAATTATAAGGCTAACCTTGCTCAGGTGCAAGATATTGTCTTATAAACTCATCCAATTTATTGATGGTCTCCACCTGTGTATTAGGGGATCCCTGTTTTGAATTATTTCATGAGCATAAATACATTTCCTCTCTATAAAGTCAAACAGTATGGTTGGATTTTCCATTGAACAAACCAAAATGAAGAGAAAAGAGCATTCAAAACAAGTGAGGGATATGACTGTGGAGAAGCACATATCTGGGGAAGGATACAAAAACATTTCAAAGGCACTGAACATACCTCGGAGCTCAGTGCAAGCCATCATACAGGAGCGGAAGAGATATGGAACTACAGCCACACTGCCTAGGGCCCTCCTACCTTAGTTGCAGAACAAAAATGGTACTTGTCAGAGAGGGTACTGTGATGCCAACTGTCACTCTAACCAAGCTACAGAAGTCAGTGGCAACAACTGAAAATGATGCCCATGGGTCAACAATCTCCAAGCTATTGCACAAAAAGGGCTTTTATGGAAGAGTGGCAGGGAAGAAGCCCTTGCTGAAAAAAAGCACATGCTTGCCCATAAAGACTTTGTAAAACGTCACTTGGAAGCTACTACAAAGATATGACAGAAGGTCTTGTGCTCTGATGAGACTAAAGTGGAACTTTTTGGCTCCAACGCTAAGCTGTATGTGTGGCATAAAGCTAACACTGCACATCAGCCAGGAAACACCATCCCCAAAGTGAAATACGCTGGTGGTAGCATCATGTTATAGGGTGTTATTCAGCAGCAGGGACTGGCAATCTGGTTAAGATTGATGAGATCGTGAATGCTACACAATACCTGGAGATTCTGGATTAAAACCTACTCCCCTCTGCCAGAAAATGTAAACTGGGGAGGAAGTTTGTATTTCAGCAGGACAATGACCCAAAGCACACTGCCAGAGCAACACTGGATTGGCTTGAAATGAAGAAAATTGACATCCTTGAGTGGCCCAGTCAGAGTCCTGACCTTAAATCTGTGGAAAGACCTCAAAATTGCTGTCCACCACCACTCGCCAACTAACCTGGTACAGCTTGAGAAATTTTGCAAGGAGGAATGGACTAATATTGCTCCATCACATTGTGCAAAATAATAGAGACTTATCGAAAAAGACTGATGGCTATAATAGCTGTGAAAGGTGGTGCAACCAAGTACAAGTGAGTGATTCACAAATAAAAAAAAATCTCAGGCTATTTAGTCAAAATCTCAGTCTGTGGAAATCACTTGTGTGAAAAAAGGGTTGGAGGCTGAATACTTTTTAAAGGCACTGTATATATGTGTGTACACACACACGGACACACAGACACACACACATACACACACACATATACATATACTGTATATAAATGAATCATGTATGCTATGTTTGGTAGTAAAACAAGTTATTATATTGACCAAAGATATATGCGAACTGTATGTATCAGGAATATGAAGTGTTGAAAAGGTCCAACAGGCAGAATTTGATGCACACATTAAGAGACAGTAGATTTTTATTGGTTTTCTATCTTTTAGATTGATGCTTCTGAAAACAGAAGCTGTCAGCAAGACTGGATTTGAGTTACATCAAATTGTACAATGAGCTGTGCATCAGCCAAAGGTTTGTGTCGCAGAAACACAGCATAAGAAAGTTAAGGGCACAGATTTAAAGTGTCCTCTTCATCACCTGAAGAGCACAAAACTGCTCCAGTAGTAAATATCCTCTTATGTTTTCTTTAACATGATGATTATGATTCAAGCAATGGGCATAATGTGGTATACTTTCAGTGACCAAGTAAGGTCCAGCCATCACAGGTCAGAGTGAATGTTGTGCTGATATTTATCAAAGCTATTGAATTTGCATTTGAAACAACAAGCAGCGCTGTCTGAACTATTCACAAAACAAGGTTCCCTATAATTAATTAATATTATTAACATTAACAGTAGGTCTCTAGAGACTAACCAGATTCAGTATCATAGCTACAAAAATAGTAGCTTACCATGTTGTGAAATCTGAATATTCATGTTAATTTCAATTTGAAATGGCTAAAATGTTCAGTGTTAATTGCAGTAGCTGTCTACTTATTCTAATCTGCTGATCTGTGACAGATTGTTAACATGAAAGGCAGTTAGCAGACAGGTCAGCCTTTTAACACTTACTAATTCTAATACTGTTGAGTAATCAAAGATATGAAACATACTTTACTTGTGATTGTGCATACATAAAAAGGACATTCTTATTACATTATAGGGGTATACACCTCTGGCCTAACAACAATGTGATAGAATAGCAATACCTAAGCAACAATACAAAATGTTGGGAGTATAGTTAAGAATTTCAACCTGCTACATTAATTAATTAATCTTAATCAATAAAAATAAATAAAAATGAATGTTATGGATCGAATCTCACAGGCAACACCAATACATATGTATTGTTGCTTTTGTATCCATGCATCACTGCAAATCAATGTATATTTTCAGGTCTATCACATTATGTTGACATCAATGTGAAATTGGAAAAATGAGTAGAGAACATAAATACCATAGTGGTCATGATAAAGTCAGAATTCTTTTTCACTGCCTTCACACTAAGAATGCATCATTTTTAGAAGTTGTTTCACTAAGCCTAATGCAATGCAAAATATGGTACTATATCCAGCAAAACACTTTCACTCTGAGAAGAATGCAGTAGTGTTCCCCTGAGTCATTTGGGGAAGACATGGGAAGGCTCACACAAGACTGGAACATGTCGGGACACCCAACGTGATGTGAGTGGTGTCGGAAGAGTACCATGCATTTTATGGTTATTTGCCCTGGTCTGGGTTTTTTAGGATTCCTTTCCCTACTCAGGACCAGAACAAGCGCAGATAAGTCAACAAATACACACACATAGCAGGCAAGAGGGCAAATGGTCTACCACCATAAATACCCCAAAGTCAGTGACCACAGGTCACATACATACTTAAAATAAGCAGCCACCACTTTAAGATTGCAAGAAGTCACCTAAAACCTAGTCAGATACTTAAAACCTCAAACTAATGATTGAGTGTTTGGATTCACATTTGATTTTGCCAGATAAAAGCAGAAGTAGGGCGTGATACGGCCGCTTTGTTTATTGGTAAGCATGAATCTGCCCCTCAGATGTAGAATCCTTGGCTAGACGGTGGCTACAGTCATGTTTGGTTTAATCTGAAAGAGGTTTAGGCACCAAATACTTCTAATATAATCTTAAAGAACTTTGCCTTTTAGCCAATCTAAATTACTTAAACTGCAACATCCTGATAGACCACAACTGCAGGGGGTTGCCTTCTCTCCCCCCTTCTCTCCCCCCTTCTCCCCTTCCTGAGCACAATCAGTGTGTGTGTGTGTGTGTATGTGTGTGTGTGTGTGTGTGTGTGTGTGTGTGTGTGTTTCTTTGTGTGTACCTATATGTTCGGATCACTTACCCTTTTGTACCCCACCCCTATATTTCTCAATATAGCAGCAAAACCACCATTTTACCAGTTCCTCTCGGCCAGCTCTCTCCTCTCAACCTATGCCTATTAATGTTTGATGTCTTTGCGATGCTCATGAAGAGCTGAATGTAAAAATGAGAATCTCAAAATATATCTGGTATTTCCAGATGTTTGAGTCTAAAGCACAAAATTAAGTCCTGTAGAAACTTCCAGGCACTCCCCCACCATAAAGCTTCTTCTTAAGTCAGGCCTAGAACAGGCCTCGTATGCTCAGTTTTTGCTCGCTCAGTTTTTGCCTCAGTTCAGACTACACTCAGTCATCCGTTCAGTCATCCAGTCCGTGGCTCGGTTTCTCCTGCAACTTTTTGGCATTTTTCCTTTTGGAGTTTTGCTGCTATCGTGAGTGGTTCCTGTGTTCTTCCTCGGGAGAAGAAAACAATTGGCTTGGGTAATTTTCTCTGCACGCATTCATTCACCATTCTGTGATCCATCCATGTTCTTATCTTGTTAATGTCTTTATGTAATTTAGTGTCTGTTAAAGTAGTGGACCAGGTCTGTAGCCCAGACTTTGAATTTTGTCTTGTCTTAGTGTAACTGCTTAATAAACCTTTTTAATTTATTCCAGTTGTGATTCTATATTTCTGGCAAAGGTTGATCCACCAGACTGCTCATCTCCTATCAACGAATTCGGTGATTTAATCGATAATTAATATCTTTGATAATAATTATTACATGAAATCATTTTTATTATTATTTTACATGTTGATTAAGTGATGAGTTTTAGTAATTAGCGTCATTTGTGTTCGGTATTCAGAGTGCCGGACGATAAACAAGGGCATTAATTTCTAAGACCGCTGGGTTCAGACCATTGAATTTTTATTAAATCCTCACTTCCCCGGCAGTGGATAAGGTATTGCGTGTCAGCTGGAGGAAGGGTGGAAAAATAATGCAGACCTTGCCCATCCTAGATTCACAAGAAACCAGCAACTTTTGTCTCACTCACCCTCTCTCCAATGTGGTGTGTGCACATAGTTCCGAAGGTCAGAAGCTGCCTCATTAAAGAATCAAACTCAAATGTCCTTTTAAGAAAAACTGACAAGCTTACCTGACAATTTCTGTTACACCTTCCTGCTAAGGGGTTAGGACATAAGCATTTTTGACTCCCTCCTCATGGATTTTGATTCCCTCTGACCATAACAGACAGCTTAAAGTTGTAATGTTTGGAAGGTCCTCAGACAATGTTTCTCTCTCTCTCTCTCTCTCTCTCTCTCTCTCTCTCTCTCTCACACTGTAGGAGGCATAAAATAATCACCCACAGTTTATTAATAAATGCCCTTCTCACCACCTGAATTGGTGAGCTCCGTGGCTGTCCCCAGCATTGTTCAACCAAGCTCCTCATTATTCCTGGACCGCCTCAGGCAATTGCTGAGGAGTGAATGGCTGCTTCTCTGTCTCTCTTTCCCTCCAGATCTGACATCACTGTGACCCTGTGCTGTCCCCCTGAGCTGTCCCCTGTTCAGTCCTATAGAGATTGCAGAAAACCCAGCAAGGACCCCAGGGCCCTGCTGGAAGCTCAGGACATCCATTCAAACCACAAAGCCCTCTGAGTGATGAATTTACCCTTTTTTCACTCCCTGCTGTATGCAGCACTGTAATTTCAATGGTTGTTAAAATCACCTAAATTCAAGACATGCTCCCTTGTCTTTAAGACTCCATTTAATTGTATAAAAAGGTAATGCATAATTATGTTTCACATTAGCACTGCCACTGTGCTTATAATATGATCCTTTGGACAAATAATTACATTGTAATTACAATGGGATCAATGTGTAACTGTCAGTAC
The DNA here is from genome assembly GCA_019176425.1 of Megalops atlanticus. Lineage (NCBI taxonomy): Eukaryota > Metazoa > Chordata > Actinopteri > Elopiformes > Megalopidae > Megalops > Megalops atlanticus. The sequence goes on from CM032881.1 coordinate 35,609,025, forward strand.
TCCGGCCCCCTAGCTGTTGTTTATGTTCTCCCCATCTGTCATTGTGTCCATGTGCTTTTGTTTTTCGTGTTCCAGCCCTGCCCCGCTCTCCGCCCTGTCTCCGCCCACCTGATCATCTCCACCTGCTTCCCATCACCTCATCAGCCCTACCCTATATCTACCCTGCTTGTCTCTGTCCTGTTTGCCAGATCGTTGCAGTGTTTGTCCTGTTTCGTTCCTTACCGTGCTTTTTTCCTGTAAGTCTTGCCGTTATTGTTCCTGCCTGTACCTTTGACTTTGATTCTGCTCGCCGCCTTGCTCTGTTTGCCTGATTATCTGCCTGCCTGGTTACCGACACTGCCTGTTCTGGTTTTGCTACCTCGCCTGACACCTTTATTAAAGCTTTTTGGTACCTGAAGCCCTGGTGTCCACGCTTGAGTCCTTGCCTGAGCCCTGACAGTAACCACTGTATTTTGGCAACTTTTATACAGTAACTAATGTTCAAAATAATCTTGTAATATGTATATAACCCTAACACAAGTTCAACTTTACTTTTAAATCAGACCTCATACATACAACCACATGTATCCAGAACCCTGACATGTTATATACATAACATAATTATGCAACACAGTAAATCTTGTGTTGCTACAGAGTAATTGTCAACATTTTTATATAATCTGTTTCAGGCTACTCAAATGTTTTAAAGCCTGATATAGTGCAGAGCTGAAAAAAAATTAAAGTTTAGGATTTGTTAGGCTCAATTATATATAAAACTGACATTTATAATTTCACCACAGTGCACAGGTGGTGCAAATATCAGCAATAAAACAACAAAGATTGTGGGCCCTTAAAGTGTTTTATCTGCCGTCCACAAGTAGGAAATTAATTTACTCAGTTATATTCGTGGCAGTCTAAAATCGCCCCGAAGAGATTCAGACTGCTTAGTCACCAGCAGAAACAGGGAGCTCTTGCCGGTTTATTACTCTCGGCATTTGAGGCATAAGTGAGATTAACTCCCATTGCTTGGACTTTTGAAGGACTCGAACACTATCTTCTTTGCATCTCATCTGCAGTCATGCTGAAGACACAGGCCTGAATCAAACAACAGTAGGGTTTGTTTATGTGGTCATTTGAAGTGCAAATTGTATTGAGTTTTAATATACACACACACACATACACACACACATCATTGCATACAATCAGGTGATAGCAATTCCAGTGAGAAGTGTAAGTAACATTACGATTTTAGTTACAAAACTATAAAGGGAGGCACTGCCCATTGAACACATGCCCACCTTTGTGAAGATTACCATTCAACGTTATTCAAATTGGCATGCTGTTACTTCCATTACAATCATTAAAATGTTATATTTACTCCAAGGAATTTCAGTAGTTACTCCAATATTTCAGCATTGTGTTCCTACCAATATATTTGTTCTATTTGTTCGCTGCTTCAACATGTAGACAGAACCCTACATTATTTCACTGATTATTGCAAGTTTCTCCTCTAAACCAGGCATCTTTCAGATAGGCACAATAAACATGTGTACTGGTCACGTCCACTATTACAACCCCTTCAAATGATCACGTATATCTGAAATGGGAGAGGGGAAAACTCGACCTTTGCCCCAATGGAGTGCGGCTTTATCTCCCACGCCGGCAAAAGGCAGCCACTGGGAACCTGCGGCCAGGAGAGAGGGAGGGACAAACACAAAAGGAAACAACAACCTATGTCATGTCTCTATGTCACACCACACCTATTTGTAAGCTATTGTCTCACAGATTAGGTGGTAAAAGGGTTTGGTTATGGAGGAAACCCCATATAAGAGATCTAAGCAAACGTTGAAATGACATCCCCCACCTCCGTGCGGGTATATTCTGTTCTCAAAGCTGAAAAATATTCACAGAAGTGTACAAGCTTTGTTTGCATAGGCATGACACCCACAATGGCACAAGTGTATGCAACAAAATAGGTTGCATTCATAAGAGCCATGTGTGCGACAGAAGTGGATTTCCCTGATGTGCATGGAGATTAATTCGCCAACCTGTGTGTGTGTGTTTGTGTGTGAGAGAGAGACAGTGTGTATGTGTCCATGCTGATAAACAGGGAAAGGTTGTAGCTATTGAAGGTTACTGAAATAATTGAAAAAAAAAACAAGATGATCCTCCCAAGGTTCCCACTTTGCCTGCAATGATTAGAAACTGAATGGAGAAGAGAGTATTCCCTGAGAAAGAGATTCACAGCTTCTATCTGCAAGTCAAAGGAGGATCCCTTCCTATTCCATGAGTAAAGTAAATTCAGTGCTGGATGGACAAGGAACCACTGTTGTTTGGGCATACACTACCAACTGCTGTTAACCCCACTGACGTGACGTAAGATTGTTAATGTCCAAATAAGCACTCCCTTTAAGGCTACTTTTCCCATTAATTTTCGATGAACTTCAACTCCCTATTAAATATGAAAATATGTGTATGTTGAATTGATAACTGTAAGTGCCAATATTTTGCTGCCAATGGCTGAAATAGCCCCTGAAATGGCCATTTCACACACTTGATCAGTCACCACATTCATCTAAGCAGTAAAGAGCTGTAATAATGTTTTGCCATTAGATGGGGAAAAGGCCAGTGTAAGAGAACAGCATCTGATAAGTTCTTGTGTTTTCCAGAGAAAACCTGCCAGTGCCATTTAAGCATTTGCAAGTTTAAAACCACCAACTGCTGATGGTAAGCTTCTACAAAGCAACTTCTTTGAGGTGTTGATTTCAAAGTGGCAACACCCAGGTAAACAAATGTCATTTCATTTGTTTTGTGTTTCATGTCAATGACAAGTTTGTAATTATACAAACTTGAAAGTTTTTAGTGTATTCACAGTCCAGCCCTTCTATATTTTCTGCTCTACACAAAGCAGTCAAATTTATTGAACTGGGAACACACACTGATTTTTCACATCCTTACCATAGATTTCAGGCATATCATTTGACATCAAATCTGTCTTTAAGAATACATTTTAACTGTCTACTACTGACAAGCTCAGCTTTAGTTCAGCTGAACCAAATTAATTCTGATTTTCACTGCACCATAGAGGGAAGCTAAGCGCTTCCAGAGTCCTCACGCACTCAGATATTTGGTTCCTCATTTGAAGTTTTACCACATAGGTATCATTACTGATTCATTTCAAGGACTTTCAAACATAAAAAATCTGCTGAACAGAGAAGAGGTGCTCAAACTCAGGCAGTTCCCACCCCCCACCTCCAACCAAGAATATACAATTCCTGCACCCTGAGGTTTCTGTTTGTTCAGCAGACACCTTTATGTGGGATGATTTAGACCTCTTTCATTCAATGTACCATTTTTTCGTTCAGATGGATGGTTTGCAAAGTGACTAGGAATAGAAGCCTTGATTGTGGGCACAATTCCAGTGCCCACAATCTCAATTCAAACCTGCAACCTCTTGCCAATGGGGTTGATGCCAGTGCTTCACCATTCCTCCCATCGCAGCCCATAACTCCAGTGGGATTTTGATTCCCAATTTATAATAGGGGCAGCAATCGGCAGCCGTGTAGTACAGTGGTAAGGAACAGGGCTTGTAACCCAAAGATGGCCAGTTCAATAAATTACTGAGGCACTGCTATTGTGACCTTAGGCAAGGTAGCAAATCCAAATGGTCTCAGTAAATATCCAGTTGTATACACAGTATGGGTGTCTTGCCAAAACTGTAAGATATGTAAGTTGCCCTGGATAAGAACATCTGCTTGGCGACTGCAACATAATGTAAGAGAAGCTGTCTGAAACTAGGCAGGATGCCAAAAAGCAGGCTCAGCAGAACAGAGACTAAGGGAAGTTCTTGCCAGGTCTGCAGAAGGTGAAAGCACTCCCCCCATCTCCCCCTGTCAGTTTGCTAGCAACGACGGAAGCATGCCAGCGTCAAGAGGGCACTTCTTACCACCGGCTCCTAATCCCATCTCTTAAAAGCTGTTCATATAATCCAAAATTCCCCTGTGTACCAGGTGATGAGAAAGAATTGTGCGATGTTTCCGAGCCAGTGCTGACTGCAGCTGTACCAGGACAGATAAGATTTGGCAAGCTACAATCATCCGAAGGGTCAGCTTTAATGACATCTTAGCCTGGGAATGAACACAAATTCACCGACAAGACATTACTGCTGGAATTAAAGCAGTAATGCAACATAAATATTTCAATCAAATCCTTCCGCACTTACCCAAAATTGCTTGTATACCCGATGCTGTCCTTCCCAGCCAGTAAACAGGCCTACAGAATTAACATTTTTGTTTCCAGTTTGATCCAAATGGAAAGAAGTTAACAACCCTTGACAAGCAGTTCCCATCCATGACTATACAGCTTAAATGTATCTTTCTTTCCATATCAGTTATTCAAGGCATCCCTCCTCCACTTCATCTCCCCCTTTCTTTTCCAGGTTTATTGATGTCAAAATTGGGCCAACAAATTTGGCCTGTGGTCAGGTGTAGTGCCTTCAATGGGCCTCAAGTCAAATATAAGTACCAGTATACTCACATCAACCACAAACTTTGTGCTTTCATTGTATGAAAATTCATATCTATGGAATTATTTTTGTTATCATTAAGTACCTGGCTCGTTACCCTACACTAGTGGTTTATCATAAATTGACACCATTGAGGATTGTGAGCCAGGAGCATCTCTGAGATTAACGGCAATCGGGTAAATCATGGCATGCAGAGGGTTAATTGATCTCACATGAAAATGGATTTAAATAGAGTCAATGATGTTGCTGAAGTGATCAAAAGGAGCTCAGTTAAATTTTGAGGCCGGAATGCAAATGTGGTACCATTACCGACTGGGCGTATTTTCGTTCACCTGCTTTGACCTTCTGTCACTACTCATGCTCTCATAACTGTGCTAATAGGGATGTGGAGCTTCCATTTGAAAACAGGGATCAAAAGGGTGAGGGGAGTTTATTCACCCACCTTGATGCAGGCCAATCCCTGTCATTTGATAGGTTGTTTGAGGCGCTGCTGTTGTATGCTTGGGCAGGGCACTTGACCAACAATTGCCAGTAAGATTTTTGGTTTTTGGTATGTGTTCCACTTTCCCAATTTCAACACAGTTCTGATAATCAGATTGGTTTTACAGTCTGAGCACCTGGGCTTTCTCTCAGAAATATAGCATATATATAAGAAATAGATTCAGAATCCAGCCAAAACAGGTATCAGAACAGATCCGAGAAACGACTGAGAGTCACATCTAACCACAACAATAGATTTAGACTTTATTTATGTTTAATATATCCCTAGTATGAGAGCTTTTGTGCAAATGTTTTGGGAAAGAGATTCACAGTTCACATCAGTTAATATGTCATCAGTTTACAATGCCCTTTAGACTCTATGATTGTCAGGAGCCGCCAAAGCTGACCCCCTCTACCCCAGCACAGATTCCCCAAATGGATCTGCCGGCCATAGACAACCAGGACACTGGAGATACAGGTATGAATGCTTTATTAAGTCTTTCAATAAAAGCCCAGCCTGGGGCTCTGCTGCTCTGCCGCTCTCCAGCTTCGCTTCCCCTCTCCTTTCCCAGCCAGCCTCCGTTGTGTTGCCTGCTCCATGCGTCACTCCAGGAAGCGGTCCAGGTCCGCAGCTCTCCGCCATCACTTGCTCTGCACCCGCACTACAAGTTAAAAAATGAAATCCCCTCCCGGGATTTCCCCCAAATCAAACCAAAAGGAAACGAGAAAAAAAAAAAACCAGAATGAAATTTATCATTAACAAATTATACACAAAGCAAAACTGGCCGAAAGCGTCAAACAAAACCGAAACCAAAAACAACCAAAAAGAAGCAACGAAAAATAATCAAACAAAACAAAAATAATTTCCCCAGTAAAACTAGCTAGCAGAGCCTTCCTTGCCCCTAAGCCATCTGACTGCCAACTGTCTGAATTGTGGCCTTCTTATACCTGCCACCCTGGTAATGACAATTCAGAACAACCACGAGCCCCGCCAGTTCGGCGGAGGCATTCATTCAATATCCCCGGCTCAGCAATGCACCCGCGGTTCCCAATTAACTTCCCCGAATGAGAGGCTCAACACGGCGGCAGCTGTCAGCTTACCTCCTGACATGATGCTTCATGTTTTACCTTCATGCTTCTTTTGGATTGTGCAGTCTTTGTAGTGCTCTTCTATTCTGGGTTTGGTACTCTGTGTAAAACCAATCTGGTTGAGATTAATGTGTTTGGGTATAAATCCTTTTAGTCTTTTCACCCTTATTGAAAAATTGAAAATTTACAGTTTATGTTGAAGGTGGTTTTTGAACAGAGTAAGCCACATTTTGTTGGGTCCCCTCCATGTAAGTTTAAAGCCTTCTAAAAACCTCTGTTCCTGATGATAATTTTAATTTGTTCAGCTGTAAAATGTATGCAGCATTGGTATATTTCGTGTTAATATGCTGAGTGATGGAATCACACTCACAGCCAACAGTTGCTTCACAGCAGAAAGAATGGGGCCAGTCAAGACAAGCTCATGTCTAATATGTTGGGCATGCAATCGCAGCACACACACGCTCAGCCATTCCCTCATTGGCATGCAAAACCTACAATGCTGTGATCAAATTTAATGGATGAATAATTAAATATGTAACTACGGATGGATAGTCAATTTTCCTCCGGTAAAAATACAATGCTTGCCATATTAATGTAAATGACAAAGCACACTTTTAGCTTTTTTTCAATAATTCATAAAGTGTCCTTAAAATATCCTACATCTTGCCCCCCCAAACTTCAGATCATGCTATTTCTGGCTGGTGAAATGTGATCACAACGTGAACCAATCTTTTCTGTGTTAAACATTCATCGTCATTCATGTAGCAATGCGATAGGAAAATATTAAAAAAGCTCCGGGCAACCGATATGCCGGTGAAGCCCAGGAGCTTCCATTTAAATGCTAAGTTTAAGCATGAGCAAGGCCTTGGCATTCATGATGGCCCTAATTCTCTGCTTTTGAAATGATAATTTGAGTGTGCTGGATCAGAAGACAGTCACCCAGGGGGATCAGATATGGCCCATCACCAAACACACACCAATCAGGCAGAAACGTGTGCTTTCCAGCTACGCCAACCCTCAGTACCATTTGTTTTACAGTCTTTTGAACAGATTGTGAGAAGAATTAATTATCTTTGATGGAAACGGTAGTGTGATCCATCTCTTTACAGTTACTCAAAATTTATGTTCTCCTCATTTAATTATGGGAGGATTTTTGTGAACCCCATAATAGATGGCACACTCAAATACAGTCGATCATTGACCTGATATGCACCAATCAAGTGGTTCAAATCACAAAGCACATTTTGACTCCACCTTTTTAGGAGCCTCCCTCTCCAATCAGTAACTTATGTCATTTTCTGTTGTTATTGCCTATTGTGTGCCCTACTGTGCCCCATATGTGGATGTAAATTCAAACAAGAAAGTTCAAAAGATGCTTTATTAGGAAATACAGATCAATTTGTATCATTCAGCTCATCATCATTAACAACATTCTGTCAATTAAAAAGTACCCCAAACACCATACAAATGAAAAACCATGAAAATCCACAACCTGTATTCCTTTTGCATCTTTTTGTCATGGATTTTTTTCCATTGTGTTAATCCCTGGTGTGCTTAGTCTTGTGTGGTTTTCACAATGCATTATGGTTACAGTAAACTCAATTGGTACTGTACTTGCTACACAAAACATCTTGGGTACTTGGGCTGTATCCACAGCAGAAACAAGAATGGAAACTTTCTGGGTTTGGTGACTCAAAAAGTGATCTCCCCTGAGCGCATAGAGGTAATGTTTAAAAAAGTAGTCAATGTCTGCAGGGTTGGTTTTTCCAGAAGAGGAATCCTGCTGGTAGAGGGTGTATCCTGAGCAGGTAAAATGTCAAACTGTGTCCCTAAGCAGCATGAGTGCTGTGTCTTGTGTTTTTTTTTTTTTTTTTTGGTTGGGGGCAAAAAAATTTCTGCTCTAAACTGTATCTCATTCAAGTGTCTCAGACTAGGTCAGTAAGACTAGGTCAGTATCCCATGACTTATTTTTTAGTATACACTAAATACATATATATATATATATATATATATATATATATATATATATATATATATATATAGTGTATATATGAACATCACTTATGTGTATGACTATATTAGCCACAGACAGCAAGATACAATGATCACAGTGATATGTACAGGACGTTACAGTATATAATGTGCAGAGCTGCAGCATGTTGAAACTTGTCTGGAGATATTGCTTTCCTCTTAGACCTAAGTGCAGCGTTTGATACGATTGATCATGATATCCTAATCCATCGTCTTGAAAAGTTGGTTGGTCTTTCTGACTGTGTGTTAAACTGGTTAAAAACTTACATCAAAGGGAGAAAGTTTTATGTAAGTCTTGGAGATCATGTGTCTGAGGAACATGACATCTGTTTTGGGGTTGCACAAGGGAGCAGCCTTGGTCCATTATTATTCTCACTGTACATGCTGCCACTTAGTAGCATCATTAGAGAGCACAATGTATGCTTCCATAGTTATGCAGATGACACGCAACTGTACATCTCTGCTGAACCAAATGATGCTGCAGCTATAAACTCCATTACTATCTGTCTTTTGGCAATAAATAAATGGATGAGCAATAATTTCTTAAGGTTAAACGAGGACAAAACTGAAATCCTACTAGTCGGCCCTAAAACAAAAAGGGAAATTCTGTTTAATAATCTGGGGAAATTAACCCCCTGGATTAAATCCGAGGTTACAAGTCTTGGTGTTGTCTTAGATTCTGATCTAAGCGTCAAGTCCCACATTAACAAGGTGATGAAAACATCATTTTTCCACCTTAGGAACATAGCTAAAGTACGACCATTTATAAATCAAAAAGATGCTGAAAAACTGATTCATGCTTTTTATTTCAAGCCGACTCAATTACTGTAATGCACTTTTTACTGGCCTCCCAAAACTACTGAGAGACTTCAGTTCATTCAAAACTCTGCAGCTCAGCTATTAACCAGAACCAAGAGGAGAGAGCACATTAGTCCAGTTTTAGCTGCTCTGCACTGGCTTCCTGTAACATTTAGGATTGATTTTAAGGTCCTCCTCCTTATATACAAAGCTATAAATGGGCTAGGACCAAGCTACATTGCTAACTCTCTTGTCAACTATTTGCCATCAAGAACACTGTGATCATCTGCTGCTGGTTTATTGACTGTTTTCAGCAACAGCCGAAAGAAAATGGGGGATGCAGCCTTTGTCAATTACACCCCAAAGCTATGGAACACACTACCTATAGATATCAGGGAAGCCAGCTCGCTAAATATTTTTAAAAGGAAGCTAAAAACATATCTCTTCACATTAGCCTTTAACTAGCTATAACTTTTTTATGCAATGCTGTACTTTTAAAATGCTGTATTTCATTGACTTTATGTACTCTATGTATTCTATCTTTTAAATTTTATTTTATTATGCAACTATGTATTCCAATTTCACTTTTATTATCTTTATTATTCTCATTTATATTTACTGCAAAATGTCCTTCACCATGAAAACCACTGTGTATCTTAATCTTCCTCTTACTGTCCCCATGCCACTGCAGTCGTGTCTCCTGCAGCAGACTGTCATTGCAGCAGTGACTCTCATCTGACCCCAGGGCTGGTGTGTCTGTTAGGACACAGACGAGGGACCCAAAAGCAGACCACGCTCGATCAGGGTAAAGTGCGTCTTTATTCGAAACGGCAGGCAGAGTTCGAGAGCCAGGAACAGGCAGGGTCAGTAACTGGAAGGCAGTCCGTGGGAAAAACCAGGGCGAAGTCAGGAACAGGCAGAGTCAGGAACCGGTAGACAGTCCGAGGGCAATTTCGGGAGCGAAGTCGGGCAGAAGCAGAGTCAGGAACGGGGCAGGCAGGAACACAGGCAAACAGGGCAAAAACAGCAGGCAGAAAAACCAGGTCGGGGCACAGGCGAGATCGAAAAGCACAAAAGGCAACGAAGAAACAAACGGCGGGGACAAAACAGGTCAGGAAAAAAATGCTGCTACAAACTAGCAACGAGACAGGAACAGGCAGGGCATAAATAGGGCAGAGCAGACGAGGTGATGGGGAACAGGTGAGCTGGCAGGCAGGTGGCGGCGATGAAGCAACGAGGCAGGCGGGGACAGGGGCGGGGCTAGAACACAAGGAAAACAAAAGCACATGGACAGGGGAAGAAAACAAACACACAGCTCGGGGGCCGGGGCACTGACAGTGTCGTTCCATCCAAGTGTGACAGGAAGTACGTTTGACTCTCTGGTAAATATCTATGTGCTGTCCTGATTTCACAAAGGACTGGATTCACTCAACTACTCATTCTTACACAGTTCATTCAAGTGTTTATGATTTATGTATAAATGTGGATGTAGAACTCAGTGAGCTCCCACTGTCATTCATGAAAGGATAGCCATTATTCAGGCCTCATTAATTAACCATTAATGGATACATTAATAATGTGGCTTTAAACTAGACATCTCTCACCCCTTACAAATGACTTCAGGTCAGACACTGCAAAACAATTCAACCAACACTTTCTGGAATTAATGGACAATAAGACTGATAAATAATTTTCTAAGGGGAGAGTTGGGTGTCTAATTTAGGACATGCACTGCCAATCAATTAATGTTGCTAAAATGAATACATGTTAATCGTGTTTAAATAAATATGTTTTAAATCTATGAACTTGGAGCAATGCTTGGTGCAGTTTGGATAGGTGTCTTGCCATTTTGAAAGTGTGATTTTTATTGGTTGTCCTCATGACAGAAGCACAGTGAGAGAGCAAAAGAAGGAACTATTTTACCTGTGGATTCTGTTCACATGATGGATTCAACTTCACCATTTACCATATCTGCCCATGAATTTCAATTGCATTAATGACACCCTTGATTATTTACAATTTGTCAATGCATTAAGTCAAATTTATGCAAATGTACAAATGAAATGTCTGTGACTTTGGGTCTGACATGGCTGTAGACTGTTTCCTGTGATATGCAAATTTGTAGTGAAGGCACTGAAATTGAATTCTATTCCCTGTTAAGTGTATCACCTGCTCGCAAGTCTTGCCATTTGATGGATTGCGGACAAATACCTGGCAACGGTTTTGAATGGGTCCCCAGGATGACTGGGATCTGTTAATTGATTTTTATTGCATGGCAGCCAATTCATTTTGGGTTTGATCAAATCACATTTTCAATCACACATCAGTTCCCCAAAATAGCTGGCAACACTGTGCAAGTGGATAGCTCACTTATTAGCCAAAGGAAGAAAACAACCTTTCAAAGAAAATAATATCAAAAGAGGGAACTGATGCTTAACAATATCAAGGCTATGTAGTATTTCAGTCATCGTTAACCAAGTAGGAAAAGAGAAATTACTATGATAAAATACTGGAGAACAATGCAAACCGAATACTTAATTGCAACTGGCAGTTATGCAAGACCCCAAATTGCTTAATATTCTTACAAACAGGAATTAACTGTATTAGGAATGACTGGCATTTTATTGCATCAGTGATATTAGATGTTTTTATCATACATGTTTCACTGTAAAATGAAAAGTGAGTTTCCATGTGTCTATTGAGTGAATGCTGGATTTATATAAGGGGGACATTGTTCAATTAAATTTCTGGGTTCTCTTTACAAAATATGACTGGTATGATTGTCCATCAAAATGTTTCAGACAGTGAAACATGTCTTTATTATCAATATTTAGGTGATGCTTCTGTCGGGAGGTAAGCCGGGAATTAATTGGGAACTGCGGGTGCATGTTTGAGCCGGGGTTGCTGAATGGTTGCCGCCGCCGAACTGTGGGATCCGCGGCTGTTCTGGATTGTCTTGATTAGCAGAGTGCAGGTATAAAAGCACGACAATTCAGGCAGTCGGGGCAGAGACAGCTCGGCAAGGAAACGCTTGTGGTTTTACTGGGGGAAAAGTAGTTTCGTTTTGTTTTGGGTTATTTTGGTTGTTTTGGGTTTCGTTTTTCTTTGTACATTTTCGTCAACAGAGCGTGAGCCGTCTGTGGATGAATTGCCCTTTTAAATTTAAATAAAGCTTTTGTACCTGTACTCTTGCGTCCTGGTCATCTGTGGCGGGCGGATTGATTGGGGGGGAACCTGAGTTGGGGGACAGGGGCCAAAATTAGTGTGTGTGGCTCCTGACACTTCCATAAGCTATTTACATTTAATCTTTGACATGTTTTCTGTCTGCCAAATGTGTCACACAGTTATAACTGGTGCCATACTGAATGCAAGCTACAGAACATGCAAGTGCCACAATAGTCAAAATTGCAATAACTTGTCAGTCTTTGAATACCCTAATGTAATAAACAGATCAGTGTGAGATTTAATCATAATTAGGACAACCAAGATACAGTCTGAAGAGGAGGGTCTTCAGTCAGGAGAACACTGTCCCGACTTGTGGCACGATAGGGGAGGCGGCCACGCCAGGCAGTTATTGGACAAGAGTGCTGCCACCAGAGGATCGATGTGGTCGTAAGCAGTTTATCCTTGGACAGGGATTATAACAAAAAACAAAACGGCAAGGAACAAACTTGGTCAATCCTGTGTCAAATAAAGCAATGCTTACAGCTAAATGGTACTCTCAACATAAGGAACAGGAAAACCAGCCGAAACTATAAGCACCCCATTCTGCATCCAGGCAGGCTTTATCATAGGCGTAACAAAGGTAACCAGCCACACCTGGATCAGCTAGCAATCAGCTTCAGGTGCAGTAGTGCCCCTCTGTGAGGTCACTGCTGCCCCTGGTCTATGGGAGACCACCGAAAGGACCGACTGCACCCCAGAAAGAATGCAAGAGTACTCCCACCACACACCTCCTGTTGTCAGTTGACTGTTATGAGAAGATCATAAGAGCTATGAGAACTTTGTGATTAGTTTACAGACAACAGAATATAAGAAAATTAATAATGACACTTGCTTAAATACTTTAGTCACTGTTCAGGACAAAGCAGTTAGATCCTGGCAAGTATGGCAAGTAAACTGCTGCTAGATTAGAACGATGACAGAATTTTGAAGCAATCCATATTAGTCTTTGGCCCAGGGAAGCTATGAGTGTCATTTGATGGTGAGGTGGAAGGACTGAGGGGCTGGAGGGTGGGAGGGGGTAGGTGGTTATAGCTTGTCAGATCCAATTCCCTAGTCAGACGTAAGAGGGACCCTAAAGTATAATCTGATTGGCCAGCGTTACGAGGCATAGCTGGGAGTAGGGGAGTATGCATGACAGAGCTGGTGAAAAACAAGCCCTGCAACCTGACAGATGTAATTCCCCATTCCTTCCCCTTAACCATTCCTCAATTAAATTGTCAACTGTCTTCCCATCATGGATGGAGAGAAGCAGTTCAACAAAAGCGGGGGGGGTGATGCTGTTGTCGATGGGGTAAAAATACTTGTTGAGGCCGCCCATAGCAATTCTCTCACATTTCACCTTGCTCGCCCTATCCACTTTGATACCACTCAGGATTCAGACATAGCATCAATGACATGAATGACAGCAAGGCAGTGCAGACCTGATGTTAAACCGATCGGATCTGACTAAGGCAATAAAGCCAGGACCAAGGATGCCACCTTCTCCAGACATGCAGTGCACTGCGGGGTCACACTCTCACTGGTGATGGCATTCAACATATACTGCCGCCTTAGTGGAATGGGGGCAGGAGGCATAGGTTGATAGGAGAAAGGCTATCTCCCACAGGATTGCTGATGTACAAACAGTGTTGCGTACTGCAAGCAACAGCACTAAAGCAGATGAAAGAGCAAAGACCAAACAAATATATGCTGCTGCACATATCAAATATGCTAGAGTATGAATTCCATGACATGAACATGACTTGGTATTTTAGTAGCGCCAAAGCTACTACAGCTCTCAAATATTATTATTTGCATTTCATTTTACTGCAGATATTTGATTAGATAAAATGGGAAGACAAATGTAAATGACTCCTTGTCTGCTAAGAGCAGCAAAGGGCTGAGGCAGGAGGGAGTTTGCTTTGATGATGCCGGATGGGGCCTACTCCCAGTTTGCCCGTGAAAGCAATCTACAGGCTATTGTCAGCGAATTAATGTGTCCTTTTCCAGAGAGGCCTAGAACCTAACCAAACACTCCCAACCTGGGGGGTGTTTCTGGGAGGACTTATTCAAACAGCACCTCCACATCAATTTACAAAGTCAGAGTCAGGTGATGTCTCTCAACAATTTCCCCACACCCTGGGAGTATGTGACTTGGGGTGTAACATGGACTAATCAAAGCTAATTCCACTGATGCATTGTGACGGAGTGCCTCATTGGAGCAGGTGTCTTGCACATGCACCACACTACCCAAGTAACAAATTGCCTCTCTGTTGCAGGGGGACCTAGTCTGAGGGGCTGGATGTACAATATGTGGGACAAAAGCGATTTGCGGAAATGGACACAAAGCACTTGCGTGTGACACTTCCACAGTACGTGTACAGTCAAAGCCTTCTGAGCATGTTTGAGAGGACAAAGAAGGTGTAGTTTCTGTTGATGGCTTTCACTGTGCCGCTGTGCATGTATTCTCTGTATCATTTGTCCTCTTCGGTTCACTTGGCTTGCCTGGTAATCCATGGGGCTCCGATGGCTGGTCTTTTTACAGTTTCAACAGAGTACAAAGAGTTTATTTGTGTCTTCACAGAAGACAACAGCTTCCCTTTGATCTTTGAAAATTCAGCTTATTACTTAAGCAGGCCCCTGTGTGGTAAATATGGCTATCCACACATGGGAGAGGGGAGGGCTGTGTCATTTAGTACAGTATTCCTCTAATGAATGTAAATTATTGATTATGAATTATTGGGGCACCCTCTTAGAAATTTCACTAATACATTCAAAGAATTTCTACAAATGAGGAATTGTTTATATTTGAGGGTAGAGAGCATTGAATGTGTATTCACAATTTACTGAGTAACCTTGCAACACTCATAAATAATATTTTCCAGATATAATGGGGAATGATGGAGTGGAAATGGGGTAAATACCCACACAGCTCCACATTCTTCAACCTCATTTCCAGCAAGGGTTCCAGTTGTTGAATGGTGCCCTGTACTGCCTACTCATGACCTGCTCATCTGAGGTGCTGCCGCATTCATGCCTCCCTCTGAACCTCAGTTCTGCAGTTGCCGTGGTTTGTATAGCCAACTGGTTAGCCTCGTGGCATCTACTCAGCACATCTGCCCTGGGGAGGTGTCTTGACAAGACTGGGAAATGGCATTCAGAGAGGTCCCCCAGTGCTTTATACATTATCCATACTGCCCTGCAGTAATATTGCCTCCATATTCTCTGGTTCACCAGCCTGGAGGAATACAATCAAAGCACAGTCACTTGGACACCACCATGTCAAAGTTGGAGGAAGTCCAGCGCATTGGGTTACCTTTTGGGTGTATGTAGCGAAGGGAGAGAGCAGTCACCCCACCCGGCCTCGAACCTGGGTTTACAGGGTGCCAAACCTGCAGCTTGACTTTCACACTGCCCTCCCCTTCGGGAAGCGCGCCCATGTGCTTCACGCACAGAGGCGTACCTCGCGCATTCCCCCACCGTCCTTCTCCCATCCCAGGGTGCCCTGCTCACTAGTGCTTCACCCATCTCTGGAGTCCCTCACACCGTGCTTCACCCATTTCTGGGGTCCCTCACACCGGGGTCAACCTAACCTGGGGGTCTCTCATACGGCTCACACACTGGGCATGCCTCCGATAGCCTCGAGGCAAGCCATCCCACTCTGACACCATATGTAGCAAAGGGAGAGAGCAGTCACCCCACCCGGCCTCAAACACGGGTCTATGGGGTACCAAACCTGCAGCTTGACCGCAACGCCAAAGAGCCAGGCTGACCCCAGTTGACCCCGGTGTCCCTGCGACTTGACTGCAACGGTCAAGTTGCGGTCAAAGCTGCAGCTTTGGTACCCCGTAGTCCCGAGTTCCAGGCCAGGTGGGGTGACTGCTCTCTCCATTCACTACAGTTAGCATAATATTCATACATCCATCTGCGGAAATTTGTGTCCTTGCATTTGTGTCATATGACTTGTTGTTCATTCTGTTTACCTGAAGGTCTACATTCTCCCCCTAACTGATTAACAAGACATAAATTGCTGACCCCTTAATTAAGCCGTCTCATCATCTGGTCCTAATGTGCTGGTAAAGTGTAGCAGTGTAATATACCAGACAAAGAAGCCAAAGAATCGGCCAAAGACAAAAATCAGTGGGGTGCATGGGATTGTTTACTCTCAGGGGAGAGTAAATAATCCCACTGACACTGCGATTCAGGCCTTGCTATCGGAGAGAGCTCACATAATTTCTAAGAATACACATGAAATGAGATAGTTGAGAGAGTGCGATTGTCTTGGGTCATCACTGCCCATGGTAGGAAAAAAATGAAAGGGTGGGGGATGGGGTACAAAACAAGGGCCACGGCTTTGCATCAGGAAAGGACCTTACCCCGAGGGAAATGATCGCGGCTGTCTTCAAAGCAGAGAGACACTGAATGCTGCAGCACAGCCCCATACCATGCCACCCTGCGTCCTGCAGGCTGACTTGAATCCTGTCCTGCTAATCTGCAGGGTTGCAGAGATAAGAGCTGCATGAATGGGAACCAATGCTGTGTTGTAATCCCATGCACTATATAATGGGCACATATACTAACTATGGCAATTGTTGTCTGTACAGTTATTTAGTTTAAATTACAGTCCACATCAGTTCAGTGGCAAAAAGGCCAATGGGAAAGTACAGCAATTGTTCACACTGTATTTTTGAGCCTGTTTGTATAATTATTTAGCTCAAATTGAATTCCATCTGATTCCATTGACAATAAGATAAGGAGAAAGGACTGTCCAACATCTGTCCAACCCCATGGCATTTTGATGAGGCTTCACAAATTCCATAATGGGTGCAGCTGCCATGTGCTGTCAATAGCAGACTCAATGCACCAAACAGAAGACTCCGCTTAACACAGAAAAGCACTGCAAATTGTTCAAATCAATGAGACACATGTACAACCTCCTATTTTGAGGATTCTGTGAAGCCTCAGTTAGCCATCATTACTATTTAGCTAAATGCTAACATTGTGCTGTGTAGTGAAATATACTAGACATGT
Organism: Megalops atlanticus; assembly: GCA_019176425.1. NCBI lineage: Eukaryota > Metazoa > Chordata > Actinopteri > Elopiformes > Megalopidae > Megalops > Megalops atlanticus. The sequence goes on from CM032881.1 coordinate 35,626,162, forward strand.
ATGTAAGCCCATGCATTCAGTGCATTTTCCCATGATGTCACAATAGATTGCTCAAGTACTCTAAAAAAAATTCTCGGTTGTCTTATTGACCTGCTGAAACGGAATTCTCTGTATAGCCTGCTGGAAGGCACTGGAAGCCCGTACTGCCATTCAAAGTAAGTATATTCCCTTCATGTCTGATTTTATTGAAATTAACCAAAAGGGTTTTCATTCCGATCATAGTCATTTTCAAAGCAAATAGGCTTTATTTATTTATTTTCTGTAGGTAATATGTGAGAAACATTATCACTGCAAGGGTTGAGAACTGCATTATCTACAGTCATGATTTTTTGGTTGACTTTAACATTGAATATTTGACCATATTGACAATGTTTATAAAATAGAGAAAAGCCCCTCCTTTCCTGACATATTTTGGCCCACAGATATTTCATTCATGTTATTGTGTCACATGACACTGATCAATATAAACGTTTTCTCCTAAGAGAGGCATTCTTTCAAAATTCTCTTCTTACACACTTGGAAGTAACAGCATTCACTCTGGCTTGGATTTCCACTATGCAAACACTACAGTTGCACCATTTTTATTATCATTGCCACATTTTTAAGAAAAAAAAGTCAATCACAGGTATGCACTAATTGCATACCACAGATCCAAGGAGCTACTTGCATGAATTTGTCTTTGCTACAAGGTAATGCTGTGTATGGTACAAGGAAGAATGTGGATGACAAACATTTTTCTTTTTTCATTCAAATTTTGCTTTTTGTTTCACAGGGCATTCACTTCAGAAACTCTTCTGAAAAAATCCTTATTGGAATGTGCACACATGATCTTTGCCCACTGGCATTCCATTACAAGAATGTCTAATAGTGTTATTTCACATGTGAAGTATCTATTGAAGTGGTCTTCCTATGAAAAGGGTAGAAGTGTAATAGTTCTAGTGTGTTTGCTCATTTCAATAGAAATCCTGACTGTTTACACTGACATCCTTCTCAACCAATAGAATTCAGGATTTAATTTTTTCATGGTTTGGTGGTCCAAGTAGACTAAAATAGGGTTGGTTCTATAGTATTGTGGATGACTTTTTTGTATTGTGGAGCAATGGATTGGAGCTAACAATTTTAGCCATTGTTACTGTTAACTGTAAAGAAGCAGCGGAGGGAGTGAAGACAAAGTTTCCAGAGGCAGAAGGTCTAAACGACCCTCAAGATTCTCCAAATCTCAATATGTGCAGACAGAAAGTGAATGAGTTCAACATGCGGTATAAAGGACCAGTTCACCCCAAGTCAATTTCAGTTTTATGTGTCTTCACTGATGTATTTTCAAAAGATGCAGTGCTGGCGCAGATTTTCCTAAGCTGCCCCCAGGGCTCCCCCACAGCACTTTGAGGATGGTTTAGGGTATCCTCCCTCATTCTCTTACTCCCCTTGTCTCTCTGGGTCACCTTGCCCTTGGGAATTTTCATCATGGTGAAGTTCCATCAGCACTAACAGATAATAAAAGCAGTGACTGAAAGCAATGTGCATTCTTGTGGCAAAAGGGAGTGACCAGTATGGGTTTATCTCCATCCACAAAAGCAAGGATTCTCCATCTTTAGTAGTAGGTTCAGTTCTGGTGTTATTTATTTATTTATTTATTTAAACATGTGGTGAGGTATAGCAGTCAGTGAGAATGTGCAGACCATGTAGGTCAAATGAGTGTATTTCAAAAGAAGAAAAGAGAGAGGCAGGTGAGCCAGAAAAATCTGGCAATGAAAGAAACATTGAAGAGAGCACTGTAGAGCGCTGCAAGAGCTCAAAATAAAAGGGAGGGAGGAAACGCTGATGACACTAATAGGGGTCGAATAAAACACTGCTAAAATGGGGGGAATAGCACAAAAAACACAGACACAAGGTGGAAAGAAGAATGAAAGGAGGAGAAGAGTGAAAAATATGGAACAACACAGATAGGGAATACTGGGGGGGCTTTTTTAGGTTGTGTGTGCAAGAAAAACCTACAAGTGAACCAGGAAGAGTAATGATGTAAAGAACAGAGGCAGATAACAAAAATGGAGATTAAGAAAAGAAAAAAGGAGCCAGGAACTGTACTTTCCCAGGTGACTGCAGATGACAGTCTCTGCACTTGACCCTGGCTTGATGATGGCTCAGGGGAGACAAGGCAGATAATCTCCTCCCCTGAGAAAATGGCAGTGAAGTGTTTGGCAGCACACATTAGGGCAAGGAGGGACCCCCCTTTTTGGCATCCCAGAAAATCCACAAATGATATGATGACCACCTTCAGACTTTTGGCAGTGGGTAGGGCAATGGAATTATTGCATGTTTTATTAGTATGCCAATGGTAAAAGAAAGGTAATGTATTAGGCAACTGCTTTCATTTGTAAAATAGCTTGTTACCATTTCAATTGACAAAAGTGCAATGTAATGAAAATGTTGCTGAAATAACTGTTTAATATTTGACATATCCATAAAACAAGTAAAACACACAGGGAAACAAATATGCAAATGAAAAATGACCTTTGAATTTCTTGTTGCACAAAAATGTTAAAAAAAAACACTAATATAGGAATTTCCCATATCTTTTTTTATGAAACCCAGAAACTTCCTTTGACCTTCTAGTCAAAAAACATACCTGTTAAGTGTTACCAGAGTGGTTTGTTTTGATATTGAAATGTATGTGTAGCCGGGGGTACTGGTCTAGACTACACCGCCTTGGGAATTGCGCCCAAGGAAATAGTTATCACAAGCTGTTTATTCCCCACTCAGGTCCCCTTAATTAAATAAAGTCAGCAGAAGCGTGGATTCAAAGATTTAAAACTCGGTTTATTATATAAAAAACGATAAAACAATCCATAAAATAAAAATAAACATAAAAAGGTAGTGGCAATAGGTCCTCCAGGACCACTGGAGGCGCCACCACATGTGTGGGGGTAGGAGCCGACCGCTGGGAGGGGTACTCACGACACAGGAAGTGGAAGTGACACCTTAGACACTCGCGATGCAGACACACAAGCACACAAAGGAGCACAACCGCAGGGTGAGTTCCAAAAAAAGTGAAATTAGCCATGCACGAATACCCCCGACACACACATACCATGTTTGTGTAAAAGACAACCACCTCCCATATGCCACTACCGCCTCCTCCCCTCAAGTACAAACCCAAGCCATGCACTAGTAAAAGTAACAAACAAACCCAAATGACCAAAGCGGTAAAATCAATTAAAACCCGTTTAAAACAGCTAACCACAGTTGGCTTGTCGGACTAAAACAATTTGGTTAACAAAAGTTCACAATAAAATTTGCACGGGGTGCGCGAGAGGAAAGTAAAAACCTGAAGGGCAGGTCGCGCTGAATATAGCTAGCTAGCAAGCTAGTTACTGCAACAGCGCGATCCGCTAACACAGGCAGTACATACACACACCGGGACACTAACACAAGGGAATTAAAGACGTAGGCTATCCTGTGCGATATAAGGTAAAACGAATTTAGAACAGAATAAAAACACAACGGCAAAACAGTAGCCAGCGATGTCCTGTAGGGAGCAGATCATAATCAGTACATATAGGCACTGTAATAACACCTCGGGAGCTGAATGCTTCCCTACTTTTACCGCTAACAATAAAAGTTTAAAACCCGTACCTTCATTCACCACGAAGGAGGATATTACTAGCCGGGGAGCACCGCTCAGTCTATGGCCACCTATAAAACAGACAGCCGTCAGATCTGCACCCAGTGGAAGCAGCATGCATGTTCACAGGTTAAAACCTACCTCCAAGACAGCAAGGAAGTTATGCATCACAGGAACAATGAAAGGTAAGGCTTTTTTTCCTTGTTACCCCCATACGGTGTATTTATAGCTGCTCCATTGACTGATTTGCGTGGTGGCAAACTGGGTAACAGCTATGTTGTCAGCCCTGCCTAGCATGCTAGCTAGCTTGTGTGTGCCAGCGCATAGAATGTATTAGCAATCCTGCTACATATGCATATTCTGATGTATTTATGCCAATTAACACAGCTTTCGTGACCCTTAGTTTACAATTCAGTGGGTTCATTCTTTGACCTCGCATCAGGCTTTGCAATTAGTTCACACAGATATTGCTTTGAGTTTTCTATCATGGCTAAAACAATGTAAATAATCCTCAGCTGCTTTCTTGAAGTCATTTTAGAAGCTTGGCTGAAAATTAAAGCAGCAGCAGTACCACCTTACAACTCTCTCCTGTCTGAGGATTAGTACTTGGATGGAAGATCTCTTTGGAAAACTGGGTTGCTGCTGGGAGTGGTGTTAGTGGGCCTGTACGGGACAGCCTTCCACCTGGCCCAAACACAATATGAATGTCCCAGTGCAGTGATGGGGACACTGTGCTGCAAGAGATGCAGACTTTTGGATAAGATAAACTGAGGTTCTCACTCTCTGTGGTCATTAAACATCCCATGTCACGTTATACAAAGCATGGTGAGTTCCCTATGGCTATGTTCACACTGTCAGTCCAAATCCGATTTATGTGCATATCCGATTGGAGTCCGATCATATGTAGCAAGTCTGAACAGCCAAAAATCACATAAGATCCGATATTTACAAATTTGTTTCAAACCACATTCGTATGTGGTTTGAAATCAGATTCAAATTGCATTTTTGCACATCCGTTTAGGTCTGAATGCTCTGAGCGGATTTCAGGTGTTTTTTTTTTTTTTTTTTTTACGTATGTTACTTTTGACGCCATGTAAAGTTCACGTGTACGTCACACGTACAGGAAACATGCTAGTTTGGTGGCAGAGGGAGCCATTGATGAGCGGTTGTAGGTCGTAGTCAGAGCTGGAGCTGAATGGTTCCGGCAAGATGGCGGACCAGGCAAGCTGTTTCTTGTAAGCTCGCGTTCAATTGCCCCGAAATTTACTTATTAAACTTTATGTCAATAGTCAAACAACCTTTGAACAGTAAAGTGGATCTTCAGGAAAGCACACGAGCCGTTGTAAAGTGCAAACAGCTCCCTTAATTAAGTACTGAATATGCCAAGCGGGAAAGCTGAAGCTAGGCCAGCTTTAGCCTCGAGCCAAACAAACATGAATGACCACGACTACGCACCGATGGAAACTTCAGTCAGCAATGCTAGTAAGAAGAGGAAAAATCCTCCTGCTACTCCAACGAAATACCCAGCACCACCTACCAAGATTAAAAACCCTCAAGAGCCAAAAGAAATCTCAAGTGCGATCCTGGTCGAAGCGATAGAAAAACTAACCACCAAAATTGATAACTTTGATGAGCAGCTGAGGGAAAACTCCATCATGGTAGCTAACGTTGCTAAACTTGTGGAGATGAATGCCGCTGACATTAAAGAGTGCAAAACTAAGATACAAGCCATGGAAAAAGAGATGCCTCGTCTTATTAAAGAAAACAAGGAACTGAAAGAAAGAGTAATGGAGATAGAGAGGTACAAGAGACGTTGGAACCTCAAAATACATGGCTTGAAAGAAAAAGACAACAAACAGATCCGAGACATAATTATCAGCATCTTGTCGGAAATTACACTGCAGTGGGCTTTAACCATGGAAACAGTGGTGGATACTGTTCACCGACTTGGGAAACGAGAAGGGAGACACCGCCAAGTTATCATCCAGTTCGCCATGAGGTATCACCGTGATGTTATCTGGAAGCTGTCCAAAAACTCTAAGATCTGCAAAGAAACTGGGATATACTTCAAACAAGACTTCTGCAAAGCCGACAGAGAGGCACGTGCAGCTTCATGGCCGAAGATGGAGCAAGCCAAAGCGGCAGGAAAGAATGTCTACTACAAAGGCCATGTGGGCTATATCGATGGTAAAAGGGTTATCACAGATCCCTGAGAGTCTCATTTACAACTCTGGTGTCTGAAGATTGTACACTTTACAAATAAGTTTTAGGCTGTATTCTGCATTGTAGTAAAAAGGAAAAGAGAAGGAAAAAAGAAACCCATTTTGTTTCACTTTAAGTTGTTCTCAATAAGTAATAAGTGGGTGAAAAATATTTTAAGTTTACATTAGACTGTTTAATTACCTACCTCTTTTTATAGGAAGATGTGCAATTTAAAGGCAGCCTTTTCTAAGAATGTTTACCATTGTTATTTGCACTTCCAGTTAACAGTATTCAGATTAAACTGCCAGCAGGCATATTCTCTGAGACACTTTACAATATAAAAACAAGAATGTTTAATGTTTGACATTGGTTAATTGCAGATGTTTACGGCAAAGTAAGTTAGTTAGGGGCTTTATCACAACATTTAGTTAACTAACTAACCTACATCCATAAACTTTATACCTCTTCTATTTGATTATTTTGCTCTATTTTTGTATGTCTCCTTTTAGTTCTATATTCTCTTTTGTATCACTTAATGCTAGGGGTTTACGAGATTTTATAAAAAGGAAATCAACCTTCTTGTTTCTTAAAAATGAAAAAGCACAATGCTATTTTCTTCAAGAAACTCACAGTAATGACACAGATGGAAAGTTTTGGTCAAACCAGTGGGGAGACAAAATATTTTTTAGCCATGGTACAAATAGGTCAGCAGGGGTTGCTATACTCTTAAATGGCTTCCCTGGGAGAGTAGTTGCCACTAAGAAGGATTCTTTTGGTCACTGGATAATTTGTGTGTTTGAAGTTAATAATTTTCTGATCTTAGGGAATGTATATGGATATAATAACCACAACCAAAACAGATATTTGATTACTGAATTGACAAATATTGTAAAAGATTTATGTCAAAGGTACCCAACTTGTAACATTATTTTTGGAGGAGATTTTAATATGGTGATGGACGAATGGCTTGATAGGTGTCCTTCAAGGTTTCAGGGACATCATTACAATCCTATTTTATTTGAATTTTGTAGTGTGTTCAAATTGAGAGATGTATGGTGCCCAGATGCCCAAATTTTCACTTGGTTTAAACCAGATGGTTCAGTTAAATCTAGGTTAGATTTCTGGCTTGTGTCAGAAATTAGGCCTAGCCTGGAGACAAACTCCACAGCTTCCACTGCACCTCTAACAGATCACTGCTTGATTAAACTTACTTTGACACCCACAAATGCATGTCAAAGGAATAAAGGTTATTGGAAATTCAACTCAAGCCTTCTTAAACATGATCCATTCTGTCAGAAAATTATAAAAACAATCAGAGATATAACTAAAGATTCCTCTTTTACAAATTATAGTGATAAATGGGAATACTTAAAATACAAGATATGTCAAATTTCCATCTCATATAGTAAAGTATTAAGCCAAGCTAGTAAACAAAGGGAGATGGAAATTGTGAAAGAAATTAATATTTGCAATAAACCTTTATTAAACGGAGATGACAAACAAAAACTAATCCTTTTGCACTCTTTACTAGACAACATTTACATTAATAAGACCAAAGGAGCGTATATCAGATCAAGAGCGAAATGGATAGAGGACGGGGAAAGGGGTTCAGCATATTTACGATATGATACGATATACTTTATTGTCCCCTGTTACGGCACAGACGAGGCACCCAAAAGCAGACCACGCACGATCAGGGTAAAGTGCGTATTTATTAGAATCGGCAGGCAGAGTTCGTGAGCCGGGAACAGGCAGGGTCAGCAACGGGTAAGCAGTCCGTGGGAAAAACCAGGGCGAAGTCAGGAACAGGCAGAGTCAGGAACCAGGAGACAGTCCGAGGGCAAATCCGGGAGCGAAGTCGGGCAGAAGCGGAGTCAGGCACGGGGCAGGCAGACGAACAAGCAGACAGGGCAAAAACGGCAGGCAGAAAAACCAGGTCGGGGAACAAGCGGGATCAAAAGGTACAGAAAGCAAATCCGGAAACAAAACGCGGGGACGAAACAGGTCAGGAATAACACTGCTACGAACTAGCAACGAGACAGGAACAGGCAGGGCATAAATAGGGCAGAGCAGACGAGGTGATGGGGAACAGGTGAGCCGGCAGGCAGGTGGCGGCGATGAAGCAACGAGGCAGGCGGGGACAGGGGCGGGGCTAGAACACAAGGAAAACAAAAGCACATGGACAGGGGAAGAAAACAAACACACAGCTAGGGGGCCGGGGCACTGACATCCCCTTAGGGAAATTTGTCTTGGACTCAATGCTGCGCACATAAAATGCCTTCACAGTTACAATAAAATAAACATATAAATAGAACAGCACCAGCTGTGCTAATCACAACAGTAAAATGCACATAACAAATATTGCACACACCCCATGATAAAATACATTGCATATTATGTGTAACACATTTTGCACACACCCATAATAGAACACCAAGACTGTTGCACAATCCATACAGCCTCAAGCAGCATTGTTTAAAAATTTGATAGACACAGGAACAAATGAGTTTTTAAAACGGTTGCGTTTACATCTGGGGACTCTGTATCGTCTGCCAGAGGGTAAGAGCTCATATTCTGTGTGGAGGATATGTGATGAGTCGGTCAGGATCCTCTGAGCTTGCCTAAGAACAGACTGCTCATATATGGACTGAAGGGGTTGGTATTCACTACTCCCCATCACCTTCATAGCGGTGTGAACCATACGAGCTAGCTTGGTTTTTAGTTGCACAGTGAGGTTGCCATACCATGCTGACATCCCATACCTGACTAAGCTCTCCAACACAGCCTGGTAAAATAAAAACATGATCCTGTGGTCCACACCGTACACTCTGAGTCTGCGTAAAAAATATAGTCTCTGCTGTAGACAAGAGCATACGCTGTCAACATGGACCTTCCAGCTGAAGGTGTCATCCAAGTGAACGCCAAGGTACTTGTATGAACAGACCTGATTGATGTATGTATCATGTATGACCACAGGGCTGTGATCCCCCACTGAACCAGGATCCAGAACATCTCCTTAGTTTTAACAGCATTTAAAATGAGATGGTTAGCATCACACCACTGTACAAAGTTTTCTATTTCAGAGAAATAGACTGGTGGGCTTGTGTCTTTGTGCAGTAGGCTAAGGATAGTGGTGTCATCAGAAAATTTAAAAACGAAGTTCCTGGGGTGGCTGCTTGAACATTCATTTGTGTATAGTGTAAAAAGAACTGGGGAACTGACACAACCCCACGGGGCACCTGTGCTGATTGATCTGGATTCTGAAAAGGTGTTATTGACTCTCACGTGCTGGCTTCGATTGATTAAGAAGGAAAAATACCACTTAATTAAAAAAGGATTGACACTCATCTGCTTCAGTTTTAGAATGAGCAGATGAGGCTGGAGGGTATTAAAAGCTGAGCTAAAATCAATAAATAAAATCTGTGCATAGGCTTTAGGGTCTTCCAAGTGCTTGACAGTGAGGTGGGTGATGCTGTTAATGGCATCATCAGTGCCCCTCCCCTGTCTATAAGCAAATTGGAGTGGGTCAAGTGCCGAATTGACCTCTGCCTTGAGCACAGACACCATGTATTTTTCAAAACTTTTCATAACAATCGAAGTCAGAGCCACAGGTCTAAAATCATTGTTTTCTGTAGACTAGAGAAAAGGAGACAAGAACGGAATACCATAAAGACGTTGTTAGTTGGTAACCAGGAACGTACAGATCCTGTTAAAATTTCTAAGGAAATCCAGTTCTACAGCAAATTGTACTCTTCCTCTTATTCACATACAGCTGCTGAGGCTTTCTTTGAGTCTGTTAAAGAACGGATCCCTAGAGTGGATGAGTGCTTCAGAAATATATGTGATGCAGAAATCAGAATGGATGAAGTAGAAAAAGCCTTGAAATGTTTATCTTTAGACAAATCTCCAGCTTCAGATGGCTTAACAAGCAACTTTTATAGGCACTTCTGGGAACATCTGAAAGGTCTTTTATTTAATATGTTAAAAGAAATTTCTGAAACCCTTATTCTACCAACTACAATGAAGTAAGGAACCATCACCCTCATTCCCAAACCTGGTAAAGACCCAAAATTAATTGACAATCTTAGACCTGTAACTCAACTTAATAATGATTATAAAATTTTAACTCATATGTACGCAAATAGATTAAAAACTGGTATCACGCAAATTATTTCAGACACACAATCAGGTTTCATAAAAGGACGATCAATTCACAACAATATACGACTTGTACTTGACTTACTTGACTACAATTACTTAATTGAAGATGGTGGCTTTATTCTGTTTCTAGATTTCTTTAAAGCATTTGATACGATTGAGCACAAATTTATGTTTCGCATCTTAGAGTTATTCGGATTTGGTGAACATTTTTTAAATATAGTTAAATTATTTTATAAGGATACTAATAGTACAGTCTTACTACCACAAGGTGCATCTCCAAGATTTTCAATTAATAAAGGTATTAAACAAGGTTGTCCCATCTCTCCTTTACTCTTTATCGCTGCAGCAGAAATGCTTTCCATTCTTGTTCAGATTTTGAAAAATTGACAGTGTTAGGCAAACAACTAACAATCAGCCAACTGGCTGATGACACAGCCATATTTATGAAAAATAGTAACCAAATTCAAAAAATCCTTGAAATAATAGATTTCTTTTCTAAGGCATCTGGCTTAAAATTAAACCTTAAAAAATGTGAATTACTACCTATTCACAATTCCACTCTAATAACAATTCATAACATCCCCATTAAGGCAGCTGTTAAATACCAGGGCATACACATTACTAAGGATAAGGACTCCTTAAATAACCTCAACATTTGGAATAATCTGGATAAATGTAAATCTCATCTAAATTCTTGGTCTCAAACAGACATCTCTATCATAGGTCGAATTTTTCTAACAAAAATGGAGTGCATTTCCTGATTCATCTACCCAGCTTACTCTGTATCACTTCCCAAAAATTCAATAAACGCCATAAACCAGGCTAATTTCAATTATATCTGGAAAGGGAAAACACACTATATAAAGAAAAGCACTATGATCCAAGAATATGAGGAAGGTGGACTTAAGGCTATTGATATTGAGTGCATTTATGGCACTATTAAGATAAACCGGTTAAGATCATTTCTAAAACATGAAAAAAGTTTTTGGTTTCATATTCCCAATGAATTTTTTATGAAACTAGGAGGCATCAGTTTCCTTCTTGGATGCGACTATGACCTAAAAAAGCTCCCTGTCAAATTATCCTTGTTTCATCAACAGGTTTTGCAATATTGGAGAATGATATACAAACATAACTTTAGTCCCCACAATACCCCACTATGGAACTGCAGATATGTATTACATAAAAATAAATCCATATTTTTACAAAATTGCCTAGAAAAAGGAATATGGTCTGTAATGCATTTATTGGATAATACAGGAAATATTCTACCATTTGAGGACGTGTGTTCTAAATTTAACCTAGCTGACAAAAATCATTATAACAAGGTTGTCAATGCAATCCCTCAAGCTGTAATTGTGATGGCATCTAATTTATGTCAAAATAATGTAAACCTGAATCTCCCCTCGCTTTTGGTGAATGGTCACAACTTCATTAACTCAAGACTACCTGACTTCACTATTCGGCAAACCTTTACTAAAGAATTGTATCTGTTCTCCTCATCCAGGAACTCAATTCTAAAATTTTTCTCTAAAGAAGATGCTGAAAGCCTAAGATCGAAATTTTTCAGATTTCCTATTGCACCAAAAGCGAAAGAGATTCACTTTAAGATTCTCAATGAAATACACCCCTCTGCTGAATTTTTAAGAAGTCGTTTTGGTTTTGATCACAATAATTGCTCATTCTGTGATGAACATATTGAAACTACAGAGCACTTATTCTATGAATGTATTTTTGCTAATGCTTTTTGGGATGATTTGCATTATTGGCTGTCCAAATATATAAATTTTTCTGATTTAACAAAGGAAAATGTTATATTTGGTGCAATTGTGAAAGATCCCTTGCATGATCTGGCAATCAATTCCATAATCATTCTAGGGAAGTTTTTTATACATAAAAATAGATTCTTGAAGTCAAGACCTAACTTTTATGTTTTTCATAAAGAACTGTGTCTTTTTTTCCATCCCTGAAATATATGAATGCTGTGAAGCTTTCCAAGTTAGTAGAGGACCTTAACCTTACAGAGAACCCCTAGCACTACTCTCACATTGCCACTGAGTTTCCTTATTTATGTTTGTGTCTTAAGTTTATTTATATTTATTTCATTTAAATTCATTTATGTACTTTTATTGTTTATTGTTTTTTTCCTCTCTATTTTATTTTATTATACTACATAGCTTGTCTGTTCCCTCTCAACTTTGTACTGTTTGTACTGTTCTGTACTATGCCAATTTGTACTGTAAATTCTGTCTTCAATTAAAAAAAAAAAAAAGTCAGAGCTGGAGCTAACATGTGTTCGACAGAATTGTCGCTTCCTCTGTCTCTGACACTGTCTCATTATTTTTTTTAAACTTGCGCTGCGGCTCCACATTGCAATAAGCAAGCCAATTTCATTACCCTCCATTTTGTTTTGTTTATGCTAACTACTTCTACTTCCGGGCACAATGCCATTACTATAGCAACCAATGTGGATAAGACCGGAAATGAGGATTGGCACCCGGACACACAGATCGGATCTGATCACTTGCAATTGTGGCACACCTAAAATAGTGTGACCACATTTACGTGATAAAAGTTGAGAGTAATTATTATACTGATGATTTTGGGTTATTGTATACAATTATGTTTGTGTTAAAAAAAAAAAAAAAAAAAAGCCCAGTCATTCACTGATAATATGGAGATCCAAGCTAATTGTCATTGAACTAATGGAGCGAGAATACGTTTCATCCGGGTAGCAATGAGACGGAACGTTCGTGTTTGCTTCAGTTGCACCGGGGTATCAGGGAGAGAGGGTCCGCCTCCGTGGTTTCCTCAGAAGCAATCTGGAGGGAAATGAAACGTACCGTGTTCCCATTGCTCCTGTTTTACCTCCTTGCTAGGCCTACAGGTCGGTAAACAGTAAATAAACCACAACTATCTACCGTATAAGACCAGGCTTTATTAACGTGACTGTCGGCTAAAAGTTTAGAGTGTTTGTAGCGATTTTGACACGCATAAAAGACCGAAAGAAAGTAAATCTGTTCTGGCAAAGTTTTTCTGAGGTGACGCCATTTCATGCTACTAGCGTGGCTTGACAATTCAGTTAATAGTGATAGTGTTTCTGAAGGCTCTCGCACACTGAATGTTTCAGATATTATTCAGTTATTGTTTATTGAGGTGTTTCTAACTAATACGCGCTTTGTTAAAATTAACGACTGAAGGTAGTAAATTGAATATTTGTTGTTAGTGATACCTAAATCGGTTTTCTGTTAAAACATATGGGTAAAACATGTAGCATAAGCATTTTCTAGTTCATACATTTCAGTGGCCTGTAATCATTGCAGAGCTTAATGTCAAGTGGTGTATACTACTTTTGGATTACACTAGATATGAATAATAGAGTTTCAACCAGTTGCATACTGTGGAAAAAAGTACTTTAATTACTAAAGATGTTTATTGAATATAAAAGTCAATGGAAATGTGTTTATCACCAAGATAGCGAGTGACTAGAGTGTGCTTTCTTGAAATGCTGAGAATATTTAGTTAAGTGATGAACTCTAGTGAACTAGTGAAGCAAGGGACTGAACAAAACATAAAGAACTGAAATGCATAGGACCAGAAATGTGTGTGTTTAAATGGTTTTGAGTTGTTTAATAAAACAACCAAAGAAGCAATCTGGAGGGAAACAAAACACACCGTGTCCTCATTGCTCCTGTTTTACCTGCTTGATACAGGTTACATTTTTGTTACGGTGGCACCCAACACTGGGACACCTAACACAATATATAATGCAGACATTCAATCAGGAAGATCAGATTCTGATCGGATATGCAAAAAATCAGATTTGAACACAATAATCTGATTCTGTCTTGATTAGATAACATTTTATTTTAGGTGCAGCAAATCTAGAAAATTTATTTTGTAGCTAGTTGTGTTCTGATTGAATTGATTCTGAACTGCCATCAGGATGGAACAGGATGCAAGGTTAGCAGAACAAAGCATTAGCTACTTCACAGACTGCTAGCCACGTTTTCCGCTCACACCAGCTCAGCGAAAATCCCCAGTTATACGACCCCCTTGTAGATACTTGCTTGATGTTTAAATTTGGTCTGGGTGGTCCTAATTCTTTAGTTGCCAATTTATCCTGATTACTACGACAACTGAACAGTATTTCTCTTAATGACACAATCGAGTTGGTTTGAGCTGAGGTAACAGCCATGTTGACCTTGAATGTGATAAGATCGCTGGTTGCCCTGGTGCTCCCTACACCAGGTTACATTTACATTTATTCATTTGGCAGACGCTTTTATCCAAAGCGACGTACAAAAGTGCAAATAGTGAGCAAACAACAGGCACAAGAGCAAGATGTGTACAGGTCATACAATGCAAATAGTGCTGAAGCTGAGCGCAAGGTCAGTGTCGCGAGCTAACTAATCTGAATTAGGATTGCATATCAAATACAATTACAGGAACAATAAAGTACTGCTATACTACCTAGGTAAGTGAGCAACAAGTACAAGACGGGTCAGAATTACAGCGTCAAAGTTACAAGGTCAAAGTGGCAGAGGTATTAGTCCAGGTAGAGTCTGAAGAGGTGTGTCTTCAGCGCACGTCTGAAGGGTTGGGGTAAAGGAGTTGTTCTCAGGGGGGTGGGGAGTTCATTCCACCACTGGGGGGCGATGATGGAAAAGCGTCGTTGTGAGGAGCGTGGTTCTTTCGTTCTGTTGGTGGGTGGAGCGAGGCGTCCGGATGTAGCAGAGCAAAGTTGACGAGCGGGTGCGTAGGGTAGGATGAGGTCCTGGAGGTAGGTCGGGGCAGTCCTTCTTGCAGCAGAAAAGGTGAGTGTCAAGGTCTTGAAGCAGATCATGGCTGCGATTCGGAGCCAGTGGAGGGATCTCAGTAAGGGGGTGACACGGGAGAACTTTGGGAGATTGTAGATCAGCCTAGCAGCTGCATTTTGGATGAGCTGCAGCAGCTGGATGGTGCAGGCTGGGAGGCCTGCGAGGAGGGCGTTGCAATAGTCCAAGTGGGAGAGCACTGTGGCCTGGACGAGCAGCTGGGTGGAGTAGGTGGTCAAAAAAGGGCGAATCCTCCTGATGTTGTAGAGGAGGAATCGACAGGAGCGTGCCGTCTGGGAGATGTAGTCGGTGAAGTCCAGCCTGTTGTCGAGAGTGACACCCAGGCTCTTCACTGAAGTGGAGGAAGTTACTGTGGTGCCGTCAACAGTAATCGAGGTTACATATGACGAAAGCACGTTAGTGCAAGCCCACCCAGAACCCATACAGATTGCATTGCGGCGCCTGCAGTTCGAAAAAAATTGCCTTAACATGAGAGTCTATCAGAGTGATCTGGGCGATTTTCAACCAGACTGAAATCGCCCGAAAGGGGTGGTACTCCATGGAACATGACTTGATGCTGATTGGACTATGATGTTCAGAGGCAGGACAAACTGTCTAGAACAGTCACAGCTAGCGTAACACTGTGGTAGAATGTGATAGAAAAATTCGCTCCCTTTCCCCCTTTGGTGGTGTGTCGCCCGACCGCCCTAAGAAACAAAGTGCCCCTGCTAATAATACCATGATGTCATTTGCTAGGCCTCTTCAGATGGAGGCTTAGAATTGCATCCATTCCTTCTCCCTCTAGTAACAGTGGCAGTCCCATGGTGCAGTTGAGAATTGAGTGAAGGGATGGCATTCAATAGCATCATTCTGTAAAAAAAGAACACAGGGATTTTATGCATGCAAATATTAGAGAGTGTAGCCAAGGTTAATAGAAAAACAGATACGTTAACTACTCTGATCTTAGTTTACTCTAGGAATGTGATGACAGTTTAGAAACACTACTTCGTAGTGACCAGAATCTGTTGCAAACTAACAGTGAGAAGACATGAAAATGACTCTAAATTTCAGGACTGTTTCTCCTTTTGCTTGAAACATACATTGTGATGAGCAGTATGCACATAATGTTCGTTTTCAGGTACCACTATGAAACAGAGAGTTTAGAGTAGTAAAGTGAGTCAGAACATGATGTGCAGAGTGCCAGCAGTTTTGCTCTTAGCAATGCAATAGAAAGCCATCATTAGTTACTAACATAATAAATTCTGAGTTGCTACTTTATTACCCTGTTAGTATTCTGAAACCAAACGTGTGCAAGTTTTCTCAAGGATGTGTCCAAATAGGGCACAGTGAATACATAGATGACAGAGGACTGGATCAACTTTGGACTGAATCAGGAGTGAGGGATAGAGAGAGAGAGAAAGAGAGTGAGAGAGAGATGCATCACATACACATCTACCATACACTGCTTTTCAGTAGTTCTTTACAGCTTTTACATAAAGCTCATCAGTAGAAATATACATAAAAAGGAAAGGAACAAGTAATTAGTGAGGGAGGAAGGTTGTGTGCGTGTGTGTGTGGGGGGTAGTTACTGTGGTGTGAGGTTCAAGCAGTCCTTCTCTTCTGCAAACCAAAAGAAGCCACCACTCTTTTGATCCAAACACAGACTGACAACTTATAAACAGGGTGGGGCTGTGTCACTCAGAGCATGGACACCCTCAGGGACAGGGTTGATGGGGTAACCTAATACTTTGAAAGGATGAAACAAAGATGGCATGCAACCTAGTTGATTGCTGCAATGGGGCGGTCCTAATACAGGATCATTACATTTCTTTTTAAAGTTGTTTAACAGGTTCTCATCCCAATCACATTAGGGAATAATGGCAAGGAGGATCATCTATTTGAGAGAGGCCTTGCACACCAGAGAGCAGAGCCAGAGAACTTGTCCTTTTGTTCTCTTACTTCAGAAAGATGTAGGAACAGGTTAAGAAGCTCCCCTTGGTCAGAACACAGAGAAGAACATCTGTACTTCCATAATAAGGAAGAGCTGTTGAATTTCTGGCTCTCTGTCTAATCTTTAAAAGCTTCTTTTTCAAAGCAAAGACATGAGAGGAACAAGAGGCTTGTTAAGACCCTCTGGATATTTCCTTGTTCATCCTTCTGACATATTTCTTCTTAGTCTCCTTATGGTGTGAGCGCATAATTTATACGGCAAATGCCTGGACAACCTGGGCTACATAGTCGGTGAGTTTCACCCTGGCTGGTCAATCTTTATCCAGAGCCAACTCCTTAATCACAGTTTGCGCACTCTTCTTTTACCATTTTTCCCAACAAAATCATGTGTTTTCAAACAATACAAGCCAATATCAGGGCTCAGCTTAAACAACTGGATCTTCTTGGCCACCCAGCAACCTTAAAAGCCACAAACGCCATGGAAGATGAACCGCAACATGCCCACTTCCCAAACAAGCAAACAGTCCACATGACCTTTTGCTCAACAACAAATCAGTATCATATGGCTTTGGTAAATCTATGTTTTTCTCTGTTTTTTGTTGTTTTTTTGCTGTAATCCTATTGAGCACTCTGGTTTATTACACCAGGTGTGAATGAGCTGCGTGAGAGAATAATGAGAGGGAGTGGAGCCGTCTGCTCTCTTTTCAGTCTAAAATAATCAGATCAAGATGACTCACCAAGCTTTTCAGAAATTTTTGCCTTTTTATCTGGCACACAAAGCGAAGCCTCTCAGATCACAAGAAGAAAAGGGGAAAAAAGACAAACAAGCAGAGAAAACAAGGAAAAAAGCGAAATGACAGAATATGGACTAGGCAAATTTTGCCTGGCAGAAGACACAGGACAGGCTTCTAATCGAGGCAGAACCAGGCCAGCTCAGTTTGGGCAGGTGAGGAGTTTTTCCACCCATGTTGAAACCCATGGCTACTCAGGAGTAAGAAAGAAGAGGGTTAAAAAACTTGCACTAGGTCAAGTGTGCAGGTTATGCTGAAATACAAGTGCATCCAAGGCTGGTATAGGATGAATTTTGTTTCTCATACAACATGTCCCCTGAGTGATGCTTGTAAATGACTGAGGCATGCAAATGACTTCCATACATTATGTATTGACTGTTGTCTGAGAAATGATAGCTAGCAATTATTGCATAACATGTACAGAATACTATATTGGTGCATGACATTAATTTTGCAGCTGTAGGTCAGATGGAAGTACCATGCAAAAGAATCAGAATCAGAATTTATTGGCCAAGTATGTTTTTACACATACAAGGAATTTGACTCTGGTTCCAGTGTGTTCACACAATGATTTACAAGGTGACAACAACAAATACCATTAGACAGTGGAACAACAAACAACAAGAGTAGTGCAGGACAGATACATGGAATGGCATAAGGATGGAATGAACAAGGTATATAAAAAATAAATATAAACAGGTACTGTACAATAAATAAACAGCTACTGCACAATAAGTGTACAGGAGTGCAGGCTGTGGGTCTGTACAACAATTTGTTTTAGACAGCTGTTGCACATTGACCATGAGATAAAGCCTACCTGAGTTGAAGCTATGGATATGTACAACTATAGTTGTACATCTGTTGCACTGTGAATTGCTAGTTTAACAGTTCAAGAGTGTGATGGCGTGTCAGAAGAGGCTATTCTGGTGTCAGCTTGTTTTGGTGGGGAATGATCCCCGCCTGCTGGAGGGAAGGAGTACAAACATGTGGTGGCCAGAATGTGAAGGGTAAGCAATGATTTTGCCTGCCCGTTTTCTGGCTCTGAAATTGAAAATATCTCGGAGTGTGGGCAGATTAACTCTATTGATCTTTTCTGCAGTCCTGATGGTGCACTGTGGTTTGTTGATGTGTTGTTTGGTGGCAGATCCAAACCATACTGTTATGGAGGTGGTGAGTACAGACTCAATGGTTGCTGTGTAGAACTTTACCAGCAATTCCTATGGCAAGTAGAATTTCTTCAGCTGGTGCAGGAATTATATCCTCTGCTGGGTCTTTCTTGCCAAGGACACAGTGTTGGTCTCCCACCTCAGGTCTTTGGAGATTGTAGGTCCCAGAAACCTGAAGGTCTCCACAGCTGAGACGGCACTGCCTAGTATGATGAGGGGAGTCAGGGATGTGGAATTCCCCCTGAAGTCCACCATCATCTCCACTGTTTTGAAGATGTTCAGCTCTTAGTTGTGGCTGCACCGGAAGGCCAGCTGTTCAACCTCCCGTCTGTATGCATCTCGGATGAGACTGATGACTGTTGTGTCATCTGCAAACTTCAAGAGTTTGACCGAGGGGTCCTTGGAGGAGCAGTCATTTGTCTATAGGGAGAAGAGCAGTGGGGACAGCACACAACCCTGAGGGGCGCCAGTGCTGACTGTGACCTCACTTGCTGCTTCCTGTCTGTGAGGAATTTGGAAATCCATTGACAGGTGGGGGAAGGCACAGTGAGTTGGGGAAGTTTGGAGTGGAGTAGCACTGGTTTGATGGTGTTGAATGACGAGCTGAGGTCCACAAACAAGATCCTTGCATAGGTCCCTAGGCAGTCAAGGTGTTGAAGCTTGTGGTGTAAACCCATGTGTACTACATCATCTATTGACCTGTTGGCCCAGTACACAAATTGTACGGGGTCCAGCAGGGGGTCTGTGATCTCCTTTCAGTGGGCCAGCACCTGTTGCAATTACCTCTGCAGTCATGAAGTCCTGGGATACAAGGTTTTTGGGAAACTGATACAATTATGCAGCATTTGAAGCAGGGGGGAACTTCACATAGCTCCAATGACCTGCTGAAGATCTTTGTGAAGACAGGAGCCAGTAGATCAGCACAGGCTTTCAGACAGGAGGGTGAAACTCCATCTGGGCCTGGTGCTTTCCTGGTCTTTTGTTTTCTGGAAGAGTGTGCGAACATCCTTGTCACAGATTCTCAGTGTAGTCTGGGGGAAGGGGGTATTTTGATATGGGCAGGGTGAGAATTGGTGCAGGTGGTGCCAGGTGTGAATTGGAGTGGGTGAGGGGTGTGGCCATTGTCGTCTTGAACCAACAGTAGAACACATTTAGTTCTTCAGCCAGCTAATGATTCTCCATGGTGTGGGGGGATGACTTCCTGTAGCTGGTGATGTCCTGCAAGCCTTTCTACACTGATGCTGGGTCATTGACTGAAAACCTATTTTCTAGCTTTTCAGAGTAGACCCTTTTGGCTGCCCTGATTTCCTTTATCAGTGTGTTCCTTGCCTGGTTATACAGGGTTCTGTCCCCACTCCTGTAGGCCTCCTCCTTGGACCAATGAAGCTGTTTGAGCTTGCCCAGATCAGTGGCTTGGTCAAGTCAATGGCTCTTATTAAGTACATTTAAAAATATTTGGTTCATCCAATCAAGCCCTTTCTTTGGGTTTTGTCTCCTTAAAGAACATCTACATTATGTTGTAGGGTTTATAAAACTAAACTTGTGTTGATAATCAGTCTCATTTAATTAGTACAGCCCAGTTACATTAACCTTAAGGTTTCAGCAGTATTGATTTAATTAATCAATACGGTTATTATTTTGAATTAATATTCAATGTTAATAACATGGTTGCTGAATCTTAAATTAACTTTAACAGGGAGTTCTTTGGTAGTGAATTGGCTTGGTTCAATGTACGAACAACATTGAGACGGAGACAGGTTTTATCAAAATACAGTTTATTGATACAAAACATATATCTAGGCTACAAACACAACTAACTAAAAGGGTGAAATATGTGGAATGGTAGAGAAGTGGAAAGAGGGGAACAAAGCACTGCGTGTGCATATGAGCGCACGTGGCGGAATGAATGGAGGGAACAAAAGAAAAAGGGGAAAGCACGTGCACGGGAGTGCACATGGCGGAATGAATGGAGGGAACAAAAGAAAAAGGGGAAAGAGTGTGCACGCGAGTGCACGTGGCGGAATGAATGGAATTTGGAGGGAAAACGGTTCCGACGTCGCCCTGTAACGGCAGAATTAGCTATTTTATTAGTCCTACCTAGGTTGGCTATATTCCCACAACGTGGGGTTCACATTGTTAGGAGCTTCTTGGAAAAGCTAGATAGGAATAAATATTTAGGCGGATTTTACCGCTGGTTGATATCAACCTGAAATGGCCATGAAACCGTGTTCCTACCAGATTAAAGAAAGGGCTGGCAGACAGAGAGAGTGAGAGAAGATCGCAATATGTTTTAATGGTTATTATAAGAACAATATGCCACAGAGCAGAGCATCAATCTTAACATATCACAGCATCTAACAAACGCTAATGCCCAGATGCACAGCCTTACTTGAGAGTTTGATATGGCCGATATCAAGCTTAAAAGTTGAATTTGTCCGACCGTCATCGGGGGCACATCCCGTTCCAGATGTGCTAGTGTTGCTCCAAGGGCAATGCGTCCAGGTGTCGTCGTCTTGGGCTGCATCTCTGGCTTGACCAGGGGGAGAGGCGTCGTTGCCGGTGTGTGGGAGGCGTGAAGAGAACCAGTCGTCTTCTTGTCCCAGTTTTAAAAAGCTACGATCGGTAACGCAGCCTCCGATTCAAATCCGGTCCTTGCAAGTATATTTTTGACTAATTTTAGAACTAGGAATCTTTGTTGTTGGACCCTTGGTCACGAGAAACAAAGTACTAGTTCTCAATTAGGATGTTCTGTAGCTACAGTGGGGTATCTCTTTGGTGCCTATAGCGTGGTGCCGTCCGCGAGAGAGAGTGAACCACCATTCGCCTGCGGTTTGTCTGTATCAGCCAGATTTTGCGTGTTTCCGGCTGATACAGTATTGGTGGTTTGTCCATAAAATTTACAATTTACAGGAGGTGGCGTCGATGATGTCACTGAAGATGTCATTGATGACGTAAGCAAGGGGTTACCCATTCAATTTTGTAGTTTGTTCTCAACAATGTGGTTGGTCTTTTTGTCAATAACAGCACCATTTTTGAAAGATTCAAAAGGATTTTAATGACCTTAAGACAGTAATCCATTGCTTCACAGAGAGGGTAAGACGCTATACTGTGTGTTGGTATTTCACTGAGATTTCACTGGTGTGCTATATATTTATACAAGGACTGGGACAAGTCAGAACAGGGGAAGGCAGCCCATAAGCCTTGCATCATTACTATGGCAACTACAACCATAGCAGTGCATGGCTTTGCCTCAAACAACACATGATGTCCATCGGAGTATCACAGAGTTCATGGAGAATCTTAGAGGAATCTTGACTCACTTGAGTATAATGCTATTGACAGCGGTTGCAGAGACCCAGATTAGTAAAACAGAGAAAAACATCCAGCAATATAACGTTTTCAGTGAAAACATTAACAATTGAACTTACGGAGACCTTGTACAGCTCTGTTTTCCTGAATAGCTGAACTGGTTGCCTAACAGATGCATCATGAGAAAGCAATGGAAAAAAATACTTTTAACTAAGAAAGGGATGGCATGAGCTTGGCTAGACCGTTTTTGTGTGTGTCCCTTTCTGCCTGGAGACTATGCCATCAGTCAGGTGTGTCTCAAAATGACCCTGTATTTCTCTGTATTGCTGAGAGTGATGTTTGGATTATAGCACCTGATTGCTCCTCTAAAGTGAGGGTATGGTACAATGAGGTACTTGGGGCTGTCATTTTTCCACCCATTAGAGGGGCAAGTGTCATTATTCCACTTTAAAAATCAATAGGGGGTGATGGCAGGGAAAGGAATATTTGGACATTTTCTGGCCTGTGCTCTTCCTGAAGTTCTCTTGCATCCATTAGAATCAATCATGTGCCAAGCGTGAAGACAGAAATCTCCCCAGCACTTGCAGTGCAGTGACCATCACCTTTTTCAGCATAATCAATTATTTTGAATGTAAAATTTAATTTATTCAGCTCATGATACCCAATGAAATTTCAGCACATGCTAATCAATGATGTGTTAATAAAAGCATGACACAGGTGCGCTTCTACAATCCTTGCTTGAATTAGTCTCCAATAAAATGAGGTATTGCTTAAATTACTGGCATATGTTTCCTTGTTTCCATTTGCCTCAAAACTAACTTCCTCACACTCACTAGTTTTCATGCAATATCCCTTTTTTAATGTTTTCCTTAATGTAGTGTAATTTCAGCATCTAAAAGGTCAAGCACACAGTGATACATGTCAAAGTAATAAAATTACCATATCTGGTTCATCAATTTGCGAGTCACACTGCTTACTAAGGTCTTCATACACAGAATCTCTTTATGAGATATTTCACCGCCGGGCTGAAGGGAAAAAAAAGTGTTTCGGTGTGTTGCAGGCAGTAATCCAGTATGCTAAGACTCCCGACTAATGAAGACATGAAAATGAGAGAGGTCTGTAGATATGGAAATGCTGGATTGGTTTGCACACTCATGCACATACATTTTCACACATAACTGTAGCTGTTAATCAACTGTGTGTTCTCTGACTTTGACCCATTCCAATGCATGAGCTTGGGTACCCACCTGGCATTTGTTTAAGGCATGGGACACAGTACAGTATGCCCTGACATCGCCCATTTCAAAGCCAGTGCACAGTGTCCCTCAATAACTCAGCTAGTGTGAGAATGGGCCTGGTCACCAGACACAACAGGATCTGTGAGAGACACCGGCACCAACACCTCATTTATCATTATGACCAAGTCCAGTGAGCCTTTCCCTCCAGAGCTGCACAGTGTACCACTGTGCATCACAAGTCAAGAGCTACAGAGAGTAAAAAAAGCAAAATCTGTTTATGATGACCGCATATCGTAACCACTGAGATCCACAGAGCTTCTCTTGTTTTGTTTTAATTTTTTTGGCCTATGGTATTCTAGCCTCAGAATAGGACACATTTTAAGAGAAGAAGCTTCTCCAACTATTGCTGAAGTGTTTGGCAAAAGAGCTGTCACTCAATGGACATTATGTTTTCTAGGACATCTACTCAGCCTAGTACTGTATGGCAGCAGTGTAGCATAGTGGTAACCCAGAATTGCCTCAGTAAATATCCAGCTGTATAAATGGATAACATTGTAAAAAAAAAAAAAAACTAACCAATGTGTGTCGTTCTGGAAAAGAGCGCCTGCTAAATGCCAATAATGTAGTGTAATGTAATACTGTTTACACAGCCTGACCCACAGGCAGCTATAAAACTGTCAAATGCACATGACACTTATGTTGATCTTATTCCTGGTAACTTGCTAGTATGCCTTCGGAATTTTATGTAGCGAGCATCATTTTATCTTGATACAGGATCTTTGTGGGGGGATATTTGTGTGTCAATCTACAAGGACATAATACTTTTGCCCAATTTCCTCATAACAGTGCCCTGTGGACAACTGTGTTTAGATGTCGTCTTTATCCTTTCCTTTGTAGTTTAAACAAACAAAAAAACACAATTCATGTAAATTGGCATTTTTCCTCTCTATCTATTAAAGTGCAAATAGAGAATCTATCCAACAGCACAACTAAGGAAATTAGAGGTGGCAAACAAAGATTACAGACAGTCCTGCCAGCACAGACAAATGTGCAGGGCACATTTATAGATAAATGGATAGTGCAGAGATCTGTAATATCAGAGTATGCTGAAGATTAGTGTGTTTCCTCACAGCCACACAGCATCAACTCTCCCACTGTTTATTTCAATGTGTGCATATTGGTTTGATGCAGTGAATGGCTGGCATGGCCTTGAACATGAAGTAAGGGAATGACAGAAGCATCTAAAATTCAACAACTGAGAAGAAGTCTAATTCTTTTGAGGCCTTTTCAAACCACAGGGTGTGGCAACAGCACAGGGTGTGGTAACAACAAGGGTGTGGCAACAGCACGGGGTGTGGTAACAGCACAGGGAGTGGTAACAACAAGGGTGTGGCAACAACAAGGGTGTGGCAACAACAAGGGTGTGGTAACAACACAGAAGAGAATCCTAACTCCTTCTCAGGAAAACATTGTCATCAAGGACACTGTCAAGTTATCTTCACCAGGTATCAATTGCTGACCTCATATGCCTGAGCGCTGACCGTGTCCAGGGAAATCAGGTCACAGTGGGTGAGCACCCAGAGGAAATCAAGGCAGACCATTCTGGCAATGTTGTCTGTGATGTATGGGAGGGCCAAGGCAAGGCTAAGGGGTGATCATCCACAGTTAGACAAACACTTATGACCACAGCATGTCCCACAAAACCCACCAGTCTGTGAATATGGTATGTGGCATGAAACATTTCAAATGTCATTCCAGCAGCTGTTTGATCCCAATATTATCCTGAAGGAAGCATCTCTCATTATCAAGTATGCAAATCAGTTAATATTTAATTTAAAAGCTGCTGTTTATGTGCTAGTCACAGTATTTCACATAGAGATTTCATATTGCTATTTTGTAATATTATAATAAAAGGGGTCTTACAAGAATGTAAATATCAGAGCCTGAAAATGATCACACCAACCACAACATCAGGAAACAGATAATTATCTTTATTAATTCATAAACATGTCTTAAACTACTTGAAAGAGTGGGGGAATCACAGGGGCACAGGGGCAACAGGCAACACCGGCATTACACAGGCTTCATTAAACTTATACGTCACACTACGCTGAAATGAAGCACACCGACCCAATGCACACACTAACACCCTCTAAACAGGAGGCACTGCAGACCATTTAAGTAAACACTCTAAAGCACTACAACCCACACCCATATTGAGAACCATATGAACCCACTGTATTAGCGGCTATCCCACTAGCCCCTGTTACCCACCCCACATCCACACACTCGCACAACGCACACAAACACAAACATGCGCGCCCACACACACTCACATATTTAAAATGTACACTTAACTCGCCCAATCGGCGACACCCCCCCTTTGGGTCTGACTTCGAGGCAGCGTCTTGATCCCCCGGCACAAAGCTGAGCCACATTAGATGAAGGGTAAGCGGAAGTCGCTCACCCCACACCAGGAAACACCACACTAGTCTCGCCGCGGCTAGTCCACTTCCTAAAACCCCGGCCCTAACTCCTCTACAGGAAGCAACAAACCTCCCCTCCTAACGCAGGAACGTCTACCCCCTAATCTTACTGTCTTCGTCGCCGGCAGTCCTAAACAACTGCGAGCGACACCCTCCCGCACCAACAGTGTCCAGCCGCAGCCGTACGGTGTTCTCCCTTACCTGCATCTTCCGCGTCTTCTTATGCTTTACGTCTCAAGTACTCCCAATCAGTCACACCTGGTGCACATACAATTCAATCAGTCCGGTCACATCACAATATTATTAAATGAGATTTGTTTCTTTGTCCTTACATTACATGGGTAACAAATTTAAGCAAACAGCACTTTTTTCCCACTGGTGTAAGACTGCACTGAAATCATAAAGATTCCTAAAATTCTCTAGATATAAAAGGATATTACTCAAGGTTTGTTACACAGAGAAAATCAGTGGAACATACCTGTTGTTAATCAGTTGAAAAATGAACTCCCCATCAAAGTACTACTATGTTACCTGAAGAAATAGAGTCATCATTCTCAGTTATTTGGAATTGTGCCTCTTTATTGTTGGAATTGTCAAATATGTTAGCAATATTCTGGTGCCATATTGATATCAACTTTGGGTGGCAGTTGTTTTCACAAAAGTATATTTATTTACATTTGAAGACTGTATGATTTTTACACTTGAACACAGAAGAGGTCTTTATATACACATCAAAATGTTGAGCGCCAAGACCTGTTTTGGTAAATGCGCATGTACCAACATGTAATTTGTACATGTGAGTAATTTGTCCTTTTTGTACAAGTGAAAGCTTTTTTTGTACGGGTTGAAGTATTCTCCCCTGTTGCCAAGAAACACAATGCCACCGACAGTCTTTCATCAAAAGCAATGAGCCTCAGATTAACAGACATAGTGGTGAGTACCTACCAACAGTGGTCCGAGGAGGGACAAACCACAAACCAATGACAGGTTGTTGGACACCCAAGGCTCATTGATTCGCGAGGCCAACGAAGGCTATCCCATCTGGTCCGAACCGATAGAAGGTCTACTGTGGCACAAGTCACAGAAAATTTTAATGATGGTTACGGGAGGAATGTGTCACAACACACAGTGCATCGCACCCTGCTGCGTATGGGGCTGCGTACCATCAGACCAGTCAGAGTGCCCATGATGACCCCTGTCCACTGTCGAAAGCGCCTACAATGGGCACGCAAGTGTTGGAACTGGACCTTAGAGCAGTAGAAGAAGGTTGCCTGGTCTGATGAGTCCCATTTTCTTTTAGATCACGTGGATCACGTGTGTGTGAATCCTTTGAACTGAGCAGTTTCAACTTTTCATTTCACAAATGAACATATTTGTGTGTGTGTGTGTGTGTGTGTGTGTTTACTGACAGACACAGAGAGATTTTTTTGCCTTGTGTTATGCAATGTCTACCACCAAACATCTGAGAGAAAAGAATTTAAAGACCACATGGAGCTAAAAATAGTTTTTCATTTTTTCTTGAAATATCAATCCAAAACAGAGCTTTGCTGAAGAGGAGCACCACCCACACCAACCGCAAGCTTCAATTTGCCCTGACTTGAATCCATCCCCTTCATTATTAAGAGAGAGAGAAGGAAAAAAATCCCCAGCCAGACACTTCAGGGGGTCAGATGAGACACACTCACACTCACATTCAAGCATTTGTTCTGAAACAGATTGACTCATTTTGGATCCCCTGGGGATGTGTAGAAGGAGATATGAGGGATGAGAAAAGAGAGAGAGTGGTACCCACTGAACTTGCTCTGAAAAGAAATGCAAGGTGTCTCCAGCAACCACCTCCATTTTATTTGTTAGTGTAATCTCAGTGGGCAGCACCAATCAAAAGCAGACAAACCAAAAAGACGAGTTACCTTTTATACATATATAGAGATAGAACAAATAGAATGTGAATAGAATGTGGAATTAAACCATTATGACACTAGGCTTGAAAGTTCTCCATTCTTAGACAAAGATCCAATACTGATGTTATGTAAACCTTCCTTCTCGCTTGTGTGTCATAATTAGAGATCAGTACCACAAAATCTGCCTTATACTTCCTGCCTTATACTTCTTCCCCCACTTTCAGTCACACTTAAGAAAAGGAGACTGTCAAAAGGTAATGTGGTGTTGCGGTCGTAGGGGGCAGTAAACCAGCCACAAAAGATATAAAAAAATGTGCCGAAATTTATTAACACACGTGATGAAGAAAAAACACTTGTAAGACAAAAAAAACAAACTAAGGCAAACTCAAGCCTATGGCCCTATTGGCCCAAGTACTGGCATCACAAGGTGACCAGACCAACACTTTTCTTCCTTTCAGTCACCTGAGCCAAATCTAGCCCCTGTGAGAGACCCCCCAAAATGAAACTACCCTCCCTTTATATACACAGTGTTGGGAATTTTCTCCCTTCGTGGAACCAAGTCGGGACCGGCGAAGTAACACACTGATGACCACTTTTCAATTGAAAAGCTTTATTTCGATGCGCAAAGGGAGACTCGCGTGGGAGCACAGCGACAGTGCGGTCCGACCGAGATCTTCAACATAATGGATACACATGAGGGTTTAAGTACCTTGTCCGTGGTATAACCAAATGGCAGGTGTGAGCATTCCCATCGGAGACCGCATATCACACCTTGATGTCCTGGGGACACCCACTGAGTCAGCTACCGGGAACATCCTTTTGAACCCTATGTGTGACCAGTTATCTCTAACAGACAAAAGGCTATTGCAGAGTGTGTGTGTGGGAACGTAAATACAAAATGTAGTTCAAACAAAAAGCAATTTAAATAGAATATAACTGATTCAAACCTATCATTCCCTCATTTTGTATTGGGGGGAGGAGACATCCTACCCACCATTGCTCAGGCTCTAACTATGTTACCGTTTTCAAGAGAATTAGTCAAGTTGGAGAGGGTGACGTCATACGACACATTATTGATCAGATTACGTAGCTTATGGTACATACAGAGAACTAAAACAAAGGTAACAATATTAATACCCCAGACACTCTGAGATATTACCACCCAAAGTCACCCCCAAGGGGTGCTATTCCCAGCAGGTTCAGTACCTTTGAGCCATTGGGTCACAGTTGTTGCTTTTCTAGCTGCACTATGGTAGTGCTCATCAGAGCGTAAGGAGGCATCAGCAACTTCCCGAGTAGAGATGAGAGCGTGTTTAATTTCTGCACCAGTTTCTTTAGCTAGCTTCCCAATTCTATCAGAAACTGCCATAAGGGCTCTCTCAAAGCTATTGAGTGCTGGAACAGAAGTGTTAGCGGTGACATCTGGAGTGACTAGAATAGAGCCGATAGTGATAGAAGTAAAAGTTGGGTTAATGCAGTAGGAAGTGTTAGGCATTGCGCAGAGATTTTTGCCAGAATACAGAGGCCTCAAACCCACACCAAGTTGTAGCATTGGTTCTCACTGCTATTGCTCCAGGAGATTCAGGCAATACTTGCATTTGTAGGTCAGGTCCCATACTATCTGACAGGGCTTGTCCTGACTCAATTGAAGCAGTACACAGTACCCAGCCACCAATGGTAGAGCACTGGTTCTGAGAAAAGGCGGTGTGTCTTTGGCTGTCGGAGATGATATATCTGACATTGCGCACACGGCACACATGATCATTACAAGGAAAAGGAAGCGGGTGTATGGGTTGTGCCTTAACTATAGGTCTCCGCCCTACTGGAATCAGCACCCCACCCCGGATGGTCTCACCATCATGGCAAGCCCCTACTACTGACAGGGACCCCTCCCCGGCCGCCACCCAGGGGGCCGGTTCTATATCCTTAAGGACCGCTGACCGCACCCAACCTGGTACACGTGACGCGAGCAGGTCACCTATCAAGGCTGCCACCTCCAAGCTGAATGCCATGCCAGTCCTGTAACACATCTCCTCCACCCTCACACGCTTATTTTCTTCCACCAAAATTTCCTCATAAAATTTTACTGTTTTTGGCCAAATGCTGGAGCAGAACAGTGATAACCTCCCCAGTATCATGCGTAGCGGAAGCAAGATTGCGAGTAGCTTGGTTAGAAAGTAGTCCTCCATTTGCCACCGATATAGTACCTGTCGCTAACATGTTATCAGCCCAGTCTTGCTTATTGGGCTCTAGTGCCATTGAAATTGTGTTTACTGTTGACCCAGCGGCTCCCACCCATGAAACACTTAAGTAACCTTTTCCTAACTTAATGCTGATCAATATTTGAATAGATTCTCCTAATTCTATGAAAACGAAACAGTTTTTAGGCCAGATGGTATGCTTCACTTTGATAATTAAACGAGAGTGTCTGATTGATACACATACTAGGCCGGGCAGAGGTTCTCCTTCGGAAGACAACCCGATTTTGGGTCCATTATACAATCTAGGGCATGCACCAGGCTTCTCTGGAGGACTGCATTTAGCACGCGCCCCACCCCTTCGCTGAAGGGCATGCTCATATATGGCCTTCGGGGTGGGACAACCATCTTCCTCCAGTCCTGCAGCAGTTTGGTTCCAATTAACATTTAGCATCTCATACGTTCTAATTGCCTCTCCCCAGCCTATTCCTGTATCTACCCACACTCTCGGATACTTCCAAATCAATAAACATGATCCATTACCACTCAAAATGTTACAACAGGGGTCTTCTACCAATATACCAGGGTTCCTTACACCCCAAAATTGACAGTCCGTTATCCTCTAGTTGTCGTTGCATCGCATGGAGCCTCATCCAGTGCGATTAACAGTTGCAAGTCCATCCCAGGTCCTGTAGCCTGCAGGGTTGGTGCACATTTTGTACTGCGGATCCGTGTGTCTGCCTGGAGACACACAAGCGAAATGGCTCCCAGGAGCCAGAAGGGTAGATGGGGATTATTGTGCCCCATGTTGGGTCTCACCCTTGTATTTCCTCAGCCTAATGATATGGATCCACACTGGAATTCCAGTCACTAGGACAGCTGACGGGGTTGTAAGTAAAGCTGACGGGGTTGTAAGTAAAACTGTATGTGGTCCCCGCCTGGTCAGGTCCGGTTCTGTGTTCCTGTGAAATACACTGTGGCAGGAGCCTGCAATATTCAACCAAACAGCCACCCATAACATGCAAATCACCACCACCAATACACCGATCACCAGGAGTCCTCGTGGGTCAACCTGTAAGCATTTCAAAGGGTGAAAGTGAATCTGGGTTAGTTGGCCCTGCTCTCGCAGAGAGGAGCACTGCTGTTAGATTTGTCACCCAGTCGTTTCCTGAAATGGAGATTTTCAAAGGGTGAAAGTGAATCTGGGTTAGTTGGCCCTGCTCTCACAGAGAGGAGCACTGCTGGTAGATTTGTCACCCAGTCGTCACCCAGTCGTTTCCTGAAATGGAGAACAGCTGTTTCGTTAATTTGTTCACTTTCAACACTGCCACCTGTCTTGGTTTTCTGTATTCATGTAGTCTCACTACTCCCCCATTTTGTATTGGGGCTCCTGCGCTATTCAGGAGCCCCCTATTCATCCACAAGCTAAAAAAAAGTGCATGCTTCACAGGCTGCGGCTAGAGTGTATAATTCAGCTATCTGAGCAGACTGGCCTGGCAGTTGCCCACGTCTTGTTACTTATCGCAGTCCTTCTATCTGCCTCCCCTTTTTGTTCCTAGCCGTGTGCCATTTGGTTATACGCACAACCCACGCCATTAGGTCACTACAGTCTCTGCAGTTCTGGTAACTCTTTTACCATAGCTCGTAAATCAGAGGGGCTAAGAGGTGTATGTTTTAACACCACGATTGCTGCAGCCCCCTCCCGATTGCAGGTTAGGAACTGTATCAATGGCCACAGGTGCTAATGAGGGAGAGGTTGGGACATGAGGGGAACTATCAGCTATCTCCGGATACAAGAGGCAATGTCTTTGATTTACATTTTAAATCATTCAGACATTTTTTCATCTGGCTGCGGCACTCAGTCAATTGTTCAGTTAGTTCCATTAGTTGTCTCTCATGCTCTAACTTCTGTTTCTGCCACAGTTTTATTGTGCTCTCATATGACAGCACGACACACATAACCGCTTCTTTCCTTTTCTCTTTGCCCTCTTTACGCCCGTTCCACCATTCACTCATAGCTTAAGCTAGAGTTTGGCTATTTTTATGTTCAAAGGGAACGGCGGTTTAGCCTTCATTATGCCGCTGTTTCTAGGTACGATCGCTTCCATTGCAGCTTTCCTAATCTTATCACTTATCTCTTTCTCCATTCTCGGTCCTGCGATCGGTACTGGTTTAGAGTTTTTAGTTAACTTGGCTTTAATACAAACTCTACGGCTAACGAAAATATATTTATCTAATACTTGTCACTAGCTACGGCCCCGTGTGTTAGAACAGTTTCTAAGGGCAGGGAAAGTATGTGTTTTATTTTTACTGTATAGGGGCAATTCCTATGTGTGTTAATATTTTAACCTTACTCCCTTATCTCGGGCTCATAGACTATAACTCCCTTATTTCGGGCTCATAGAATATTTAGGGGCTCATAATGTCCACGGTCCTCATGCTATTGGACCGGAACCTCGACAAGTTTATATCAATATTTATGATAATCCTATTATATTATATATATGCTATCATATTCTACATGCTATATTTGCGTACACTTCACATAACAACGTATCACACAGGCCTAACACAACAAATACAACAGATACTCCACCGGCATACAGGCACTTTAACTCATGCACATAAAAACACAAAACACAAATTGAGCTCGAACAAACAGACGATCGTGCACTTTCTCTTACGCATTCATTCGCATTGGCAAACAACCAAGGTTCTTCTTACACACAGTTGGCACACAGCCCAGTTTCTCACCACTCGCAGTCTAGCTACCAAAGCATCTCCCTTTTTCACCAAACGGCGAAAGAGGCCAAAACATTACCCCAAGTGTAGGCTACTTCCTACAGCTTTAATGCCAACAACAACTGCAGCGGTACTCGGAAGCACCCGCTAACAGAAACCAATGTGCCCAAGCGGCACTGACACCCAAACGTGTCCAATGGGTCCTATCTGACCCCTCTAAATGCCCCAAACGGCAATGACACCCAAATGTGTCCAACTATGGGTCCTATCTGACCCCTCTAAATGCCCCAAATGGCAATGACACCCAAATGTGTCCAATGGGTCCTATCTGACCCCTCTAGATCATCCAGTGGTTCAATCACAACGCCGTCCCTTTCCACACTTTCTATACAAAAGATAAGAGTCACTCCACTATTTGGTTCAAGAACAATCAAAAACCTAAATGAGGGCGGTAAATAAAATAATACTCACCCTCGAATTGATTGTCGTTGATCCAAACAGGAGATGTTTCTTATCCCATCCTCGTCGCCATGAAGTCTGTTGGGAATTTTCTCCCTTCGTGGAACCAAGTCGGGACCGGCGAAGTAACACACTGATGACCACTTTTCAATTGAAAAGCTTTATTTCGATGCGCAAAGGGAGACTCGCGTGGGAGCACAGCGACAGTGCGGTCCGACCGAGATCTTCAACATAATGGATACACATGAGGGTTTAAGTACCTTGTCCGTGGTATAACCAAATGGCAGGTGTGAGCATTCCCATCTGAGAGCGCATATCACACCTTGATGTCCTGGGGACACCCACTGAGTCAGCTACCAGGAACATCCTTTTGAACCCTATGTGTGACCAGTTATCTCTAACAGACAAAAGGCTATTGCAGAGTGTGTGTGTGGGAACGTAAATACAAAATGTAGTTCAAACAAAAAGCAATTTAAATAGAATATAACTGATTCAAACCTATCAACAGGAAGTGGCTACCTCCTCCCCACACCATAAACCAAAGGGCACAGAAAAAAAGGGAACAAAACAATAATCAATTATTCAAATAAACAAATAAACAAACTGAAACAGAACATAATTACTATGAAAATTTAAAGTAACAACAAAATTCTAAATATAAGCAAACCAGTCAGTCAGAATAAAGTCATACACGAAACTGTAATACCTCTGCATCTCCCCTTTACCATGAATACCAATACCAATACCAATCTTCTTAAAATGTCCGACATCAGGAGAGGCAGACAAAATGGGGTGAGTAGGTGATGAAGGGGGGCCCAAATAACTTCATCACATAGACATGGGCCCCAATGCCCATTGCTCCAAGAGAGAGGATCAGAGGCTGTCAGTTAGCCACCTGTAAATCGTGGTAAGATAAATGGCTTTAAGAACCAAAAATAGCACCCTTTTTTCTCCATAAACAGCACAGGTTTTAATAGGGAGGGCTCATCACCCTGAGGCCTGCTCCATAGTGGAAAAAATGAACTCATTTCAATGGCTTTTATAAACTAGAATGGGTTTAATTAAGATTTATAAAGACTGAATAAATACAGAGGGGAAAAAATGGGATCTTGGACATAAACCAGACAGTGTGAGTAAAGGAAACACATTCTGTTGCAAATCCTGTACACGGTCAGGCACACACAATGCGTAATAATATTTCAATTATTTGAAATGCTAACATGCTAACTAATTGCTAGGGATTGAAGTAGTGAAATAAACTGCAGAAATATGTTAAACGGTGTGCACGTTCGTGTCTGTGAGTCTATGTGCGTGTGTACATGCGTATATATATATATATATATATCTGCCCACTAAACTGTGTGCATATTGGACAACAGCATTCTAACCCTGTTAAAGCACTAATGCAAATCAATTAATCATACAGTCCTCACTGAGGCAAAATACTGGGGGAAAAACTGTTGTAAGGTAGAATTCTAAAAAGACTGTGATTTGACAGATACAACCAGGGTCTGTTGGTGGAGACAATGGCCCTGTAAAGAGGGATTGAAAGTTAGATGATAGAAACACTCTCACTTAGTTTTTCTGATGTTAGTGAAACACTTGTTTCGGTCTTTTCCATCTTTTTGAGGAACACAAGTCAACCATGCAGCTAAAAGCATATTGTTGCTGTCGGGCGGAAACCTTGTATCTCCATATTTTGTCATTTTTGGTTTTTTTTTCATAAATCAATGCTATTGGTCACCCTTTACGTCTGTATATGGGTTTTACAAATATTTTACCAATGAAAAGTATTAAAAAGAGCTTGTGACTAAATCTCGTAACTCCATTGGATACTCAAACTGTCTGCAAAACCTCATAGCTCCACCCCACCTCCATCTTGAATGAGGTGCCGCACACAGCAGAGCTGAAGGTAAACAGTGACTAGGCGATTTCGTCTGACTTCGTCTGAGGCAAATAGCTCAATAAAATGTTTTCAAATTAGCCCTAGGTTGCAAACTCGGTTAAAACTATGCAGTGTGCCTGTTTATCAAATTTAGCTCTGATGCTAACATTGTGATTATAGATAGAAGTGTTTGCTGAGGAGACTAGCGTAGCTAGTTAATGATGTGACAAGAAATGATCAGATTATTCATAGCCTTTCTCTCACTAGCTAGATCAATCCCTACTTCATCAAAAGTAATACTTATTAGAAAACTCTTTTAAAACTCTGTCCAGTATTGAAACGGTGATGACAAATGTAGTGTAGCAGCTAGCTATACTGTAGAAGAATAAACAGCAGTAGTAGGCAGTTGTTTGGAGACAGTCTCTGGTTGTTTGCAATGCAAGGCTAAATACAGAACTGGTTGTTTGAATAAGTACAGCATTTTCTTTACTCAAGAAACACTAAGTCTGTAAAGGCTAATGTTTTATGTATTTGAGGCCTGAGACGTGGGAGCGGAGAAGAGTGTATGCAAACCACGGTAGGTTGGAGTGCAGTTTAGTCTAGCATTTGCCATCTATTCATAGCCAATACTGTCTTCAATAGCCTGTTCATAGCGCTTAATCTTTTATAACAAGAGATTTTGGCCAAATGTATTCAACGACAGGAAAAAACTGAGTGCACACATAGCTACAATAAACTTTGTAACCTGTAAGTTGATGATAACATGTGATGCACTTACTGCCTCAGATGGGGCCGTCCTAATCAATGACAGACAAAACATGTATCTCGACATAAATGATACGCTGGTCAAAAACCTCATAACTTAATTTCCCGTACGGTATGAATTTTTCATATACCGCCATACCGTAGCATAGCTGAAACAACAGCTGTAACACTTCAGTAGGTAGCAAATTATATAATATTGTTCACCGCCAGAAGCATGTGAAGGAGTAGCCCTTCACCTCACCCCAACAGACTAAATGTTAAATGTTTATTGTTTAATTGGTTCAATTGAGGATCCTCATTGTCTACATTCCATCTTGTAAAGTAAGCACTTTAAATCAATCAACTACAACTACAACAGGTTATATGTTTGTCTAATGATTGTTTAATTGTTTTCTTGTCTTGTCTGTCTGAACTAGTTAATTGGTCACACCTGCTCTGATTAGGCTCATTATATACAGGTGTAAGGTCACACAGAGGGAGTTGAGATTGCTGGAAGCCATTTTGTGTGCTGGAGGTAGTAGACTGGTTCTCTTGTGTTTGTGAGTAGTTTTTTAATTATTGTTTTCGTAAAATTTTACTCCTTCTGCTACTCTATGTGCAGAGCATCGGCCAGCTCTGTCACAAAGCACTACGGAGCGCTGTGCAGAGTGTATTGAGAGGGGACCCCTATTAATTGTGCGTATCCTTCTTACTAACTTTATAACACAGCAATTAATTACCCACAACTTACTCTCTTTAACAGGGCAAAACACCATGGCACACAACAATTTGTGACATACAGGGGTGTACTGGGAAAGAAATTCAGCCCTGAACTTATCCGCTAGGACCGGGTTGGGGGGGCGGCTGTGCTCGAGACTTAAAGTATATTTGGCTACGATTCTCAAGTTATGTCTACAGCTGAGACTACCTCTTAATTAGTTAATGTGCATGGACTTCACAAACGATTATATTCTTCTGAATATACGTCATGTAGTTTTATATCATCGCGTTTAATGTGAAATCAGCGGTCCTGAAGTTGAAGATCCCTAGCTTGCTTGCCTTGATAACGTCAGACAGCTAACATTGAAAATTTGTCTTGTTTTATTTAGCATTAATTAAAAAAAAAAAAAAACAGCGGTGACAATGCAATATTTTACTTAGGTTAGATGAGCGCGTTCTTGGTAAGCTTACGCAACTAAGCTCTGTTTGAACTAATCGTGACGTAACTTTGTCAGTGTAAAGGATACATAAGAATGTGTGTCATTGAAAACTGCTGTGCAACAAGAAATTCATGAAATTTGGGTTTGTGTGCTTGCAAAAGCTACAACGTGAGATTGTTTAATTAACAAGCATGGCATTTATCGATTTAAATTGCGTTAAATGCCCATGATACATCACAGCTTTTGTGAGGTCTGTGTTCTAAACATTATTGTTCATTGCACTCAACCTAAGCTAAAAGTTTATTCTCAGTAATTTAAATCGATTTAACAAAATTTAGCTTTGTTTTATAATTTGAATTTTGTAAGACAAGAAAGCTATAATGTGAAACATTTAAGAGAAAGCTTTGGGATTACTTGCCACTTATTCAAATTGCCGTCCTTGTTAATCTCATGCTGTAGCTTTCGCAATGCCACACAAATTTCAGACAATCTGCGGTGTTTCACAGGCATAATCATTTATTCTACTTACGCGATTGGTGTAATTATTCTGTGAATTATTTGTTTTATTGTTAATCAAGGAGGATAAAGGTTGAAACAGGTTGAAAGTAATGATGGATTTAAAGGTAGTGTTTCCGCTTCCCCCGTTTCTTTTTTTTTTATTTATTTATTATTGATAGATACAAACATAACATACAACACAAAACATCACTGGGTCTAATAACAATGATAATAATAATAAATGATGATGATAACAGCAATAATAATAATAACAATAACAAATATAGCCACAAGCGGCGATCATCGGGGTCCAAGCAGAATCGCAAAAGTTGCAACCAATGTTGGAATTAGAAGTGGTTCAGTGGCTTCAATAGGAGATATAAGAGGTGGAATTTTAGGAAACGTTAAAAATTGACACATGATATTCAGGCTCTGTCATGTCAAATTACATCTAGTCTATTTGTGAAACAGCTCAATATCCCCCTTCCAACCGATATAAAGCATGTCTAATCTGACAGTCATGTAACCTTCACTGCCACTTCAATCCATTACATTTCCAAATAATTTAACCAACAGGGTAATGCAATAAAGTAACAAAACAGTTGTTTGAGAGATATATTGAATAAAACAACTTCCTATATATCTGCACTCTTGGGAATTTCAAGACATGTTCATATTAAATCACAGCATGTTTTAACCTCCAATATGTGAATATCAGACATGAACCTTCTCAAACAAAGAGGTAACCAAATACACATTTTTGGCAATGACAGTATTGCATCCACAAATATTAGAAAATTGGAATACTCCCTTGGGTTTCAATCTTCATATGTGTAAAAAGGTTTGTAACGCCTGGACTATGGATGCACGAGATTCTGAGAGCATGTGTGGATCACCTGCAAAATTAAATGGATGGCATCTTAGAAATGATGTGATGAATCAAAATACCTTTTGGTCGACAAGGTCTGTAGATCTTGCATATGAAAGGAAATGTGAGCAAATGAGGTTAAGTATAAGTATACCAAATTTCAGATTTTTAGCTTAAGCGGTCGTTGAGATATGGCAATATGTCAGTTGTAGCGCCCCCTATGGACAGAATTTCACGAAATTTGGCACGCTTCCAAAGATCATGCTAATAATGGAGGGAGTCAAGTTTGGTTACGTTTGAACCTTTACCTCACAAGATATTGGCCATAGAGCGTTATAGGCCACGCCTTCAAATTTCATTAACACGTAACTTTGAAACGGAATGGAGAATCAAAATTATTTTGACAACTTTTTTGTCAGCATGGTCTGGACATCATGTACACCAAAATTCGTGATGATCAGATGAGTGGCCTCGGACGAGTTCATTTTCCTGCCCTTTTCATGAAATTGAAATGGCGTGGAAATTTTGTGGTGGACATTGGTGTGAATGGGCCCATTTGATTTGGGAGTGTACAAGGAATCAGACCAAAGACCCCTGCAGTTCTCAAGATAGAAGTTAAAATGTAAATGTGCTTATTACAGCGCCCCCTTATGGTCGATTTGTGTCATATTTGGTACATAGCTTCTATGTGCCATCTTGGATGAGCCCATGAAGTTTGGTTGAGATCAGCCATTCAAGCTGGCAAATACTGGCTGCTGAATTTTGATTGGCCGTTTGGTGGCCATTTTGGTGAGCCAGCCCAATGGCACTTTAGGAAATGTGAGCAACTATGGCCAAGTATGAGTACACCAAATATCAGACTTTTAGCTTGAGTAGTTCTTGAGATATTGCGATATGTGAGTTGTAGCGCCCCCTATGGACGAAATTGTGCAAAACTTGGGGCGTGTCCAAAGCATCTTCTCCTAATTGGTTGTGCCAAGTTTGGTTACGTGTGGACCTTTAAATCACAAGATATAAGCTGTAGAGTCATAATGGGCAACGCCTTACATTTTGATTGGCATGCAACTTCAAAACAGAATGGCGAATCAAGATTCCTTCGATAACTTTTTGTCGGCGTGGTCTGCAGATGCTCTGTACCAAATTTGGTGCAAATCGGACAAACCG
Source organism: Megalops atlanticus (assembly GCA_019176425.1). Classification (NCBI taxonomy): domain Eukaryota; kingdom Metazoa; phylum Chordata; class Actinopteri; order Elopiformes; family Megalopidae; genus Megalops; species Megalops atlanticus. The sequence continues at coordinate 35,665,523 of CM032881.1, forward strand.
TCTAGGAGGAGATCGATTTTTCAGAGTTTTCAAAAAATCCAAAATGGCGGAAAATCCAATATGGCGGAAGTTTATGGTCCATTTGACTTTTTTTGTTCGTCTTGAACCAGGGAATCAGCTGAAAAAAGAATTTTGAGTCTAAGGCAAAGTGGATAAGAGTTGCAGCCCCAAACGCATTTTGGCTTGTAACAGCGCCACCATGTGGCCAAGCGGGGTCAGTTTTTTAATCTGAGTAGCGAGTGAGTATGGGAACCTGGGTGCCAGGTTTGGTAGGTGTGGCATGTACAGGTCTGGCTGTGCAAACACTTTTAGAGCAGAAAAATAATAAAATAATAATAATAATAAAAATTGCAACAAAAACAATAGGGTTCCAGCAGCTTCGCTGCTTGGACCCCTAATAATAATAATAATAATAGTGAAAAATTCTAACAATTACAATAGGTGCCTAGCACCTTCGGTGCTTGGCCCCTAAATATAGCTGTAAGCAGCAATGAAGGGGCCAAGCACCACAGGGCCACCCATTAGACAACTAATCAGAACAACCCCTGAAGAGGACACCAGTCCATCACAGGGTAAACAGACACATTGACACACACTCATACACTCACAGTAAATGGTTCAAAAGTCATAAGCAAAAATGTACTCCGAAATTTGGCCTGTTGGTGGCGCCACAGTGAATGATGGATTGACCCCAAATTTGGTGCCTGGATACCTTGGACTGTGCTCTATGAGGGTGTCAGGTTCCACCAAAATCCACCTAGGGCTTCTATGGACTGCCATAGAAAACCATTGAAAAAACAATAATACCAAGATGGCTGAAAAACAAAATGGCCGACACAGAGGGTTCATAATTTCCCAGACAGGGTCCTTTACTGTGATGATGCAAAAGAAGTTTGGTTGAAATATCTGCTTTCATCCTGGAGTAATGGGGATTTTAATACATTTTTTGGTGTTTTTCTGGTATAGCGCCCCCGTGTGGTCAAATTTCATGAAACTTGGTGGGTACCCAGTATTCCCCGTGCCAATGAAGTGTACCAAGTTTGGCATCAATCCAATCAAGCATTGCTGATATATGGCTCACTTCCTGTTTTGGTGTCCTCGCCATCCAATTTCATTGGACAACAGCGGCCATGTCATTTGTCCTAGCAAAATTCTTTTGATACGTTTTGGTCAGACACATCTCTAGATGATACATACCAAATCTGGTGGCGATAGGATCAACGGTCTAGGACTAGTTCGCAAAAGTAGGTTTTTCGAAAAATTCAAAATGGCGGAAAATCCAATATGGCGGACTTTAACGTCAATGGGTGCATTCGACTCGTCATGACCCAAGGATTCAAGGAAAAAAAAGATAACTCTAGGACAAACGGTCCGAAACAATAATAATAACAATAATAATAATAATAATAATAGTGAAAAATTCTAACCATTACAATAGGTGCCTTGACTTAATCACCAAATTAACACAATACCACAATTAAAGGAGTTTGTTTTTTACTAAACATGCAAAATGTCTCCAAAATCGGTGAATTGGCAACATTGCTAACGCGCTCAAAACACCTTTACAAACATGGCCGCTGTTCGAGGATCTCAAGAGCTACATCCATGACGTTGCACCTCAATACAACCCCCACGCTACAACTCATAATTTGATTGGTTAAGCATCCTGTCATTCATCAGACTGGTGAAACTGGTCAAAAACTGTTTAGAGGTGCCCAAATTCAACCTTTATCCATGGCTACGCTGTTCAACGTATCAAAAAATACCTTTGCAGAATTAAATCAAGACATCTGTGACCACATGTACACCAAATCTGAATTGAATCCGATGAACCGTCTAGGAGCACTAGAGCTGAGATGGCTGAAAAAGCCACTCTTTCTGTTGCCAGATGATGGCGCTATACCAGGGTGTCACTCTGGGCATGTGGATATCATCATAACCATCATAACCAAAAACCTGTGAAGTTTGAGCCTTATCAAGCAATGTATGGAGAACTTATGACAAATTCCCTTTTTGTGTGGCGAGACATATGAATTCATTGTTTCGCCATTTCAACACCATGCAAGATTTCAAAAATTCCTTCGCAATTTAGCATCAGGAATGTCTTGGCATCATACTGACTAAATTTGGCATGAATCGGATCAATCCTCTAGGAGGAGTATTCGAAAGTTTGGCGCCTGTGATAATGCACAAAATCCAAAGTGCCCAACTTCCTGTTGGGCGGAGTTAAGGGGTGTGATTGGGAAATTTGTTCATCTTAGGTAGACCAATATGCCTACCAAGTTTGGTGCATGTGCGTAAAATTGACGCCTACAGTGAACACATTTGACAAAGGGGGCGCTATCGAGC